>OY757190.1:32313542-32726042 GCA_963583895.1 Melanophora roralis | reverse complement strand
TTTTGTTTTATTTTATTTTATTTTTTTTTATTTTATTTTTTTTTTATTTTATTTTATTTTATTTTATTTATTTTTTATTTTATTTTATTGTATTATTTTGTTTTATTTTATTTTATTTATTTTATCTTTTTATTAAATTTTTTTTTATTATATTTTATTTTATTTCATTTCATTTTATTTTATTTTTATTTTTTCAGCAATCTAGCCGTAAATTGATTCATAGAATAATAATAATAATACGGTCACCATATTCTTAATCACCAAAAAATGTGCTTGAGAGCAATTTTTATAAAAAATCTTGATTAAGAGGCATCAGAAGGTAAAATAATTAAAAAAGGAAAAGTGTCAAATTAAATTGGTTTTTTTCGATTAGTAAATCAATTGACGTTAACTGTCGAGTTATAGTTCAATTGAGATCTTAACTTTTCTGCTTTAACCAATCAATAGATATCCAAGTGTATACATCAGTATCTAGCTATGTATGCTTGTATGTAATTTTTAAAAAATTATCACTCTTTACATAGTGCCAACAAAAATCGCTTAAGATTTTTGAATTTAATTTGATTCATTTAATTAAGAAACAGTTATCAGTGTCCAAAAAAAATTTAAATTTTGAATTAACAACAAAACTTTTATTTGAAAGTAAAAACTGCAAAACCATAACCCATAAATAAATTTATCATTTCTAAAAAATCATTTGAATCTTCCTAAAATATTTTATAAAATATTTTTTTTTCTCTCGAAACAACACAAGAAATAAAAAATCAACAAAAAAATTAAGCTTAAGGGAACATTTAACTACTTTTTTGCTGGATTCGTTGTAATGTTTTATTTTTCTTACATTAATTTGTCTTCGCAACAGACCAGCAATAAAATTTAAGCATATTTAACAGGTTATGTTAGACACAACAACAAGGAAACCAACAACAAAGACTTTAACAAATAAACTCTCTCCTTTTTCTCAAATTTTTGGCTGCTGCTGTTGTTTTCTTGCTGTAAACAGGAAGTTGGTTTTACTACCAACACATAAGTGCTGTTGTGTTGCGTTTCCGTTCACAAGTAAATTAAATTTTATTTGATTTTAAGTGAATTATTTACCTTCAGGTTTTTCTCTTTTTCTTGTCCTTTTATTTTATTAACTTGAAAGCTGTTTGCAATAAAACTTAAAACTAAAGCAAAACATTTAATGGAAGAGAGAACTTAAATGAACAGAATAGATTTTTTTTTTGGAGTAATACTAAATGGCAGATAGAGTAGATAAAAGGGAGTTACTTAAAACTTCTAGCTAAAGCTTGTTTGGTTTGAAAGGTGGTATGTATTAAACATATATAAACTTTGTTTTATATTTTTAACAACTTTTGTTAAAAGTGTTTGGAAAACAAAAACTTTAAAAATTTAAAAACTTTTTCTTTTTGTTAAAAAAATATATAAAATTTATCATATCCTTAAACAAATTTTGACTTCAAAATTGCATTATAATAAACAACAAATTAATATTTTTACATAACTATTACATACATACATGGCAAATGTAACATATTGATAAAAATACAACTACACAGTTCACTTTATTAATAAAACAAATATGCAGACACAACAACTAAAATAACCAAATCTGTAAACAAGTTAATTTATAAACAATTTGTAACAAATAAAATGTATTTATTATGAACCGAGGAAGAACAAGCACATCATCACATTACAAAAAAAAAACTCTTTACACAAATGTCAAATTAATTGTGGCTTATAATGTATAAGACAAATATTAACTTTTGGTTTAAGTGTGGTTTTAATTTGTTATACAAAATGACAACGACAACAACATGTAAACATAAATTATGACAATTTTACACAGAATTCTACACTTTTGTACAAATTCACACATAATTAAGTCAAAACAAACTGATATTGTAACAAAAAATTGAATCATATAACCAACAGACAAACAAATAGTTTGTTATTCATACGGTCTCTCCCTCTATGCTTTGTCACCCGCATACAGATATGTTTGCCAAAATTGTCTCTGCCACAAAATGGTTAATAAATTAAGATAAACAGGGACAGATATTTAAAGTGAGAAAATACTATTTAGTAAACTTATGTACATATATGTACATATATTTCCTAGGAAAATTTTTAAAGAGCTTAACAGGAGTTTAGCAAAGAAATATTGAAACATTTTTTTTCAAAAGTATAGTTTCTACAAAAAATAATTTTTACCGGGCATTGTAATGCGACAAGTAAGACCACTGTACTATAGTTTTTGGCCACAATTTAAAAGTTTTGACTTCTTAGCTAAAAAAAAAAAACTATGAGTACGACCTTATGTGCCTAAAAGAAATGATTGTCAATAAGATTTATTTTCTATAACTTTTATTTAATTAATTCATTTAATAGTTTATTGTCCACTTCATCGTCGACGCAATCAATATCAGCAAAAATGTTATTAAAACTAAAGTAAAACAAATTGGCTGCTATTATGGAAAAGGGGAATGCATAACTCTTCTGATAGCCCCCTGAATGACAACTGTCATCAGCTATCCAACCTTCATCGTTATCAGGGACTATTAAATATATTTTACTGATACGAGTACAGTTAACAAAGTTTTTAAAGTCCACCAAGGCCCAAAAACACTACTAGCCGTTTGAAAACTGGGACTAGGTCGAAGCGTTATTCTTCAATTTTAGGAACTTTTTTAAGCAACTCATCTGTTTTCGTATCGCTATTTTGCCTCCTTATCACTTTTGGAATCATAAGCCGAAATTAGTGTCCATGGTACCGCACAATTCAAACAAACCGTTTAAAAAAAATTTAAAGGAGGACAACTTACTCAAGAGAAGAGAGTCTGATCAAATTTTCGGATCAGATGAATGAAAAGACAATAAATGGAAAGACAATAAATCCGCAACACTTTGCTCGACTGCATATGTTCGGAATACAGTTGGTATTGTAACAAGGTGGAGTAAGGAATGGAAACCGCGGGTAGAAGTGACTTGTGCTGCTATCGTCATGAAGTACTGCAAAAACATTCTTGTACCAGCTCGATTGCCGTTCAAAAAATATGCCACGAGAAAGCCTAAAAGATATTTTTTGTTAAGGCTGCAAATCGCAGTAGCTCTGTTGTGTACATCTAAGAAACAGTTTGATGGCGCAACGCAGGGAAGCAGCCACGAACAAGCACCAAATGCTCCCCTATACCAGGAAGCAGTAAACGCCTGGATGGAGGTGGTCCTTGGCCAGTGGTTTTCCGAAGACGGTGCGAGCGTTTTAGCGTAATCTCTGTAATAGCCATTCAAGAACTCCTTTAAAAAAATAATGTATATTTGTTGTATAATTGTTTTAAACGCTTCAACAACCAATCTGAGTAAACTCAAGCCTTTTTTTTCTTTTTTGCTTTTTGTTACAAAATTGTCGTTCTTTTTAATTATTTTTTATTTTCCCTTAAAATATTTTTTATTTATTTAATAGTTTAATTAATTAAGCTTTTTGTAACTACAATTTTAAATTAATTTATACCCTTCCCATAAGGGATAAGGGTATATATATTTTGTCATTCTGTTTGTAATTTCCTTAATACCCATCAGCGATCCCACAAGGTTTATATTTTCTGGGTGCTTAAAGAAAAGGAATTCGATTCAGCTGTGCTCGTCTGTCCGCGTTATGGTTAAAATCAACATTTTTAAGCCCCCCGAAGGCGCACAGATTCTTCGGTGGTATTAAACTATCAGAAATATCTGCAAACAAATTGTTGTGGAAATCTAGCAAAGCTACTTACCCGATAACGGACCGAGATATAAGCTAAAAACCAAGACTAACTCTGTTTATCTTAAAATTTTTCATAAAGCTTTACAACTGCCCCAATTTCCATTAATTTTTTCCCACGAACATTTTTACGGAACATACTTACACCCTATCTCCACCCCCTAACAGGGTAGCCATACAAGATTTAATTTCTTTTAATTTTTTTTAAATCGCTCCGGAGATCTCCTAGAAAGGAGACCCCAAATTAATTTTTCAAAATTTTGAAAAAATAGTGTAAAACCCCCTTCAACTTCTTTGGATTCGCCCCTAGAGGAATACAATTTATCACAGACCCCTAATGGTTTTTCCTTTCGAATATTTTTACCTCTTATCTACATCATCTAAGGGGGCTGCCATACAAAACTTACAAAAATAATGTCAAAATGCACACAACTTCCTGAAAGTCGGCATTAGAGAAAAAAGTGTACGACCAACCCCATTAGTTTCCCTCCCAAACATACTCTAAGAATATACTTACCCTTTAGCTCCATCAACTAAGGGGACTCCCATACAAAGTTTTGTAAAATTTTAATAAATCTCCCCTACAGCTCTCAGGGTGCCTATGGATAGGTCAAATGTAGGACTGCCAAATTTAATTTCCTTGCAAACATTTTCCTAGAACAAACTTACCCCCTATCTCCACTCTTTAAGTGGGTTGCCATACAAAATTTTAAAAAATAGGGAAAACCCCCCTACATTTTCTCAAGTCACCCTTATAGGCTTAAAATATGAAATATTTCACACATTTTTATTAATTGTTGAACTGTTTTTAATACAAATTTTTGCTTTTTAGTTTGACTTCAGTTTATATAATTTCTTTTTATTAGAAGAAATTAATATTTTCCGTTAATGTTGAAAGAAACTTTTATTTGAAAAAAGCAGGTTTTTCTTCTGCTACTAGCCGAGTAGAATGCATTCTCGAAAGCAGCTACGCAATTTCATCATCAGTACTCTTTGAACGGTAGTCTTTTGGTTGTAAGCATCACCTATTTAACTTACATGTAACAGAGAAAGGGATACGGTATGAGTATTTTCCTTCTGTTTTATTTTGTAAGTTAGGACGAAGTTTACTTTTTATATACACTATGGTTTTTTCGATTAAAAGTCTCCTTGGCAATTCTTGACTAACGATCAAGCATTAATCCATCTTTCAAATGTAATGAAATGATTTTTATTATTGTATATCATAAAATAGGGGGGTTAAATCTCTTTTATTTTTTTTTGTCAACGACAAATGAACGGAAATTTAAAGATCATTTTTGCACCGTGCCATGTGTGGTTTATATGCTTCAAATAAAAGTTTCTTTTAACATTAACGGAAAATATTAATTTCTTCTAATAAAAAGAAATTATATGAACATAAGCCAAATTAAAAAGCAAACATATTTCACACATAAAAAAATTGTTTTAGTTAAATTAAATAAAAAGTTATTTTTTCTTTGATTTTTTTTATTTTCCCCAAATGAAATCTCAAGACATACATACATATGTACATATGTGTACATCCAGTTCCTTAGGGGGTGAACTTTTCAAGGACATACAAAATTAAATTTTTTGTTTTTTATGGCAAATTTTCACACAAAGAAGAATTTCATTAAAATTCAACAATTTTTAAATTTCTTGAGACTTAAAGGGATATGGGACTCATTGTAAATTATGAACCGATCATTGTAAAATTAGGTGTGCCAGTTATTGTGGTCGGGCCTTTCACATATGCGAAATTTTTATAAAGTGGCTCTAGATCGATTGTTATAATTAATGATTGGCTTCAGGTAATTGTTATTGAACCTTACAAACATCTGCACAATATTGAACTATCATACACCTGTCACGTATGGCTTAAGAATATTTTTTAAAATTTTATGAAAGTACTATCGGTTTTTATACAAATTTAAACAAATAAGTTTTATAACAAACTGAAATAAATAAAAAATTAAAATTATTATTACTTTTTGCAAGGAAAAAATAAGAATCAAAAAATATATATAAAATTTTTTTAAAGTTTCTCCACCTCAAAAATTTTCAATTTTTTCAATCATATTTGGAATTTTTTTATTTTTCTGCAAATCTTTTTTACCTACGATTTGTGCGTACATTTGTCTTTACTTCATTACAATTTTCTCTTAAATAATCTTGCAGCAATTATTGTTATTGTTGTTATTACTGTTTACAAATACAAACGACTCGGGGCTATTTTAGATTGTGTTTAATTTGAATGTCTGTCTTTCCGAAATTCTCTTTCATGCATTAACTTTTCTTTTAACAAATTTTCATATTCAAATGTCTAAAGACAAACATATATGCGTTAGTTGTTTTCGATTGATGTTAATTATTTTTTATTTTTTGCTTTATCTACTTTGTCTACTTACTAATAAATGTTTTAGTGTCTGCCATCACTCTCAATATCCTTATTTGTTTGTCAATTTTTGGTTGGCTTATAAAATTCAATATTACTGCCACTGATTAATTGAGTGCGTGAATTGATTTGCACTTGTGGTTCATATTTGATTTTAAACGCCCTTAAGCATTTATTTATTTTTTTTTCTCTGTTTACACTTGGTTTCCCATTTTTACTGATTGACTGTCGATGCTTTGCGGATATGAATGTCAAAAAAGTAATTTTTCAATAAAGTTATGGAAAGTGTTTAGTAAATAAAGTTAAGTTTCATGTTTATGTATTTTGGAGAAGATATAAATATATTTAAAGATATCTAAGGATTTTATTGTCAGTAGAAAAGAATCAAAATACTTTCAAAAAATTAGCTTTCAAGATTTTAAGCATTATAAAAATATTTCATATAATTTATTAAACAGCATCTTTTAAAATACCTATTGATTCCACTGTGCATGCAGTGCTACACAGTAAAAATTTTTGTCACGCGTTTTCTGGGAGACGATGTCAGAAATGTCTTTATTCCCATGGCTCTGGGCATAGGTCTGATTGAAAATCACCCATATTATTTGTTGTTTTCCTTCGTCTTTTAACTGCGCCCAAATTACTTTTAAGAGCGTATTCTACAAAATTGCCAAATCTTGCGGACTTCTAACAAATTTTTAAATTTTGTAAAAACAAACAGTGATATTCCATTGCGTGCATGTAATGAAATTTGTTGCAGAAGTTTTAAATGCTTTTGAATTTATCGGTTAAAAAAATTTGTAAATAATTGATTGACCGCAAAAAACGTGCATAACGAAATAAGAACCTCAAATTCATAAAACTTAGATGCCCAATGTCAATAAGACTCCGCATAACAGTTTTTTGTTCTTAAAGTTATATGATACAAACTTTAAGGCTTTTACTGGGATAGAAACAATTGATTTGGATTGTTCCAATATGGCTGATTTTTCCCTGTTCTAAAAAATAAATAAACTGAGTTTAGGGACTTACGCTTAAACAGGAGAAATTTTATACGAAAAAATTGATTTGCTGTAGGCAGGAGTCGGTGGGAGTGGCTGATATCAGCGAAAATGTTCCATCAAGAATATGTTTAAAATTTAAAGGCTTTTGCTTACATATGACAACGGTTTGTGAAAAAATTAACTAGAGTTGTATGGAATGTGAAAAATAGGTAAAGCAGATGTGAAGTGAATTTCGCACACACCCACGTACACAACTGAAAGACTTTTGCTTGGAAAAAAATTAATGCGAAGAAATATATTCTGATTGCATGCAAGGTAGGCGGTTGAGATATTTTATGTCAATGGAACTTCGCATACAAGTTTTGTCTGCTATAGAAAGTGCAGGCACTCCATTTAAAGACATTAACTGAATATAAAATATTTATATTAAAAAAAAATTAATCAGTGGGCTTGGCTTATGTCAATGAAATTTTGCATACAGGACTTGCTTGTTCCAGGAAGCTTATTTATCAATATATAAAATTTTTTTCTACTTGTTTAGGAAAGGTTTGAACCAAAAAACTTATGAATTTGGACTTTGGAGGTGATGTGTATGTATGACTGATACCAATTAAACACCTCCTACAGCTTATGACTGTTTTAGAAGGAATTGATGAAAGAAAAAGTTTAATTTGAATTTATAGGATGCCAGGCAGTGGGTGTGGCCAATTTTGTAAACATTACAGTTTATTTTAAATTAAGAGAAAATAATGCTCGAAAAACACTTCTAATAATCCACGACCATTCCTTATATTTTTCCCCAAAACTTTATGAAGCTCCTTAGCAAGAGATTTGGAAAAGCAGACTCTTCTCAACCCCATTCGTCTACAACCAAAAGATGCATGAAAGAAATTTTAAGGAAGATTTAATCATGTAAGTCTAGTATTAGAATATTAAAATTCTTTTAATAACCCATGGGTCGTATGAGTAATAATAACTTTAAACATTTAGGGAGTTGTCTGAAGTCCGAAGAGATGCTAAATTAAGGTTTAAAGCGCAAATCCTTTACCTTTTATAATATGGATAAAAAAATCGAAAAGTATCGTATTCCTCTTAAAAATAAAGGGACCCATGAAAAATTAGAAATTTGTAGATCCTAAAGGAAAAAAGGGTATCAATTGTATTATGGCATATTTTTTTCTATCAATAAATGGAGAAACATTATTTAAATTGCTTTCGACAGGTCTATAAATAATATAAAAATGTTTTTGTCGAATTTTTGAAATTTGTTGCCCCTTAGGCCCGCAACTTAATTTTGCGATTTTTTTAGATTATTAATTTAAAAAAATTAAAGCACTATTTACCTATATTGTCGAAAGTCAATTAAAATTTCAAAAAGTACCTCTTTTAATTTTTACTACTTTTTAGAGATAAGAAATATGGCCAAAATTGAGTTTGTTAACCACCTAAGTAATTGAAAAGAACTTTTTGCATCTTTGGTGTTCTGAAGATTAAAGTCAATAGGTTGCGATTGAAGTTTGAATAATATAATTTTTTATATATTTGTTATCGATAAGACTAAGTAATCTACAAATGCTGATAAAAAAAGAGGTAAACTCTCTCATACATTAATACTTGGAGACCTTAGTCCATTCAAGAAAAAACAAAAATATATGATGTCAAACAAAGGAAAAAAAGTTAGAAGGACTAACGAGAAGGAAAATGATAGTATAAGACAGAGGAGGAAATCAATTCAGCAACTGTTTGAAATGCCCTATCTATTGCTTATTATTTGTTCACCTGATTCTCATGATAAAACATATGATGCTTTCCAGTAAACACTGCAAAACATCTCCAAGTTCTTACTGAAATTGTTTATTTAACCACTTAATCCTATGTTTCTGTAATCTCAGGCAGTAACAGACATCAGGTTCTGTCGTTTTCGGTTCCTCCCAATACCTACAAATCCCGAAAAATCCCATCACTTTGTCGTAGCCTTAAGTAAATGGTGTCCAGTCAGTCCTTTTCTTTCCAAGTAAATAAGAAACCTAGCGCCCGCTAAGCGCAGCACTGGCTATGTATCCCTAGCCACGCTACAATTACTTATGTTTTCCCCACTGAAAATTTATAATGGTAAGCATTTATGTCCTTGTTTGTTTATAATAGTGACCTATTGATGGTGTCGCAGTTTTTTCCTTGTAGGTCAACTTAGAGGCCAAGCCACTTTTGGCAATTTTGCCAGCAAACTCATTATCGCAATGCTCTGGAGCCCATAATAGCTTGACGTTGAGGAAGCTCACAAGTCCACCAAAAGCCTTCTAATAATCTCTTACAAGCCTAGACTTGACCTTAGTGCCTTCAAGGCCCCAAATACTGCCTGACTGTGAATATATATAATTTCCTTACTATCGCTTTGGAACATGTTTCACTATAAGATCTGTTGTCCTAAAAAATTAAGTTATCCATAATAAAGACCCCAGTGCCGTGGCTTAATTTAATATAGGAGCCTTCAGCGGAAGTTGCACATCCCTCATATAAAGTATGGGATTCCAACCAACAATTGTTTCCTTAAAACCACCTCTGTGACAGTAAAGTCCAGCTAAGATCCTTGGCCTATACTAAGATCCTCAGGACCAATTTTCAATCATATTTTAGTGTGGCTAGTATAATGGCTTACAAAAATTACAATAAATTGTTTTAAAAAGAGTATTTGGTGTCATTGTTTCTGTCTTCATACTTTAGAGACTATAAAAGTCGGTAAAACTAAACAAAAATTTTAAAGGATAAAAAAATGGATAAAATTAAAGAAAGTCTAATATATTAAATATCACGCAGTTCACAAAAAAAACTACCAGAATGAAATAAAATTCTCAGATATTAAATTCCACAAAAATCAATAAAACAAATAAAGAACCTTATATGGTAATTGATATAAGTTCTAAGACGAAACCAGAAATAAAATCAAACTCAATACCCCCAACCAACAATTTTAATTTAAATTCCATTATCCCCTCTTTAACAAACAAACTTCCGCGTCAAAAGCGTAAAGTTAAACAAATATGTGCGAAGAAATCTATAGCTTGACAAACACATGCACACGTGCTGAAAGCAGAATTCTTAAAGAGATTAAAAGCAAATGGGAAAGACGTTAAGTGAAAAATTTAATTTAATATGAAAAAAAATCGCTTAACTTATCAGACAAACAAATAAACCAACAAAGGCAAATAGAAACTCATATTAAGCGAAATGTATGCTTTTGGAAATAAAGAAAAAGTAAATTATTTTTCAATGTTGTCAAATAATAGCGACAACGACAATAATTATCTTTTAGAACGCAGCATTGACAGACAATGCCAACAGGCACATTAATCATAAAATTATTTATTGCTGTAACACAGTTACACAACTTTTACCAGCTTTTTTTACAACAAATAAGGGGCGAGAGAGAAAAATAGAGTGTAAATGACATAAACATACAAAAAACACCTACAAAGCATAAAACCACACAAAAATTTGTCATACGTTTAAGCACACACACACACACACACATATACAAGAGCGTTAAATTGTTATTGTTTGTGTTAAACAGGTTTCTTTAATTTGCCGCACAAAATGGTTTTTTTAAATATTGTTAGGCTTTCTCTTAAATGCTGCTTATTGGTTTAATTTTTCCCCCCATAAAAAAATTCAGGTCATAATTTACTTTATTGAAATTTCATTTCATTCTGCTTAATTTTTCTTTTGTTTGCTTAACTGTGGTGTGAAAAGGTCATAAAAATTTAATGATGTTTATTAAAATGATGTGCTTTGAAAAAAAAAGAAAATTAAAAATGTATTAAAAATTGTTTTTAATAAAATATTTTTTCTGTTTGCTTTTCACTAATGGAGACATTCTTTGCATTTTTTTATTTATTTTCAGGAATCATAAAAATTAAATTATTAAAAAGGAGGCAGAAGGCGTAAGGTAGCAGATTCGTGTAAGGTAAGCTTTTGAAACAGCATTAAAAAATATTTAAAAGTTATTGGAAAGAAAAACGTTTTTGGGCACACTTTTTTCAAAATATCCCTCTTAGAGCAGAAATTCTGTCGAAGATTGTTCTGAGACATGTTGTAATAAGAATAAAGTTCTAAGAAAAATATTTCACTACGGCTTATAATGGACTAATATCTAAAAATTTTGATGGCTTTTTTATTTTGAAAAACAAAATATTTTAAATGTGTTTGTATATTTAAAAAAAATATATTACGCGAGCGTAATTGTATGGGGCCATGTAAAAAAGGGGCCTTAGCAAAAATTCAAAAAAATATTTTCCAAAATGCGACCTGTATTTTGTACCCAAAATACATGGTCTTGGTTCCCGAACTGGTATGATACGCAGATATGCTTTTTTCGACTAGAAGACTGATTTTGATCGATAGGTCACAGACTTTAATTTTTAGTCATCACAAATATCTACATAATGACTTTGAGATCTTACCACATCTAATGTTTCCAAAAAGCAAGCATAAAAGGGAACCAAGAGGATTTCTAAGGGCTGTGATAAATCGAAAATAGAGGTGGGCACAGGCGCTGGAGTCAAATCAGCGCAACTCGATCGTTCGAGTAAATTTCGATTTGATTTGAATGTGACAATTTGGGCCCTGGTGTTTATATATTGGATACGCGAGTAGGTATGTAATACAGGCATCCGGGCGAGTGCAGCGTTTTTCAGGTTGATATTAAAGCAGTGATGAAGGCAGTGGAATTTATAAGCATAGATGCTGAGGTAAAAAAGAAGGTGATAATCTACTTCAACAGTTAGTCTACGTTCACGGCTCTAAAGGGACATTATCAATGTTGTCAGATAATCCAATAGCTGCCGGAAACGGATTTGAAAATGACTAAAAACTTGTTGCACAGAAGTATATTTTGGGTACTTTTAAATCCAGTCCTGGCAGCTATTGGTTTCTATGGCGACTTCGTATGTCAGGTCTAGATTTGTAAACAAGTGTAGACTTGCTCTTACGGCGATCTTGGCAACGCGCAGGGTTCAATTGGGTGCCAGGTCATTTTGACGTTGCCGGTAATGGGACAGCTGAAGAATTTGCGATCAGAAAATTGGCTCGGGATATTTTGTTGGATAGTGAGGTGGTAAGGCAAATAGGTTTATTTTATAATTGATAGGGACTAGGGTTATGAAGAAAGTAAGCCAAACCTGGAGATTGGGCTAATTGTGAGGTCATCAGGCTGCTGTGCCTCAAGCTGGATGGGAGAAGGACTGTTCTTCTACTCAAAGAGATGGGAGGGTTCTGAGGCGTTTAATCACTACCCTAACAGGGCACTGCAATGTGAGATGTATGACGAAGTTATCGGATTATAACTCTCTTGACTTCTGCGGGCTATGCAGAGATGAAGAGAAGGTAGAGACTATAAAACAACATATATACCACTGCCCTAGGCTGCAGACCCACCAAAAGAAATAGCTGGTAGAGTAATTTTAAGCTCTGGCTGTGGGCTGGGGAATTTCATGGGAATTATCAAGGAGGTTGGGGGCTGGGTAAAAATTAAGTTGCCTCGCTGGGGCGGGATTTAATGAGCTCTGACTTCTTCTGACTTTTATTTTGATAGTGTTCTTGCTTTCTTTTTTGTCATTCTATCTACACTTTTCTTCTTTCTTTCATAGTGCTTTTTCAACTCCTCTTAAGGGATTCACAAAGGACCTACAGGCTTTTGGATGGAGGTGGCAAATATGAATTGTTACTGCCCTTCCTAACCTAATATCTTCAAAAATGGATGACCTCCCAGCCAACCACATATGGTGGTTATAAAAAGATCTGTTCTAACTCGGTTTACTTGAGGATGATCCTTGCCCTTTTAGCATGTTTTCTTTGCAAATAAATGTGTCTTACATTTTACGTTTATCGCATAGCTATGGTTGATATTGTAGCTCGTTTTGCACGATAATTTCCAGACAGGGTTTAGAATAACCCTATTTTAATATGACAAGGCCACTACTTAGATGTGCTGTCCCTAAAATCTCTTACTTGCGTTAAAACATGAAGTAACGGATCCAAGAGGTATCTGATTAAGTCATCGTACCTGTTTCTTAAAGCCCACAAGGTAATCGACTATATAACTGCCCAAAATCTTTGCCTCTTAAGAGCCAAGACAAACTTTCTCCTTCTTTTTTGCTCCTTTTACAAAAATCCACAGTGGTCATAGGATGGCAGTCATAATCTTCCGGCGTGACACATCAAGGCTGACTTTAATCTCAACATCGTTCTACTAACGGATTATTTGATTGATCGTTTGATTGCCATCATAAGATGGCACATCGCTTCTCATGTGTCCAGGTTACTTTACTTTTATATTCTTAGTAATTTCAAAAAAGTTTCTTCAGGGTCAGATCCCAAACAAATAACTCGTCGACCCTTTTTTTACCAAGCTGACCCGAATAAAGTAGCACAGTAGCCCCAATTAAGTGTTTTCTATAAGTAAAGGCAAAAAACTTATGGCAGTGTGCCCCCCGGTCCTTGCAATGGCCTGCAAACCAGTTTTTTTTTCTCTGTAATAGCAACTGCGCTTTCCAACGCTTTATTTCGAATTTTAAAAATTTATGCCATATCCATATCACAGCTGCAAAAATTTTTCCGTAGCTATCCATACAGTTGTAAATTTAATCCAATGTCCTCTGCAAAGAGATAAATAGGGTTCATATACAGTACTGCGAGTTCTCGTGTGCTTTTTGGAAACAAAGTTATCAAGTAAGCCATTTCATGAAAAATTTCATTATTTAAACGACGACTAACAAAATATAGGTTTGTGTATAAAACAACAGATACTAAAAAAAAATAAGAATAGAGTTGACATTTATATATCAAAAATTCTAAACAATTTTAAAGCAAAAAAATCAATCTGTAAATTTTTTTGAAGTAAAAAATGTTTTTGAAAGTAAATTAATTAAAAACTTAAACACATTTTTTTTCCTCTTCAGATACTTATCGGACATCTTGTGAAATTTAGTAATTATTTCATTTCAAATATTTGTATGAATGAATGTCGTTCTTAATCCGATTAAAATGTCACAAAATTAAATTGTTACCAACAGGACTTTTACATTATTCCTAAACAACAATCATACTTGTGTTAGTGTGTTCCCAAATACGAATTTATTAGATCTTTACAAATTTGCAAAAGTCTTTTCTGTTTAAATGATTTACGATTTGATATTAATGCAGATAATGATATTGGAAAAGGCTTTAAGGGTTTTTTTGGGAAAGCTC
Source organism: Melanophora roralis (assembly GCA_963583895.1). Classification (NCBI taxonomy): domain Eukaryota; kingdom Metazoa; phylum Arthropoda; class Insecta; order Diptera; family Rhinophoridae; genus Melanophora; species Melanophora roralis. Next base: position 32,711,638 of record OY757190.1, on the reverse strand, counting down.
TTTGTGAATATTATTACAAATTAATTAAGTTTGTTATTGTTATATAAATATTTTAATAAATAAAATAATATTTTCTAAATTCAGTGCTAATACATTCAAATTAGAAATTTTGTAAAAAATTATATATTAATGAGCGCTAATAGGCAAGTTATACGTTTTGTTTGTAGTTAAAACAAAATAGATAATTTGTATTAAATGCTTGGGAAGTGTAAAAACCTTATATTCTCTCTTTTCATGTTTTTTTATTTATTTATTGCTTTAAGTATTTATATAATATTTATAAAAGTTTAGAGTTATTAAACAGTCATCCCTAAGACCCTATATATATTACAACAGGTAAGAGCGCTATATTCAGCTGTACCAAATCTTAGATACCATTCACATTGGCCTTTCGAAACTCTGAACTTTTTTATTTTTATCCATTTTTTTATTTATGAAATATTTCTAATTTTTAATAGGGAGTTGGGTCATACTTTAACCCTCTTAGGGTGACTAGGGAAATTATAGGGGTTTTTACACTAATTTTTTCAAACTTTGTATGGCAACCCCTTCAGAGCTCAAAGAGATAGGAGGTTAGTATGTTCTAGTAAAATGTTTGGGAGAAAAAACCCATGGGGGTCAGTCTTACACTTTATTTCTCTAAGGCCGGGCGTTTTTACATATTTTTAGTAAATTTTTTATGGCAACCCTCTCAGGTGTTGGAAATAGAAGGTAAGTATGTTTAAAGAATATGTTTGGGAGGGATAACTAATGGGGGTCAGTTATACATTGTTTTCCTCTAGGGGTGACTACGAGGAAGTTGTAGGGGCTTTGCACTATTTTTTTCAAATTCTGCACGCAACCCTCTTAGGGGTGGAAATAGAAAATAAGTATGTTCTAGGAAAATGCTTGCAAGGAAAAAGATTGGGGTAGCTGCTTCCTTTTATCTTTCTAGGAGCACCCTGGAAGCTGTGGGAGCAATTTTAAAAAAAATTTCAAAACTTTTTCTGGCCACCTTGTTAGAGGGCAGAGATAGAGTCTAAGTATGTTCCACAAAAATGTTCGCGAGTAAATACTAATGGGAGTCGGTCTTTAATTTAACCCATATAGGGGAAACTCGGGGAAGGTTTAGAGTTTTTATGTAAAAATTTTAGAGAAAGAAACAGAGGTAGTCTTGGTTTTGGCTTATATTTCAGTCAGTTAATTGGTGATTTTACTGGATTTCAATACCAATTTGCTCGCAGATATTTTTGATAGTTTAATAATTTTTACGGTTCTATGCAACATCAGGGGGGCTTCAGAAAGTTGGTTTCAACTTTGACACGGACAGACAGGCAGACGGACAGACGCAAATCGCTAAATTGAATTTTGTTTCTATATGGACCAATAAAATATATAAACAATGGGGTAGCAGATGGATATTAAAGAAAATACAAATGGAATGACAAGCTTATGTATATATGTATGTACATATACCCTTATCATTTATGTAAGTTTGTTTGTTTATTTTTTGCCAAACAATCACGACTAAACAGCTGCACCGGTTTTCATGAAATTTGAAACATCGGTACACCATGTGATAGTTTGTGCTATAGACTATAGTTTTTTAAACAAAGGAGCGTTTCACGACCAATACATTCTACGAGTAAATGTAATTTTATAATTTCTTGTAAGTAAATACAAATATTAGTTTTTTTGTGTGTCGTCTACATACACAAAAATATAGTCTTTTAAATAGTAAAATTATTAAAGCAAAGCGGGCCGGGTAATGCTAGTTTTTAATAATTTTAAAATCAAACCTTGTTCTGCCTAAATATCTATACATCTTTTTAAAAATATTAAAACTCTCTTTATTTTTTAATACGACAAAATTGTTTTTAAATTTCTGCAAAGTAATGAATAAATTTATTCTTAAGACCCCAAATAAAAGTGCAGACACAAACACTTGTTTAACTTAAAGATTTCATTTTAAATCAATTCTATATTACAACGTAATTTAATGATGAAAATCAATGTCATGTGACTTGTCTCCCAGTGCCATTGGGCATTGTTTTAACATTTACATAATTGTATTTACAAACTAATACAATCACAGTGAAATTGAGGTATACGACATACTTATCAACAGCCATGCTTAAGCATAAAAAGATTATGTATTATTATTTGATTTTATATATAAGAACAGAGTGACATAACATAAATGATACAATGAAGAGTATTTCAATATAAAACAAATTTGAATAATTTTAGATATTTATTTTGAATTGAACTTTTTGAAAAAAAACGTTAAATTAATCAACTTTGTAGTGAGTTGAAAAATTTTTACTTTTAGGAAAAATTTGTAAAAATTGAAAAATTTTTCTTTTTTTTAAATTCCAGGTTTATTCTTAAAATTGTATATTACATGCCAAAACCAAGAGAATTTTATATATAATTTTGATTTATTTTGTAAGTTTTTCTTAGGCTAAGTAAGGTTACTAAGGTTAGTGACGAATCCAACTCGCCACATTTACCCAAAGGCCTCTAAATAAGAAAGAAAATCCAATTTGTCGAAATAACGAAAACAGAATATGAAAAAATCTTGCCGTCCTCTAAAGTCAAAGCGGTCAGTGTTCGTCAGTCTCGTGCAGATGCTGAAACCCCCTTTTTACCCAGTTTCTCAAGATTTTGATCAATCCTATAATGTTTCCTTTGCCCTCCACCAGAGAATAACCACGTTCATCTCAGAAATGCCCTCAAAGCACTTCTGTCGGTGCCTTTTGCCTTTGGCCGTGGTAACCAAGATGTTTCACAGTCTCTACATCCTCTTTATCCCCTGATAACCTTATGAAATCCGGTGAGTTCCTATCCCATTTCCTCGTTACATATCTCACATTTCAGTGCCCTTTGAGAGTCCCAATTGTACATGTCAGTACGTCGCTGCTCACCTTGTGCCCTTCCTGTCCAGCGGTGGCCACAGAAGCCTGAAGATCTCGCAATCAGCACTGTTGTTTCTGGCTTTGCCTACTTTGCCCACTACCAAGTCACAGCCCAGTTCAATACTCCGGGCTGATCCCTTTCTTACCAGTTCATCGTTAGTCTCATTACCGGCAACGTCACAAGGACCTGGCACCCAACAGAGCCTTACCTTGCGTATCGCCAAGATCACCTTGAGAGCACGTCTGCAGACGTCTACAAGTCTAGACCTGACGTAATGTCCCTCTAGTGCTCTGAGCGTTGCCTGACTATCGACGTAGATTTTGGTATCCACTTTCCCACCGCGCTCTCCCTTATTTATTCCGTGGTCCTTGTTACCCCCAGAATCCCATGCGGGAAAACGATTTTCTGGTCTGTTTGACACCTTACTACCGTATCCATTACATAAACATCAGCACCGATGCCCACCTCCATCTTCCATCCATCAGTAAAGACTGCGCATTCTTTATAAAGCCTTTTGGATCACTAAAATGCCTCCGTTATCGTAAACACTACATGCGGTAACATCCAAAAGTCAAGTTTCTCGACCTTATAGTCAGTTAAACTTGGCTGCCGCAGAAGTCGATCATACCCGACCCTTTCAGAATGTCGACGTATTAAACCGACCCTGCCCCAAGCACATCTGACTCACTAAGCGCAATTAAATCTCTTGCCTCCATTTCAGAAACGAAATCCCCAATGGAAAGAAAATTTTAAATGATATCTAGCGCTGCCTATGATTTACTACTTCTTGCCCCCGTAATGCCTAGTATGTTACATCCCTGGACCTTGACTAAAGCTTCTTCTTTCATTCCTCTCCACGGCTCTCCACCATACGAGATTACCGTACCGTACCGTATTTGTTGTATCGCCAAGACCTTGGCCCATTCAACTGTCTAGGGACTTAAACTCTCTTACCTCCTGCAAAGCAAAACAGTAGACCTAAGCACTATTTTAATATTGCCACAGATTTTAAAATATATTTCACAATACAAATTGTACATAAATACTTGGGCATGTGTGTATGTAAGTATGTATTCAATTGTTTGTTTAAAACACGTGTTTGTTATTATTAATTTTAATTTTTTTATTTAAGGGCTTTGACTTACAAACGTTTAATTGTGTATTAAAAATAATAATAATAATAAAACTAGAATTCTAATTAATAAAATACAAATTTGGGAAAATCTTTTTATTCTTATTTCCTTATTAAATACTCCAGTTAACTTTGTGTTTGTATAATTGATTTTTATAAACATATTTGAATCATATTTTTTGCCATTTAAATTAGCACTTGTGTGTTAAATAGGAAAGTTTTTTTTAATTATATTTCAGCATATTTTTATAGTTTCAATTTAATTTTTTAGTTAGAAAAAGAACACGTGGTTGCCTTTTCATCTTTATTCATAAAAAATATTTCATAATACTACTGTTCATTCATGTTTTACATGCTTATATTTCAAAATGTATACTTATATGTATAGCTGGAAGTAGAAAAAAGTTATGTCTGTAGAAAAAAACAAATTTGTTCTTATATTGATGCTATATGTATTGTTACGAAAATCTAAAATTTTTGACTGTACTTCTGGCATGGTTCAACTTAAGTTCATTTTTAAAATTAAACATAAAAAAAAAAATTTTATTGGCTTTACCGAAAATCCTTAGCTGGTTTCGAAAATTCTCGCCAATTGGCTGGTGTCGGTGAAATTTATTTTTTCATAAAAAAATTCTTTCAAATGAACACTTAAAAAAATTTATTTTTTTATATAAAAGAAATATTTTAAATGAACTAAAGCCTGAACAACTGAAAAAGAGTTTTACTTGGAAATAATTTTATTTCAAAAAGCTACATACTATTTAGTGTTTTCCAAAATCCAAAGCCTTTTTATTTATAAAAATAAAACCATAAATGTGATTATTAAAGTCACAATAGCAGTAGACCGACCCGAGCCTTCCGCAGAAAATTAACTTTCAGTCAGCAGAATTACGCCTTATTCGCTGGTATACAGGAGTCGACCGGCTTATTCAGTGCCAGCAAAGCAGTCACCAGCATTTTTAAACATCTGTCCTTCAAAAGTAGTTAGAATCTAAACTGAATCAACAGTGTCTTAAAAAATTATTAAAATTTTTTAGTTTTTAAGCTTTGGGACTTACAAGATAAAGCCATTAAATTTTTAAACACATTTATATATTAAAACATATTTGTATAAGCTACTTTCAGCGTATACGTAATATAATATAGTTGCATATTTTATATTAAGTATACAAACTAACATATGTTTTTAATAATAACTCTTTATATGCTTTAGCAGCTGGTAAGGAATTCTTCATATATACACTCAAAATATTTTTACATTAACTGATTGTCGTTTATTTAAAAAGTTTTCCGTCAGGTGAAAAATCAATAAAAATTTAGTTATTTTACTATGAAATTAATTTTTTGAATATATGTGCTAGTTATTAAAAAAGACGAACTACCAAAAAAAACGGATTTTCTGTTAAGCTATTATATTCAGTTAATTTTTTCAATATATTTCAATCAATTTTATACAAAAACAATACTAAGCAGTTTTGTTGTTTTTGGTTGAAATAAAACAAAATTCATGCAATTTCACTAAATTTGTCAGTTAAATAATTTAAATTCAAAAATTACTGAAAAAGTTTTAAATTTTAAATGAAATATAAGCGGTCTGGTTTTTAAGTGAAAATATTGTTTTTAAAAAAGATATTTCTTTTGAATTTACCTACAAAATATTTTGAGTGTACTTATCTACCCAGCCTGCAAGAGTGGCCGATATCTAACAGAGACTTTTGCAAAATAGATAGGACTCTTAACGATTTCTGTCAGGTTTCTGACCGCTAAATATACAAGGTGGTTGATCTGAAAGACATATCGTGCATAAAACATAAAAGTGTATAAAAAAAATCTGACAGAGTTCTCATGAAAAAATCAAAAAAAAATAGAAAGAGCAAACTTACAACCTGAAACAACAACAGATAAGAAGGAAAAAAAATACATAAACATGCCTTAAAGATCAGAAATTTTAAAGACACATCGTACATCAAAATTCTCAGACAATTCTAAGAGAAATTTGTAGGATATCCACACGAATCAATTCAGATTTTAACCAGTCTAATCTGATGCAGACAAAGGTAACAAATTTCGCAAAGTGGATATACTTATACACAGAAATAATGACTGCAGGTATCCGGTTGAAAAAAGTTTATACCATTTATTCAATTTTTAAAGAGATCAGTACTTCTATTAAAAAAATTTCAAAAAGTTTAAAAGTGATTTTTATTTCTATTCTATTATCCTGAAAAAAATACATTTGTAAGAAATTAAAAACCAAATTATGTTAAGTCGGAGCAACATAGCCGAAACTTAAACAAATTAAATTTGATTTAGAGCCCTTATATATAAATAAAATATGGATGTGCAAAAAAAATTGTAAAAATAAAAAAACAACAAAAAAAACTATCTTTGAATCGAAATAAATAATTTTTGTTCATTGCATTTTTAGTTATATCCAGACCAAGTATTAAACGACAAAATTGCTTATATGCATGCATTTCCAAAGCTAACTAAATGATTCCTTTATTATGAACCAATACAAATTTGCAATAACAAAATAAAAACCTGAAGGGTAATTAAAAAAATAAACACATGCAGTTATAAAACCTTTGTAAACCAGTTTATGTTAAACAAGTTTTTGTGGTTTTAATATTTGCTTAATATGACCAATTAGCTTAAAAACCAATAATTTTTCAACGAAACACATTTCGCTCGTTTGCCGCAATAACGCCATAACTCAGTAATTTATTTTAAAATCAATTTTTTTTTTATTTTTTAACCACTGAAGCTCTAAACAAGCAGGCATATTTATGTGAAACTTATTTTTTAGAACTAAGTTTTGCGTTCATTCTTGGTGGATAAGTTTCATATATTGCGACACAAATATTTTCTCCGCATGTCAGTGTTCTATAGAGATTCGATTGCATATGGAATTTTTTCAAATATCTTAACAAATAAAATAATATTGGAATTTAATGAAAATGCAATAAAAACGGATATTCGAAACAAATTTTGCGACTGTAACGGACTGTACTTCCACAAATATGGTGCAATTAAAAAATTTTTCCTTTATACAGGGTGTCTGGTGGCAGATTTATATTTGCAAACTTAAATAAAAATTGTAATAAATGACACAACGTTTTATTTAGAGATTTGAACGAAAGAATGGAAACGCGTGCAATTAAGCTGACTTCTCGACAATTATTTTCCATTAAAGCCACAAGAGATTAGAGATTGTTTTTATAACTCCTTTTCTTGAGGTAGCCTCATAAAAAAAATCCATGGGGGTAAGATCGGGCTACCTTTGTGATCGTGGAATGTCTCCAAAGCTACTGATGAGTTTTAAGGGGAACTTCTCCCGAAGCAAATTCATCGAAGCTCTGTGTGAATTTGCCTCATCCTGTTGAAACCACTGGTAGAGTAGAGTACGATGAAGAAGCTCGCAGATTTAGCAAAAAGAATTCCGTAAACGTGCGTCGATAATTTTCACTTTTCGAGGGTTGCGAGTTCTTGAAAACCAATAACGGCAGTTTTGATTGATGGTGTGGCGCTCCAAAAAAATTTATTTTCAGTGCGAAAACGTTCCAAAATTGCTTTGCATAAATTTTTGCATAAATTTAAGCCACTTTTTTCTAGTTCGTGAACGATTTGGCTTTAAAAATATGGATACTAAAACAAGTATGTAAATTTTTTTTTTTTTTTTTTTTTTTCATATATTTTATTATTGGATCTTCGCTTAAGCGAACTAACAATAAGTATTCAAATCTTAAGACTAAGTAATTAATATTAGCCCAGCCAGTGCCAGACTAAAATTTAAGTTCTCATAATAGAATAGTTATCTTCATCTAAGTGCAATAGTATCCCTCTTTTTCAGTCGGGAGTGTCTACTATGTTGCAAGATACTTCGAGCGAGCGGATTTGGATGCGTTTCCAGCTTATTTAAATACTTGTCCACATATTTCAGGATTTCGCTTTTAACTAGTGAAACTTCTAGATCCTTATGGATGTTGCTGTTTTTCACATACCACGGAGCACCAGTTATCATTCTTAGGATTTTATTTTGACGGCGTTGTATTTTTTCGATGTTAGAGGCGGAAGCAGTGCCCCATAATTGTATACCGTAGCACCAAATTGGTTTTAAAATCGAGTTGTAGATTAGAAGCTTACAATCAAGACGTAGCACAGAGTTTCTACCAATTAGCCAGTGGATTTGAGCAGCTTTAAGTTTCATTTGCGTCAGCTTAGCATCTATATGAGGCTTCCATGTAAGGCGGCGATCCAGGTGAATACCAAGATATTTTGTCTCAGATCGTTGAGGCACATTATGGTTGTTGATAGTGATTGGAGGGCACGTTTCTTTGCGTAAAGTAAAAGTTACGTGGGTACATTTTTGTTCATTTATCTTTATTCCCCATAACTTTGCCCATTTCTCGACTTGGGTTACGTGTTGTTGCAGCTGGTTCGAAGCCTCTTTAGGGTCTTTGTGAATACTAAGAAAAGCAGTATCATCAGCAAATGTCGACGTGTGTGTGAAACTATTGGTTGGCATATCTGCCGTGTAAAGCAAGTACAAAATTGGACCTAGTATACTTCCTTGAGGGACACCAGCCTCTATTGGTTGGGGACAACTTATTTGGTTTCCCTCTTTGATCATAAATTGTCGGCCTGTTATGTATTTTTCTAAAAGGTTGAAAATATTAGCTGGAAGGTTGAGCTTTAGTTTGTTTAGAAGGCCTTCATCCCATACTTTGTCGAAAGCTTGCGAGACATCGATAAAAAGCCCGGAGCAGTACTTCTTTTCCTCAAAGGCTTTTCTTATAACCTGTACCAACCTGTGAGTTTGTTCGATGGTACTATGTTGACTTCTAAAGCCGAATTGGTGATTTGGAATGCAGTTGTTGTCATTCAGGATCGGATTTGGCTTGTTTTTTAACAGTTTTTCGAACAATTTTGACATTGTGGGTAACAAACTTATGGGCCTATAAGATTCTACCTTCGAGGGATCTTTGCCAGGCTTAGGAATCATCTTTACTAAGGCAACTTTCCATATAGGCGGAAAATGTTCAAGCCGAATTATCGCGTTAAAAATAAAAAGAATGATTCTTTTAGCAGTAAGAGGCAGTTCTATGAGCATTTTGTTGCTTATTTTGTCAACGCCAGGAGCTTTTTTACCGTTAAGGTTAGCGATAGCCTCTACAACATCTGCAAATCGGAAACGTATTTCTAGAGGACGTCTTGCAACAACAGGCGGTAATTCCCTCACGTCAGTGCATGAATTGGGAGCGAATACGTTTTTGAAGTGATTTGCGAACAGATCGCATTTTTCTTCATCATTTCTAGCCCAGGATCCTCTCAGATTGCGCAGTGGTGGTTTTGCGATAACAGGTCTTTTAAGACGTCTGGCTGATCGCCATAAGGAATAATTTGTCTTAGGAGTCGCGTCTAGACCTTCCAGGTACTCTTTCAGTGATGCCATTCTGTGAGCCTCCAACAAGCTTTTTAGTTGGGTTGTACATTCTTTCAGCTTAGTTTTAAGTTGGGGCGATCTATGTTTTTGCCATTCCCTGCGGGCTTTTCTTTTTTCAGATACGAGCTTTTCCACATCTTCAGAGAAAATTTTGTTGTACCTAGCCTGGCGGTAGGTAGAAGACGCATGTTCAACGGCTTTTTTAATGTTTTCATTTAGGACGCTCAGACAATCATCTATGTCTTCGGGAGTTTTTAGCGATTGGTTCTCCGCGCAGTGCGTACTAATATATTTTTTATATTTCAACCAATTAATTCTTTTTGATAAGAAAAACTCACTAGCTAAGTATGTAAATAGCATCGATAATTTAAGCAAATAAAGGGAAATTAAAGAAGAATGCTGACTCGATTATATTTTTAAATAATTTCTATATATAATGACAGTAAATAACTTTTTATTGATACCCTCAAGAAACATCTTTTGCATATATCACTATTAAACTTGGTTGAAGTAATTTATTAATTGAAATTAATCCGTTACACTCCATTAGTCAACAAATATACAAATTTCCAAAAACCAATACTAGAATAAACTAAAATAAATTTTGCTCAAGGCTAAAACATAGAAGGTCCTAACCGACTGCAACTTTTTTTTCTACATTGTACTTAATTTATATCCTTTGATTTTTTTTTGTTAAAGAGATAAAAAATTTTAAAGTCTTGACAACACTTTAGTAATAAAATATAACATTTCTGAGTACAAGTCCCCAAAAAACATTTTTAATTTCCAGAAAAAAATTCTTTGTTGTCAAAGGATAAAATATGTTTCCATTTTTTGCAAACATTTTTTTGTTTTGCGAGTTCATTAATAGTGTTTTTTTAATGTAAAACAAACACAAGTAATCAGCCAAATGTAGATTAATAAAATTAAATGTTTTTAAAATAAAAAGCTTAACTTTTGTAACTTATGATATAATAAAACTAAACTGACCAAAACAAGCGTTAGTACAAGCAAATATAAAAACAATACTTTTGTTAAAAAATTAAAAAAAAACAATCTTTTTTAAGCCATTAGGCAAACAAATTACCAATAATTTATTTTATGGACAGAAAAAAATTTAAATGATAGTATAAAACGCATTGCATATGTAAATTTAATGTAACTATTTTATAATATTTTTTTTATCTACTGAATTTATAAAAAGAGATGCCAATAGTATTACACGGCCGACTAGGAAATTTTTACAAATTATTTTTACGACTACTACTACAATATTCTTAAAATTTTGTTTTTCATTATTATAATTATGGCCTTTTTCTTTAAGAAAATTGTTGCTAAACTTGAGTAAAAAAAACTAATAAAAATCCTTTTTCAACTAAAATCGCCTTGCCATAATACACCATAATTTTGATAACCAATAAATTATTTCAAATAAAAATAGCTGTTATAAAATTAAAGTTAATAAAAAAAGTAACAAATTATTTTAAAAATTTATCACTAAAGCAACTGGTAATTGGGCAAAAGCAATAGCTTTAATTAAATTATTATATTTAAGCTTTACATCAAATAAATGTTTACTTACTTAATTACAAAACTTTTTTGTATTTTCCTTAACAAATTTAAAATTTATCTATTAATCCCAAAGTCTCGATTTTTTCTCCAACATTGCAAAAGAAAAGCAACGGCCCCGAAGAAAAAACTGCTTGTAATATAACTATAAAACAAATCATGTAAAATAAGTGAAAAAAGCAAGACCACCAAAGACGTGGTCAGAGTTTCTTAAACTTGAAATAACAATTTTAAGTAAATATTAAACAAAACTTATGATTCATTTGCTGCCTGAAATGTCCGCCAAGGTTTATGGGAAAAAACACATTTTAATCTGGATTTGCCATTTTCAATTTCCTGGTACTATATAACGAGTATCCCGAATGTGTTTTAAGGAGTAAGTGTCCTTTTTTCTGGATATGGTTTTAAAAGCCTGTTTGCAAGCAGAAGAATGTACCATATCTAGCTTAGTTAATCTCTTGATTCTCGTAAACACCAGTTATACAGGGTGTCTGGAAGCAGATTTGTATTTTCAGACTAAATTAAAAAACGTAATAATTGTCACAAAGTATTATTAAGGGCACTGGACGATAGCATGGGAATGCGGATTTTATTTCTAAGGAATATGTCATCCAGATGTCTTTCGTTGAGTTCAACCCACTTTTCTTTTAAATTTGGTTCAATTGAGCTGATTTCTCAATGAATATTTTCCGATGAGGCCACCAGAGTTTGGGTATCGCCATTATAAATCCTACTTTTTGAATCAGCCCAATAAAAAATCCATGAGAATTAGATACGGCTACCTTGGTTGCCATTGAATACCCCTAAAGTGACTGATTGGTTTTTGGCGGAAATTTTTGAAGCAAATTCATAGAATCTTAGGCTGTGTGTGCAGTTCCCCCACAATATTGAAACCACAAGTGTAAAAACTACGATGGATGGGCAAATAGGCTTGGCGAAAAGAGCTCCTTAATCATGCGTTGGTTATTTTCACCTTTAGAATTCGTCGCCAGACTAAGAGAATTTTCGAAAAAAATTTCCAATCATCCTATGCATGGAAAAGGCACACTAATCAGTTACCCCGGGGGCAATGCAATGGTTTTTGAGGTTTTAACCAAGGGTTGTGGGTGTTTTAAGACAAGTAATGGCAGTAAAAGTAAGCCTCGTCAGTCCAAAAAATTGGATTTACAGTGCAATAATGCACTAACATCGTTTCACTAAAAGTTTTTGTGTAAACCAAAGCCACTTCCTTTTAGTTCTTTAACAGATTCAATTTTAAAGGACGGAATTTTAGATCCTTTTTAAAAATTTCATCGTTTTAGTTTAACTTAAGTTCATATAATTTCTTTTTATTGGAAGAAATTACTATTTTTTCGTTAATGTTAAAAGAAATTTTAATTTGAAAAAAACAGATTTTTCTACCGATACTAGCTGAGTAGAATGCATTTTGGAAAGCAGCTACGCAATTTATGAATATTCGCTCTTGGAAGTCCCAGTAAGACTGTTCTTTTCCGCGTTTTTTTTTTCACAAACTTTTATAAAAATTAAACTTTTTAATATTCTTCCATGAAATTTTAAAAAATTTCTTGGTTATTATTCCACTTATTTTTAAAAACTAATTTTTAAGTAATTTTTCGTCATGATATTTTTTAACTACAAAATTAGGATCTTAATTTGCAGATTTGGAAATACTGTTTCTAAAGCTCCCACCTTATGTTTATTTTTTTAATACAAAAGTCAAACCTGAGCAATTTAATCTCAATTTGCCAAACTACCTTGTTAGCTTTTGTTGTCTTAATATTATTGCTTTTTTGTACTTACATTCAATATTTTTTTACTTCTATTTTGCTTTTGTATCTGCCTTGACATTTTTTGTTTTACTACATAATAAGAAAAAGTGTCGCTTTCAGTACTTTTTTTCCTTTTTTTTATTAAGTTTATCTACCTTTGCTTGTAGTTTTTTCCACCAATTTTTTCTTATACTCTACTCAAACTCCAACAGTAGACTACTAGACTACTTACTAAGTTGGTTTTTACAATGATGTAGCTGAAAAATAAAAAGAAAATAAAATGAAAAAGTAATCTTTAAATAAGAAGTCACTTTTGTTGGGCGGAAATTAAGTTACTTAGTTTATTCTGGCTACACTTATGTTTATTGGAAAATAATTTAAGCCCTAATAAAGGTGGATAAAGACGCTTTTAAAAAAGTGTTTAAACAATTTTATACTAAAGTGTTTAACTATTGAATATGAAAGTAAAAAAAAATTGTTAAATTTTTCAAAATTTTCCACAAAATTCGTTGCTGAGTATAAATTTATTTTCTTTATTTTTATTTTTTTTTTATTTTATAATTCTTCCTAATTTTTAACATTTTTTTATCAGTAAACATGTACTATTTGATTCGTATGCGTATGAGTGATATTTATTTACAATTAAAAATAAATCATACGCATACAAACACAACGTTCATTTCACTTGCTCTAACTGCTTGTAAATATCTTTAAGTCCCAAAAACACACCACATAATACGAAAAAAAATAAGCATCTATTGAAACTTAATTCCAAAATTGGCAACTAACCACATTTCGTCAAGTATCAATTTAGAGCTCATCCATTTGATACGTGTATGTAAAGCATTAGTAAAAAAACTTTACCGTCCGTCCGTATGTTATTTTTTTTTTTTTTTGCAACATTAAAGAAAAACTTTTTCCTTATTCTTTTCTATCCCTATATATTTACAAATACTTGAAAGTGATTTAAAGAAAGCTGTTGAGAAAAAAATAAGTCCTCAAGTTGTCTGTCAACTTATGCTTCCGCACAATTTCATTGCAAAAATCGACAAAAGCACAAAAAAAAACTAAAATACTCCAAGTCTTTTACACACATGCTTAAGAAAGAAAAATAAAAATAAAAAATTTGTTCAAAAAGCAAGAATAAAAATTGCAACTATTTTGTTAAACACTTAACTGGCGAACGTGCAATCTTTTCTTTTTAGCCTGTTGCTTGCTTTTGGAAGAGAAAGTTTTTGAGAAAGTATTACCAATAAAAAAAGCAGGAAAACAAAGTTGTTGTTGTTTTAAAAAACATAAGGTCTGATATCGTTTAATTTTATTACCCATATTAAACTTTCAATTTAATTTAATTTTTCATAACTTAATAGTCCAAATTACGAAGAAAGATCAATAAAGTTATTAAAAAAGATAAGTTATTAATATATGAAATTCTTCAATATTTAGTATTTTTTATATAAATTTTTTTTTTTATTTTATTATTCAATTAGAACTTGTGTTGAAATCGCCTTAATTACAAACAATTTTCCATAGTGTAAGAAGGACAATTTCGGTGCTCAAACATGAATGCTTGTCTCTATAAGAATGCGACAGGCACTTTGTTTAAATACGCCATGATTGCTTTAAATAAAAAACATGAGACCAAAATAATTTATACTGCAGTTTATCTTAAAAGAAATTTTAAATTTTTCAACATGCATACTTTTTCTTTTCCAATACTTCATTATCCTTTTTTAAAAATCGCTCAAAAAGTAGTACTTTTTTAACAATTGCCGTAATCTATGCAAAATAAAAATCCTTTAAATTGTTTCTTAAAACAAACACAAAAACTTTTTACTTTATATTTTATATTTTAAACTCACATAACAGCTACAAGGACTTTACACTTATACGTACATGTGCATTCGTACAAACATATGCAAGTAAGCTAAACAGTTTGTACTTTAAAATAATGTTTCTTGTTATTTAAACCAACATATGCACTTGTGCGCACATACAAAATTTTTTTAAAAAGGTACGTTTGGATATGTGCATGTAAGTGCAGGTAATCTCAGACACCATGGTATTACGCTTACATAATCTTCAAGTGGATTTGTTGTACCGTCTTCCCTTACATCCTTATATAAACCAAAGCCTTCCGGCAAGTCATCTTGCCTTATTGTTTTTCTTGTTGATTAAGATTTTTGGCTGAGAACCCAAAAATATCTCTTGTTTCTTGATATTTAAGGTTTGTCATTTGGCTTGTAACACTAATCTGGCACACAATAACTTGTAACGCATGGTTTTGTTGCTTTGGCATTTCAAGTGGCAGGAATAATATAGGTTTTCAGGTAAATGAATGACTTTCACTTTAATTTAAAAATAATGTTCAAACTTTGGCTTTGGCCATTATAACCTAACGATATTAAATAAAAAGAAAGAAACTATTGGGGAAAGAGCCACCCATACCGATATCAAATGATAAAATTAAGTTGCGACTCACAAAAATCACGAAACCTGATTTCACCAGGGCTATACACTCACACTGTAGTTAAACATAGAGGAGCATCAGTTTTAAACTTTAACATTAACTTAATAGTACTTTTGCAATTATTTTAAGGGACTGCCTTAAGTAAGTATTTAAAATCGTTACCATTGTCTTTATGTAAATTAAGTAGACAGATTGTAAAGTAATAGAAAGTTAAGTGAAATTACTTCTCTTCAGTTCTTTAGGCCATAAGCTAACCCACTGGTAGGCTGTGCTCCGTGAGACAGGTGCAAATCTACTTAGATCAGAGGCACAGGGACGCTTAGGGACTAAGATGTGGGTATTGACCCTGCGGACGGGTCAAACCCACGATCCCTAATAAAAATATTTTTGTATTGACACTCTAGGATTATGTAAGATCTCATAACCTTAGAGCGATGAGATTTCTTTTATCTTTGCAAATGTACAATTGTAAACTTTTAGTAGAATTGATTACAAGCAATTGTTAGACAGCGGCAATGCCAAAAAATTAGGACGTCTTGCCAGCGATTAGTACTGACTCTGTGGTGTGGGGTTGAGTAGATTCTATGTTTCTGGCCAAGTAACACTAAAGACCCAACAGGTATATATGGGGTCTTCAGCCTGTTCGGCCTTACCTTACCTTACCTTACCTTACCTTACCTTACCTTACCTTACCTTACCTTACCTTACCTTACCTTACCTTACCTTACCTTACCTTACCTTACCTTACCTTACCTTACCTTACCTTACCTTACCTTACCTTACCTTACCTTACCTTACCTTACCTTACCTTACCTTACCTTACCTTACCTTACCTTACCTTACCTTACCTTACCTTACCTTACCTTACCTTACCTTACCTTACCTTACCTTACCTTACCTTACCTTACCTTACCTTACCTTACCTTACCTTACCTTACCTTACCTTACCTTACCTTACCTTACCTTACCTTACCTTACCTTACCTTACCTTACCTTACCTTACCTTACCTTACCTTACCTTACCTTACCTTACCTTACCTTACCTTACCTTACCTTACCTTACCTTACCTTACCTTACCTTACCTTACCTTACCTTACCTTACCTTACCTTACCTTACCTTACCTTACCTTACCTTACCTTACCTTACCTTACCTTACCTTACCTTACCTTACCTTACCTTACCTTACCTTACCTTACCTTACCTTACCTTACTTTACAAGAAGTTTTACCAAGCAAAACTTTTGAGGTCCTGATCTTCAGAGCAGAAAAAACCTGGCCTCTGCTAAGGGTAAGTTCCAAAGAAAATATTTCAATATCAAATTCACTCTTTACATAACTCGAAAGAACCTGGGGCCAAATCGTCGCATTCGATTCGAATCGAAATTTAAAAATTCTTATTAGAATTCCTATATTAAAAGCATTGACAACTCGATCAATCGAGTGAAATTTTGATTCGAATCGAATGTTTTGTAGCAGGAGCTTTGCAAATGCCTTGTGCTCTATGTAAGGAGATTTTTTGATATAAGCCTAGGAGAACCCACACCACTATAAATATTAGAAAAATATTTTAAGCCCAAACTAACTAAATATTTTTCTAAAATTTCAGGGCAATCTTCCACATTTGTCTTAGAAGCGTAAATAACATATACAAGATTATGGTTTTTATTAACATTTTCATAAATTTTTATTCAATTTCATTTCATTTAATCACTCAATATATATTTTGGCATTGCCGAATGTAGCAATTCTTATTTACTCTCTTTCTGAAATTTTCCTCCTTCTAAAATTGTCCTGCCTTATTCTTTAAATAAAGAAACAGAAGCCCCAAATAAAAAATTGCTAGAAAAAACTTCTTGGTTTGACTTTTGGTTTTTCGATTTGACATGTCTGCCTGCAGTTTGTAAATATTCCGCCTGCAGTGTATTTTTCAATTTTCTGCTCTACATGCAGATCCTAACGTTGTAAAATAAATAAAAAAATAGAAGATGAAACAAAATAAAATTGTTTGTAGCTTAAGGAAAATATAGAAAATCATGATAAAATAAATTGTTTTTATTGTAATTTTTAAGGTTTGTAATCTGGCTGCAGACGAAACAAGAAGTTGCAATAATATAACATGCGAACACACACACATATACACTATTTGAACTTTATTGCAATCATGTTAAAAAGGTGCAAAAAAAAATGGGTGGAAAGGGAGATATACTGTCGTAGGCAGGAGATTTAAAATCTTGTTTAACATAAAAACTATTTTAGAAAATTTTTCTTAGTTATATTTGTTTGTTTTAGGTCTCGAGCTGCAACAAATTTTTGTCACTCAGTCGTTTTTAAAGGAAGTATTCTGGACCTAAGAAATCTTATAAGTCGAATATGAATAAAAGTAAGAGACATATAATCAGCTTTCTGTGCACACTTTACGAATTAAACAAAAACAGCAATAGCAAACTTAACATTAGCACTACCTCATAACTAAAGCCGCCGAAGAAGAAATCGGTTGCCGAAAGCCGTCTTAGCTTTGTTGGAGCGATACTACGAAACATGAATGACGCTAAAAAATTTTACCAGCTGGTAAAACGTGAAACAAGAACTCGCATGCTGGTAAACTTTAATAGAGATGAGAATTGGAAGCTAGTGACCGACACAATCAGTGTGCTGCAGATTTGCAGGATGCTATTTTCAAATTGTTATCAGTTAAAAAAATTTCTTAAGAAGTAGAACCAGCACCCAATCATAAATTATGAAGTTAAATGTCTACCCTCTAACCCACATTATGTCAAAGCAGCAATTAGCCGGCTTGAGAAGAAAAATTGCACGAGTGTGGACGGAATACCTGCAGAGCTATCTAATACTGGAAAAAAAGAGCTGATAAGGTGGGGGCACTTAGCTGCCAGTCTGCGTCATCTGACACCAAAATGTAAGTACAACGATTGGAACCTCATCATTATATTTTCGATTCACAGCAAAGTATAAAATCCCATTTGCGCTAATTACAACGGATTAGTTTTTGACCGTTTAGTTGGCTTTTGGCCCCCATCGGAGTCAACAGACCTTCATTTTAACATTTTTAAAAGAACTAATGTATCAAACAAACTCATGAGTACCAAAAAAATTCAAAAAAGTAATTTTTGAACACAAAATTGACTTACAACCTTAATCTTGGCCAAAATTCTTTCATTTTATATTTGTTAAATTATGTTCCCATAAAATTAAAAAAAATACAAAATATGGGAAAAAGTACTTTTTGTTTACTTAGTTCACTTACGACATAATTCAGAGCCAAACGCCTTTATTTTTATGTCTTTAGAGTCATAAGCTGGAAAAATTAAAACAAGTACTTTTAGTCGGCTTTGTTGACTTTCGACCTCATTCTAGGTCAATATTCCTTAGTATTAGATTTCTAGAGTTATAAACTCAAAAAATGTAAAAAGTACCAAAAATCTAAAAAAAGGACCACTTTGCTACAATTTGAATTTAGTCTGGATCAAATCCTTTAATTTTATATTTTTAAAGTCAAAAACGCAAACCAAATTGGTGAAAAAAAATTTTTTTGGTCCAAAGTCAAAATTATTTTATTAATGAATGTATTCTGATACCAATAAATGGGGAAAAGTACCAAAAAAAAAATACCTCATTTACACAAAAAAGACTTGCGTCCTAAATGGTGATCCTTGTCCCTTTATTTCCTGTTTAAATACTTTCATTCTTAAAAATTCAAATGGTACCTTAAGAGCCTATATTTGGGCAGATGGCAGATGGCTCCTCTGTGGAATACCCATCTGTGGTAAAAATTGCAAAAAAATAATTCTTCTCGTTTTATAACATTTTTTTTAGTAAAAATAAATGCTATTTTCAATTGTAAATTTTCAAAAAAATTTTAAAAAACTTATAATTTTTTATAAATCGACATCATATTATGTTGCATTTGGCGTGCTGAACACGAATCTGGTAAATAAAATGTTATATCCAATGGCTAATTTTTGAGACATGGTCACTTTTAAAATATTATTACATAGAGTTTTAAGAAAAAATTGCTAACATATGTATATGTAACTTTTAAACTATTTATCGGATTGAAACATTATGTATGGAGCGATTATAGCCAGTAATATAAGCTTTCAAAATATCCAATTTGAATGGACCTCGTTACAATACAACGTAAGTTAAAGAGTGACAAATTTGAGCAACTCGAGATGGAAAAGACGAAACGATTTTTAATTTTTATACTCTTCACATAGTGATAAGGGTATATATCACTTTGTCATTCCGTTTGTAATTTCTTTATTATTCATTTGCGACCCCATAAAGTATATATATTCTGGATCCTTATAGATAGGGAAGCCGATTTAGCGATGTCCGTCTGTCCGTCTGTTGAAATCAAGTTTCCGGAGTCAAATAAAAAGATACAGACCAGTTAATGGTGTCAAACTATTGGAAATATCCTGGAGACAATCGCTATTTAAAATCAGCAAAATCGGTTCACTACTGACCGAGATATAAGCGAAAACCCAGAGTAACTTATTTTTTTAGGACAAAATCCGTACATATATCCCTATATATTTTAGTAAGTATAGTCACTCTTGCCACAAAACTTGGCACGGATACTCCAAAAGAAGGGACCTAAATAATGGAAAAAGTTTTTTCAGATTGGACCAGGGGAGGGGGTATTTTTCCTAAAATTGCACAAGTTTGGTGAAATATTTTATGCGCTATATCTCGTTAACCATAACAGATTTCGAAATGAAATGTTCTACAAAAAGTAATTGGGCCATAAGGGCTACACCTTAAATAAATAATTTTTTGAGTGGGGGCAAAAAAAGGGGTAGCTTCCATACAAATTAACCATTTTTATGAAATATTCGATACGCTATATCTCGGAAACTATAACAGATATTAAAATCAAATGTTCTACAAAAAGTAATTGGGCCATAAGGGCTACGCTTTAAAGAAACATTTTTTTGAGTGGGAGCAAAAAGGGGTAGCTCCCAAACAACTTAACAATTTTTATAAAATATTCGATACGTTATATCTCGGAAACTATAACAGATATCGAAATGAAATGTTCCACAAAAAAAAATTGGACAACAAGGTCTACAATTTAAAGACAAAATTTTTTGAGTGGGGGCAGAAAAAGGGGTAGCTCCCATACAAATTAACGATTTGTATTAAATTTTCGATACGCCATAACTCGGAAACTATAACAGATATCGAAACCAAGTGTTTTACAAAAAGTGATTAGACATCAAGGGCTACGCTTTTAAGAAAAAATTTTTCGGATGGAGCAGGGGGACTAGAACATCCC
Organism: Melanophora roralis; assembly: GCA_963583895.1. NCBI lineage: Eukaryota > Metazoa > Arthropoda > Insecta > Diptera > Rhinophoridae > Melanophora > Melanophora roralis. The sequence goes on along the minus strand of OY757190.1, from coordinate 32,691,054 downwards.
ATAACATTTAACAAGTTTTATTAACCTTTAAATATGAATAATGTCGAAAACTTTTAAAACTCTCGACCTCAAATCTTCTTCATCTATTTCTATTATTCATACGAACGTTAAAATTTTGTTATTTTTTCTATGGGCTTTAAAACTCGCACAAGGTTTTTTATTAAATTATTTGCAGTACAAAATTACTCGGCTGGGTATATTTAAAGACCAATGTGAATGGTATATAAGATTCAGCACAGCCGAATATAGCGCTCTTATTTGTTTTTTTTTTTTTTAATTTATGCAATTAATATAAAAAGTATAATAATAACATATTAAATCTGGTTTAAAAACGGTTAAATAATAAACATTTTGCAAAAAAAAATTTATTTTTATAATTATAATAACCAGTTTTTTCGCTTTCCTGAAAGGTTAGCTTTTTTGAGTTGGCATTTATTGAATATAGGCTTTCGATATAATAAAAACTTTTTCTAGCCTAAATAAAACAAGATTCCGGAAAAAACATGTTTTTTAAAACAGCTTGAACACATTTTGAACTATATTTTTAATGATTCAAAAGTTACAAAATGAATATACGAGTTTTCAAAATATAGTCCGGCCCATCAGGGACTTATATTTTAAAAAAATACCAAAAACATAATTTTTCCCCGACAGTCGAACGTGTTTTAAATTTTCTTTTAATCATTATTGCTTTAGAAGTTACAGAAAGTTCCTATAAAGTACCAATAAAAATTTTTCGAAATTAGAACCCCCTTTGGGGTCAAAATTTTAAAAATTTTGAGAAAAATCATGTTCAGATATTTTTAATTCCTGGCAAATGCAATATAAACCAAATTTCTAATTTTATTCCATAAGCAGCAGATCTAGCACTTGTCAAAATTAGTATTTTTCCTGTGTTACCTTTTAGACCCAAAGTTTTAAAAAAGCGTTTACTTTTTAGCAAAATGCAAAGCTTTTAAGATATTAACGTTCTGGTTCTTCAATACCCAAAGTCCAAATTTCATACTTCCTGCTTAACGCGTTTAAGCTGTACGAGGAGGAATGAATTATTAGTCAGTTAGTCAGCCAACAGATCTATTCCTTTCTATAAATATAATTTTAGATTCAAATCTCACTTACCTTCCTCCTAAAAGGGTTTTTTTAATGAAATTTAAATATTACCAATTTAACAGAATTAAAAAAAGACTCGCAGATCACGTCTTTATTATTAATATATGCATATTTCAACTATCGACTTAAACGTAGTAAATCTGATGACATCTTTAAAATTGTTTACCATCATTAAAGCGTAAAATTGACAACAAACAAATTCATCTTGATTATTTTTAAACGCCAATAATGCCAACTAGAAAAAAAAGGAAATAAAAAAACGATAAATTCTCATTCCCTACCAAGCACCTGCTTTAGAAGAAATAATAACAAAGACAATATTTGAAGCAAAAAAAAAATATAAAGTTAAACGTGCATACCAATTTGTTTAAAGTTTGTCAGTTTTTTACACGTTTACAACATATGACAGCAGGTGCCAAGCGGATGTAGAAAATGCACACACACTCGCACACTTGCAAACATATACTTAAATCTCAAACACGGTTGTGTCTTAAGCACAGTCTAACATTTAAACACAATAGAGCGTAAAAAGAAGGAGAGCGAGAGTAACAAACCGGTATCATCGTAAGGAAATAGCAACCGTTGTCATGATAAACGATTATTGAGATTTATATCTATAAGCGTCTTAAAGATGTGGCATTGTTTTCCTTACAACAGCAAGCAAGGACTGCGACAGGAAAAAAACAGCAACAGGAGCTGTAATAAATATAAGCACAACAACAAAGGATGAGCTCAACGCAGATGACTTCTTAGGACAATAGAAAAAAAAACTAAATATTTTTATTTATTATTTTTTCTTACAACCGTAAGAGCTGGCGAAATGAAGACTCTGCGTGTGTGTGTGTGCCCTTTTGTGCAAGTGAAATGATTTGTTAAAAAATAAATATAATATGGAAAGAACACATAAGCATGATTTGAATTTTGTTGGTTTTTACCATATTTTTTTTTTTCTAAATCTCGGAACCCTTAACAGAATCCATGTGACTTCTGACTTCTGTGTGGCAGGAACAGAAACAATAACAATAATAACAACAACATAACCTTAAAGGTAGTTTAAGCAAATTTTCCTCTTGAAGGAGTTTTCACGCTTGCAGCGTAAAAATGTTAACCAAGATTACTTTTAGGGAAAAAAAAATATTTTACCCAAACAAAAAAGGAAAAAAAACTAAACAGACAAATATAAAATTGCATATCCTTTCTTAAGGAAGTGAAAAAGGAAAACACAAATAAACTTAGACGTTTTTTATGCAAAGTAGTAGCACCCATAACAACGTAGAACTAAAAGCAATCCATTGGAAAAAAAAAGGTTGTTTCCTTGTCAGCAAAGTCATCATCTTACTCAACAAAGGCAACAGCATCCAGCAGACATTATTTTTAAGTTTTTTTTTTTGCTTTTTTTAAGTTTAAAAAGTAAACAAAACACTAGGGTGGACTTAAAGGAAACATCAAAAAGGAAATTAAAAGTCCAAAAATTTGATTCTACCGCAGAAATAACATTAAGGATTTAGTGCTTTGTCCTATTTATTCAAGCTCAAGATCTTTTGTTTTTTGTTTTTTCGATATTTCGCCACCACAATGGGAAGCTTCGTCAGGAAAATTTTTTATTTTTTAAAAAACAATTCAAAAAATTATTTAAATATTATTAACAACAATTTCAAAGGAAACGGAAACAGAAATATTTTGACATACTAGTACATACATTAAACAAATTATGTAACTAACAAAAAATTGAAAACATACATAGTACATAGTATAAAAACATTACATAACTGTGAGGAAATTAATTAAACTAATATTCAGATCTTATTTACAAAAGATCTTGAGCTTGAATAAATAGGACAAAGCATTAAAACAGAAGATCGAAGAAAATAGGTAAAAAATATTAAGGATTTAGCGTAGAAGTTAAAGAGATTTTTTTAACAAAAAAAATTTCATGTTTTCAAAACTAATAATCGCAAGTAAGTAACTATTAGCTTTGAACTTTCTTGGGACAAAAAATTAAAACTATAATTAATATTTAATGAAAGATCTTTGAATTTTTTTATCTTATTTGTTTAAAACATACAATATTAATGCAATATTATGGCTGAAGCAGCAGATTGGTATTTTCAAACTTAAATAAAAAATGTAGTAATTGACACAAATATTTTTTCGAAGCGAATTGATCGAAGATCTGGCTGTGTGTGCAGTCACCCCTTTCTGTTGAAAGCACGTGTGTGAAGAGTATAATGGATGACTTGGCAGGTTTGGCAAAAAGAAGTCCGTCTGGCCTAGAGAATTTTCTAATAAAATGGTTCCGTTATCTCATGCGTGGCTAATGCACAACAAACAGTTATCCTAGGGCAATGCAATAGTTTTTGATTTTTCAATCGAAGGTTGTGGGTTCTTTGAGACTAGTAATGACAGTTTGGGCCTCGTCGCTCGAAAAATTGGGGTTTCGTTTCTCAAAAATTTTTGCCTAAATCAAAGTCATTTGTTTCAGCTCTCGAACGATTTAAATTTTTAAAGGATGTAATTTCAGATCCTTTTTTAAAATTTCATGAATAATCTCCCTTGGTCCCAGTGAGGCTACTTTTTCCGTATTAAAAGTCAGGGATTTAGCATAATTTGCAAGTTTAATGTTTAAGGGAGTCCTTGAAGATCGACTGGGCCTTGGCGTATTCGCCGAATACCAAACTTTGAACAAAATCTTCGAAGAACAATTACGTATGAATCAATACTCTTAGAAAATGTCTCCACAACGAACGCGCGATACTCCATCGACCACTGAGACATCGTGACTGACAAGGGCGCACAAACAATAATACCAACGGCGCCACCCTTTCTCCACATTGTTTAGTACTTTTTGAGATAATCGTATTTAAAAATATGAATTGGCCTCCAGATACCCTGTATTATTTAATATTAATTTGTTTTTTTTTATTAAATTAATGTTTTCCAATAATTTTTTAAGAAACTTTATTTGAAAAATTTAGTTTTTCTAACGATACCAGTCGAGTAGAATGCATTTTCGAAACCAGCTTCGGATTTCATAATCAATACTCTAACCCAGTAGTAATGTTTTTACTGTAAACAAACCTATTTTACTCACATGTAATCCAGAAAGGAAAACAGAATATCTTTTTTGTAAGTTAAAACAAAGTTATTTGTTTTACCAAAATCTTATGTATGCATACAAAAGGTGGGCGAAAAAAAATCACCCTATTGGAAGATGCTCTTATTTTTTAAAATGGCGCCCATTGTCAAATCTGTTTTGACATTTGTAAACTAGACAGATGTAAAATACAAGTGAACAAGCCGCGGAGCGATACACTCCCAAGAACCCGACGCGCCCGTTCGGTCAAGAATATGGCTGCGCATGTTCCCGAACAAAGTCCAATCCGTGCATCAGCTGCTGCCCGTCGACCGTCAAACGCATCGCAAACAACATCGGATGACTTTTTTTTGGCCCACCTTGTATATATGTATAAAATGAAGCTACTAGCAGACTGTTTCAAGACTATTTAACTGACTGAAAGACTTGAAATTTTAAAGATTTGGATCTTAAGAAGGTTAAAGCTGGCCAAATAAAGAAAAAACGGTTGTTGTTACCTCCTTAACTATACACGATAGAAAAAATGTTAATAAGTATTTCGAAATTTTTTACCCTTGAGGGTAAAACCATACTTTCGTATTGCTGAGTTCTATTTTTGTAACCTACAAATCAATAATTTCAAACCCAAATGTTTCAAACGAGCTTAAAAAGATCACGTGCAGATAATCGGTTTTTCTTGTTCTAAAGTTTTGATAAAAATGTCGCACATGTGACATTTTCTGACAGGTTTCCTTGAAATAATCCTTTTTTATAAAATAATGCACGTTTTTAAAAATATTTGACAAAACACAATCTTCAATCAATTCTTTTAAATTCAAATTTATACGGTCACCAGTTGTATAACCTTCAAGTTGTCACTATTAGCAGAACTATGTTCTTTCAGTGTCTACTTACCAATAAGAGTGTTAAAGAATAATACCATTTTATTGTTGCAAATTTTAATTGATTTAGTTATTAGCCAAAATGTAAGTAAATGGTCACACCCGTCACAGTGATCTTGCCAGTATCAGGATTTTCATAACGGTACCTTAAAAATTAAAAAATTAATCCAATTAATCTTGATGAAAAAATATTTTTTCCAAATACATACATAAGTAACATGGTACAATAACCTTACAAGGTAGTATCGCCACGGCAACAACTACAATAAACTCGATACCTAATTTATGGAGTTGTTGTAAAAGCAACCTCGTTTATGTCAAAAAACGTACTGTTTGACAGTTTTAACGAGTAGATAAATTTAAGCAAGAAATAGTCAGCTGCTGAATCGATACTACCTGTAAGCCAATTGTACCATGATATGTAAAGTGAGTCACATCCTGACATTGAAATATAAACATATGTACTTTTTTTCAATTTACGAGATCAAATTTAGTTATATGTACAGCGTATATTGTTGTGTCTCTTTTATTAAAATCGTGTACTCGATCGTAATGGTAGATACACACTTTAAAACATATTTATGCAACCAGGCATGCTTAATTGCTGTGTGGCTGTATAGTGAAAATTCGTATTTAAGTTGTCATGTCAAAAGAGTTTGATATTTTCTGGTTGCATTAATATGTTGCAAGGTGTGTGCCTGTCTTAAGGAGCAAAGATATATTAATTAATACCAAAGTGTCAAACAACAGCTCATAGAAAAAAAAACGATACGTAATAATTTTTGTTATTTCACTTCCACAGGGAAAACATAATTTTTACATTTTGGCACTAATCAGCTGGGCCGACGAGACTACCTGGTTAGTTGTATCATGTATTAACTTATATGTGTATAAAATGTACAACAGTAGTTCACATTATGTTTTTAATTGGGAAAAATCGAAAGGAGAAGCAATAGCAAGCAGAAAATATAAAAATATTTTTATATAATCAAGAAACTTTGACTTATTTTGTTTTTTAAAAACTATTGTAGTCAAAAATTTAATTCTGAAAATTTTGAAATTTTTGACGCAAATTATTGTATATTATTATATATGTACATATGTATGTATATGTTTTTTTAAATTAAGTTTTTGTATGTTTTGCTAACAATATTTTAGCCTATCAGATTTGCTTTTGCTTATTTTTCATTTAGTTGTAACATTAAGGCTGCCTTATACAAAAATTATATTTCAAAAACTTACAAAAGCGTCTATAGGTATTAAACGAAAAGCAAACGTCCTGACCAACCTAACCTCAATTCCTAAGAAAAAGTTTCCAAAACAAACTATAAAACTTCCTACTTTTAAAAAGTCCTAAAACCCAAATTGGTTTTTAACATAATAAATGATTTAGAATAAAACAATCTTATAAATTGTGAAGTCTCAGTTTAACACAAAATCGCAACCGTCGCCTTTAAAATTTTGTTTCATAAACTTGCAATGAAAAATAAAAACTTTTTCTCTTTTGTCTTTGTGCTTAAACAAATAAATTCATTTTATTTTCACAAAACATTTGCTGAGTATCATTTCTAATGTTTATTAACATCTAAAACCCCATCGTTTCAAAGTGAATACCAAACAAGTAAATCACTGCAAGTGCAAAACTTTTGACATTTTTGCCACTTCATATAAACAGCAGCCGCAAACAAAAAACATCAACGAAAAAAAGTAAAAAAATAAACAAAAAAACTCCGTTATTCATAACACACAGCGTTTTAAAAGAAGAAAGAAAAAGTAACACCTTTTTTTTGGCTGAAAAAATCTGGTGGAAAGTGAAAAGTTTTCTTTTTTTTTTTTTTGCAGAAAAATAGTGATTGTGCATACACAAATTGAAATCACAAACATTAGTTTTACAGTTTTTTTTCTGGGTTTTTTGATTTGAATTGTTTAGAAACTTTTTTTGCCGCAACCAACAAGTCTTTTGGGTGCATTTTGCTTATCGCGTTTTATGTCTGTATTATTTTGTATTGCGTTCATGGATTTTAAGCAAATTCAAATTATAAATTTTTTACAATTGAATATTGTTTTAAAAATGTTTGAAATATTTAAAATTAATTTTTTAGAGAAAGCATTCAAATATATGTATATTTAATAATATTTTGTTTTGATAAAAATTTTTAATCATTAAAAATTTTATAGATTTTTGAAAAATATAATTTTTTTAAATTTTATGAAAATTAAAAAAAGAGAAAAATTAACTGTAAGAATAAAAATTTATAGAAAGTCTAGAACAGAAATTAAAAAAATATATATTATAATTTTATGTAAATAAACGCTCTCAAAAATAAATAAGAATTTTTTCAAAATTTTTTCATATAAAAATTATTTATTATTTTTATTCTTGTCAATATTATTTTTAAACTTTTAAATGTTTTTTTAACATTAACCTAAAATCCAAAAAAAATTTAAGAATAAAGCATTTGCCCCCAAAAGTTTAGCAATAAAGAGTTCAATTTCAGCTTCATATGTCTGGTGACAAATTTTTATTTTTAAAAACGATTATTTCAAAGAATAATAAATGGTGCTGAGGGAGGACGGGCTCGTCAGTCACAATGTCGCAGTAGTTTAGTGAGCACCGCGCGATCAATGTGGTGACATTTTCATAAAAGTAATGATTTCTACGTAATTGCTCGTCGACGATTTTGGTATTTGGAGAATACGTGATGAACCGAGTGTAAATTTAATTCGTTCGTGGGTGCAGAGATTCCTCGCAACTGCTTCGGCTATGAATGTCCCATGGTCAGGGCCCACTTAATTTTCAAGAACTCTCAAAAACATTGAACTGGTTAACAGCTTACGTGAAAATCCGTGACTTCCAATACGGAAAAGAGCAGCCTTACTCAGACTTCAAAGAGCGATTATTCATGAAATTTTTAAAAACGATCTGAAGTTCCATCCTTTTAAAATTCAGTCGTTTAAGAACTGAAAGAAAGTGACTTTGATTAAAGCAAAATTTTTGTGAAACGATATTGGAGCGTTTTTACACTGTGAATTTTTTGTAGCGATGATGCTTATTTTTACTTAAACGGCGACGTCAACAAGCAAAACTGATTTAAGCATCAAAAACCCTTGCCTTGCCCCAGGGTAACTGTTTGGTTTTTCTTGCCTACGAAAGGGATAATTAAAACATTTTTTTTTCGAAAATTATCGAAGCCAGGCGAAGAATGTCAACGGTGAAAATTATCGACGCATGATTGCGGAATTATTTTTGCTAAATATTTTTTTCTGAGAGCTCATTTATTATACTCTTTAAACACGGCGTTTTTACAGGATGGGACGACTTAGCACACAACCAGAGCTTTGATGAAATATCTTCGAGAAAATTTCCCGAAAAAACTGATCAGTCGCTTTGGGGGATATTTCATGGCCACTAAAGTCGCCCGATCTAACTCTAATGGATTTTTTTATGGGGCTACCCTCAAATAAAGGGTTTATAATGATAATCCCTAATCTTTTGTTGCTTTAAAGGAAAATATTCGTCAAGAAAACAGCTCATTTCAACATAGTTTACTTCAGCGTGTAGCCCAGAACACAAGACCCTGTTTTGAACAGTGTGTTCAACTCGACGAAAGACATCTGGATGACATACTTTTAAAAAAATTAAATTCAAATTCCCATTCTATCGTTTAAAGTTTCTAATAAATAATAGTCAATAATTACTTTTTTATTTAAGTTTGGAAAAATAAATCTGCCAACAGACACCGTGTATTTGTATATACCCTACTGGAAAGTGGACTGGTCCAAGACTGGTTCTAGTTCTTGCACTTTATATGAAGAGAACCTGTCACTTTTACATTGCGTTGTCATTTGAAGGGGCAATTCGTTCAAAACTAACACCTCAGAATGGGTTACAGGTCAATCCTGTATAAGCAAATTTTGCATTAATTGTTTAAGATCCTGTTTAATCTACTTTGTGTGTATTTACGCGTGTGTGTGTGTATATATAAACAGATGAATGTTTATGTGTAGGGACCAGTATTTCTATTTTTTCCCCTAACTTCTTTAACAACTTTTGACTTGTTACTTGATGTGTGCTTTTTAACCGATAACGACTAATAACTGTAGTCCAATTCATGTTTTGTACCTGTAACAGGACGAGTACGCCGACGAATTGACACCCATTTCCCACAGGGAACATACACATTATTTTCTTTGTATAAATTGTTTTATATGACGAATGTTTTCAAAAGTAAAAAAATAATATTTCTATTGTAACAAATGTATTTTTATATTACCTGGAATAACACAGTTGCATTAAGATGTCCTTTAAGTGCAACAAAGAAATAAAGAAATTGAGAAGAAAATAAAAATTTAAAAAAAATTTTAAAAAATGTCATTCATGCGAAACTTTAAAATTTCTATAATAATTTAAAACTAAATTTATTTTAATAAATCAAAAACATCTTCCGATAAAGAAACAAAAAATTTAAGTTTTAAGGAGAAAAAGTTGTATCGTTAAGTATTTTGGGAAGGGAATTAAATGTAGGAGATAGCCTTTAAGTACGTCGTTTTCGTTGGTACTTTGCTGACACGACATTAAAAATTAAATTTTTTATTTAAAGTTTTTTATTAATTTTCTCCTATATATAAACATTTTTACAAAATTCTTCGGCACCTGAGCTATTATGAGACTTTCTATTTATTCAGCTTCAAGGTCGTTATTAAAATTGTGATTGCAAAGAATATAAATTTGTATTTAAAATTAGGCAATTCCAATACTAGCCTAGTAAGTATCAGTTTACTTGACTAAGGAAGCTTGAACGGGCATGGCTATATGGACTTACCTATCCCCAAAGGATCCAGAACAAATATATTTTACGGGATCGTATTGTAAAATTACAAAAAATATGAATTAACTGATGTGTACCCTCTTCATTATGTAAAAATAAATGTAACTTACAAAATTAAATGTCATAAAAACATAGAAACATACTCACAAATATATACATATAACATTTCCTTCAAATTTTAAGACTCATAAACAAATATTATCTTGATTATAACTGCGGTTAAGGTTTCTAGACAACAAAGTCGTAAACTTTATTTTGGAGTTGCATTTTCTTAAGTAAACTAATAAGCCAACATAGTTTATTATACAAACAACTAAATATTAAAGACCAAACTATAGAAAAACCACCAAAACCGCCAAAGTCTATAAAACATTTGTGTTTGTGTCCGCTACATTCAAACGTACATTGTCTTAACACCCAACTAACTGCAACCCTTCACGCAGTATTAGACTATTTGCCAACAACAATGCATCACTACAGTAAGAAGAAGTGATGTCACTTGTCTATATTTTGACTTTTAGTTTTATATGTGTCATAATATTTATTACAACTATGATGATATTTAACTTACGATGACAATTTTTATGGTTTCAACACACACATGCATAAGTACACTCATCTACATAGATATATGTACATATGTAAGAGTAAAGTCAAACGTAAACCACAAGTCATGAAATTGATGCAAGAGCTTGGATTCTCAAACTGATTTTTTCTTATTAAAAAAAATTAAAACAAACAAATTTAGTTCAATTAATGTGCTGTTTATTAAACACGAAAGGCGAAACTTCTAGGACGTTTTGTGTGTATTTTATTCTTGTTACAATAACAAAATACACACAAAGCATCCAAGACGTTTCGCGGTTCGTGCTCTATAAACAGATTATAAATATTAGTTTTTGTCATTAATTTTTTAATTTTTCTTTTTTAGAGAAAAAAATTTTAAATGCAATTAATGTCACATGACATGAGCAATTTTGGGAAACACTGCAAACACCACAAGGAACCACAAACTACTTCACACATACATACATATGTACAGTTATTTAAAATATTAACTGTAACAAATATACATAAGTTTCCTTAGAATTGAAACCGTTGTACACATACTTAAGCATAAACACCTTCGAATGTTTTAGAGGATTTTAGTGGATTCCTTTCTCATCTACAACCGAAATAAACGCAACTTTTTATTGTTTTTGTCGCCGCTACTCCTTAGGAAAAACGAAAGCCACCAAAAGTCCTTAGATGACAATTATTTTTATTGGTCTTGGCTTGTGTACAATTTAACACCAGAATTTAACACACATACACATAAACAATATTCCAACACCTGCTTTAGGTAAGTAAGTTTATGGTGTGGCTGAATGCAGCATATGTTTGTTTGTTTATATCTACATTTGTGGTTGCAATGCAACCGTTGCATGAGCATAAAGAAACAAACACACACACACGCATGTTTGTTATAAAAAATATTTATAAATAACATTTATTTATTTACTGTTGAAATTTATATTTTCTTTGTTTTTCTGTTATTATTATTATTAAGTTGTGTTATTTTTATGTTTTGTTGTTGTTTTCCTTTTTTTTGTTTGTTTTGTGTGTGGCGTAAATAATGCGCGTTAATAGACAAAAAAGTGTTAAAAATAAAGAAAAGTGCAAACAAAATATTATCTTGTGGTGTTGTCTGCAGCTATTAAAGTGATAAATAAGAATTTTTATTAAGTTTGTTTAGTGCTAATAATATTTATTTCTGAGTTTTTTTTGTGTAACTTTAAAGAACCACGTTGAAATCGGGTTTCGACAGCAGCGGTCTGTAATATTAATTTAAACAAAAGTTCGTTGTCGACGAAACCTGCATATAACGTGGTTTAAACAACTTGCAGTGAAAAAGATGTGAAAGTGTTAAATATTAAAAGAAATATTATAAACAAAGGTAAATTAAGAAACAAAAATCACAGGATGTAACTAGAATCTTAAAAGTGAGTGAACCTGACTGTAATAACAACCCAAGGATTCAGAAAGAATATCAGATGGATAGGACAGTGCCACATCCTCTACCATCATAAGGCTTTAGTGTTTTTAATGGAAAAACGATCACCAGAAAAGGAGTATACCTCTGGCTTAACGACAAAAGCTCTAAGTAAGGGGTTATTTCGATTTTTTTATGATTAATGTTCAGCCTGTTCTCCGACATCTACAGAAGAAGTGCTAGTTTTAACTTAAATGGCAACGTTGTATTAATTAACACAAGAATCAACCAAAAATTTGAATAAATATTAAAAAATTTAATACAACGAAATTGACTTTAGTGTTTGAAATGAATTTTTTAAAGGAATTTCAGAAGTTAACAGAATGCGATTTGGATTGTGGTTAAAATGACTGAAACATTTTCTAAATATGTAGATAGAAAATGTAAAAAGGAGCAACTCAAAAACACATTAACTCATGGGTGAAAAGTCATTTCGCAATTGTGCTTCATGCACATATGTACATATGTATGTAAGTATGAATGTACGTATTGTGGTTATGTAGTCTTCTTGTATATAAATTGCGCTGCTACTTAACTTTAAAAACCAAAAATCTAATTTTATCTCAAAGCTATTACAATTCAAATCAACAACACCTTTTCAATTATGCTTGAAAAAAAAAAGAATTTTGCTGACAAATTTACCACAAGCACTTACACATTCAAAGATATATTTGACCACAGATACAGTTAAGGGTTTTAAATTACTTCAAAAGTAACAAGGAAAGCGCCATATACGTGGTAGGAATGTTATGCGTTTGTGAAGATAATAGTTACAACCAAAAATAATACTCTAATTCGCACCTTCAATTATATCGACAAACTTACAATCAGTTTTGTAGTCGATTTAAGCATGTCTGTCCGTCAATCTCTCTTTGTGGCTGTGTGTCCATGTATTTCTTATGATCAAAATACAGATCGTATTCACGAACATATTTTAATAAAATTTTGTAAAGAAAAAATTTGTTTCTATAAGGACCAAGAAAATAAAAAATTGTGATGATTGGTCAATGTTTAACAAAATACTTATTCAGAAGTCCTTTCTAAGTACATATTTTTGGCAACAGCTACCTTTCATAGTAGGCGTGATATATTCACCTTAACCTGCGAACATTTTGAATATACGCTAAGGGGAACCATATATTTCTGGTTCGAAATTAGTACTTCTTTTTTAAGTTTTAATGGTCTAAAATTCACCTTAAATTATAGCTATCGAATTTAAACCACTTTCTAAATCAACTAACACATGTCCGCCTGTCGCTTTTTTTAGGATATTCGACTCATAAAATAAATTTAAAAAAAAATTTTATCAAATTTAGTTAACCGACAATCGACTCATGACTAGATACATATAAGAAATTAAAATTATTTTAATACACTTTCTGCTGCTTGCAAAAAATTTTGTTTTACTTTAATAAATTTTTAAAGAAAAAACTAAGTTTTAAACTATTATTTTGAAAAATCAGGGTGCAAATTACGGCATTCGATTCGAATCGAAATTCTACTCGATCGATCAAATTGTCAAAGATTTTAATATAGGAATTCTAATAAGAATTTTTAAATTTTTATTCGAACCGAATGACGTTTTTTGACCCCAGTACTATTTTCGAAAATCAGTACATTTTAGTATGCAGGTTCTTATACAGTATACCAAATTAAAAATTAATATACTGATAAAACCAGGGCAAATGGTCACCCAAAATACGCAATAATCTATTTGTTTCTACCCACATTAAACTTATCTAAACTGTGTAGATTTCGATGAACTTAAGAGGTCAGATTAAAGTCAATTTAATTCTTAATAGTTAAGATTCAAACTTATTTTTTAGGTACATTTTAAAGTATTCTTTTATTGAACAGCATTTCAATGCTTAATATATTTGTAATCGTTGGCAGAACAATATCTTCCAACACTTGTTAAGTAAGTGATTTCTAAAGAATTATTGAAATTATAAAAGTAGCGTAGTGTTTTTTTTTATTTTTTTAACAAAGTATCCCAGTGAAATCTTTTTGAAATTGTGTAATGGGCTCTCCTTATTTCATAGGTTACAAGGTAATGAGGTCGCTACTACAGAAAAATTGCATTTTGGTAAGGGCGCATTTTGTAGTTATAAATGAAACATTGATTACTAGAAAAGACTTTGTCAAACATTTTTATGTTAAAAACCTTAACATGTAAATATTGTTTTCAGTTAATGCTTGGTAACTAGTTACTTGATTGTATTTTGGACAGCTCAAATAATAATAACTAGTAACTCAGTCAAAAGGTAACTAGTGTTTCTTCCTTTCCAATGTTACTTTCTAACTTACAAAGTAAGAAAAGGTTTTACTGGGCTGATTGAAATGGCAATATAAGCATAAAAGTTCAAAATGTATTATACCATTTTCTCTTTACATATAAAAAAGTACTTTTTGTTTACATTAATTTCATAACTTAAAAATCAAAATTTTCAGCCTTAACCCGGATGAATAACACTTTCTTGAATATTGCTAAACGCAAAAACTTCAACATTTGTTTTGACCACCATTGGCTAACTAAAAAGATCCCCATAGCCTTTATTTTATATTTCTTATGCATATCAAAAAAAAAACAAATGCAGAAAAGTACAAATTTTTATCCCTTTTCCAGGCCTTAGAACTTAAAATTTAAAAAAAGCATCAAAAATATATTCATAAATATTCGAGACCTGTTAAACGTATCTTAAAAAATGTTTTTGACAGTATTGGTTATGAAGTTTCAAAGGTATCTGAAAAGCCTTTTTTTAACCCCTAAGGATACAACATTTTCAAAAAGTACCAAAATTTTATTTTTCAATGTTTGTCGAATGCAATTTTAACAACGTTTTTATTTTTATTTGCTTAAATGTAACAAAAAGTTTCTTAAGGGGACCAAATATTATATTCCATTTTTTTTTTGTTTTCGTTAGAGTACAAAAATTCTAACACAAGGCTATACTTCCCCAGACCAATCGAACACAATTTGAATTAACTTTCTATCTTTATGGATTTAAAAGTTATAAAAAGTGTCTTAAAAGGACCAACATTTTCCTTTTTTTCTGCCCCTTAAAGTCTAATATTTCGAAAAATTAGACAAAAAAACACTCACACTTTTTCAAGACCTGTCGAAAGCAATTTAGTTTCGTTTCTATCTTTATTTGTTTAAAATATACAAAAAGTTTTTCAAAAGGACTAATACATAACTTTTACCCTTTTTTCTTCCTGCTAGGGTCCAAGATTTTAAGACAGAACCAAAAACATAATTATATTTTTGCAAGGCCAGTCGAAGGCAATTTTAATTATGCTTTTAAATTTATTGGCTTCAAAAATACCTAAAAAGGATCATCAATACAAATTTTTACCTATTTTTTTACCAAAATTTTAAAAAAGTTCCAACAACTGATTATTTTCCAGACCAGTCCGATGCCGTTTAAATGACGTTTTCCATCGTTATTGGCTAAAAAAATACAAAATACCTTTAAATTACCAATATAATATTATTACACTTCTTTGAACACTTTTTTGCCCCTTGGGCTACAAATTTTCCAAAAAAAAACATAACTATTTTCATCTTTTTTTCGAAGAATTTCACATATGGTTTGAATTATGTTTCTATTATTATTTATTTAAAAGTTATAAAATGGACTTAGGCACTATCCAAATTAGGGTTTAATTCTGCTTTACCGCTTAGATTCCAAAGTTTCGAAAAAGCGCCAGACATGGATTCGTTTATTTTTTGGCCAAAATACGACACTTTTTATATTTTGTTTCTATTGCGCATAGTTTAGGAGATTTAAACATATCAAGTTTTCCATTCTTCGCCTTAGGGTACAAATTCCCCAAAATCTCGTCTTAGTGAATTTATTCATTGGAAGAGGCACCCGCGGTCCGAACTTCAAGTCTTTAGCTTAACGCATTCCGGCTGTACGCTGATGAGTGAGTCAGTCAGTCAGTCCAGACACTTTCCATTTAAAACAATTTATATTTGCAATAATTAACCTTTATTTGATGGTCATTTATTCTTATAGCTTGAAATGTACCAATAAAATATCTACTTTTTAAATAAAGAATTACTTCAACTAAATGCACACCTTAACTTGAAAATAATTTTTTGTATAAAAATCTAATAAAGGTAAACAACCAGAAAAAGACTATCATCGAATAAAGAGCAAATGTGTTGGTTACTTTAACTTAAATGCTTGATGCATGAAAATTACTCAATAAGTGAGTTACGAGCTGTTAACCAAAATATAAACACCACAAAATTCCAACATTGTTAACACTTTTACAAAGGACGTAAGAAAATTAAAACATGTTATATATAGGGGAGTGTGTTCCAACACCCCCTTTATGTTTCTAAGGTCTTGCACAGAGGACTACAACATGAAATACTTTCTAAATTCATTTCTAATGAAAATGTGACTTGATCGGGAGGCAATAGTTTTTTTTTTGTTCTTTTGGTTTTTAATAAAAGTGAACAAACACTTACACAAATGAATACACATATAATGCTGGGAACGCACCACAGAATTTGAAGCAAGAAAAGTTGTTGCTTTTTTCTCCGTTACACACAAGGTCTACTGCCAATACAAACAACCAACTTTACACAAAAGTAAGTGCATAAAACTTGTCAACACTATTTTACATACTTATATGCATTTGGGACTGGTAAATCGACTTCGACAATAGTCAAAAATCGATTTTGAGCCCAAAAAATCGACTTTTTGTAATCGGATGTTAGTTAAAAACTTTATACTGAAATCGATTATTGAGCTGAAAAAATCGATTTTACTTTAAAAAATTCAAAATATTGGAAATTAATTTTTTAATAATTTTTTATTTGAATATCAAAAAATTAAACTAAACCATTACAATTTTTATTAAGGTTAAAAAACTTGAATAGAAAAATATTCAAATATTTATTTTCCAAAAAATTACTTGAATAATTTTTTTTAAACAGAAAGCATTAGTCTACAGTAAAAAATCTTTACCACTTCTTCCAGAGTGGTCCAATTTAGTTAAACCGTATGACCGACGATAATTAGTTTTTTTACTTCCAACATATTTTTGAAACAAAACTTTTCCCATCTTTACTCCCTTTGGCATCTCCCATTTAAAATTAAATTTCCGATGAAAACAAATATCTTTACTGCTTCTTTAAAAATGTGTCTAGAGGGTTGAAATGTGTGAACGACTACTATTTTTTAACACTCAACATATTATTGGAACAAGCCTACTTTCTATCTTTGCTCCCCAATAACCTTTCACACAAAACTGAATGTTCTTTTGAACTTTATAGCTCTTTACATATACAGGGTGCCTGGTAGCAGATTTATATTTTTAAGCTCAAAGAAAACTTATAAATTGACACAAGGTTTTAATTAGAGCATTGAACAATATTGCGGAAATGCAGATTTAATTTTTTAAAGAGAATGTCAGCCCGATGTCTTATGTCGAGTTGAACACACTGTTCAAAACGGAGCCTTGTATCCTGCGCCAAACGATGCACTTAACTAAGTTTAATTTAACTGATTTCTTGATGAATATTATCCTTTAAAACCACAAGACATAGATGATTGTCACTTAAAATTATCTCTTTGAGGTAGCCTCATAATCATCAATGGGAGTTAGATCGGGCGACCGCGGTGGCCATAGGATGTCTCCAAAGCGCCTGATCGATTTTTGAATTAAATTTTCCTAAAGCAAATGTGAAGAGCACAGTGCGAAAATGCTTCAACATCGTTTCACAAATATTTTCTGTAAGTCACTTTCTTTCAGTTCTTGAACGATTTGAATTTTAAAAAGATGGAACTTCCAAAAAGCAGTTTGCTCTGCATCACAAAATTTCAAGTTTTTCCTGAAAGCAAAGATGAGGTTTCTGATAATATCTTCTACCTCCAAATTAGTGTTTACGGTTATATTTACATCCTGAAAGCACAAAACGTTGTCAGAATTGTGAGGAGTGTATAAGGGAAGAAGCTGAAAATTTGTAATGCAAAGCAAACTGCGTTTAGGAATACAACCATCTTTTTTTAAAATTTTATGAAAATTCGCTCTTGCTAGTCCCAGTGAGGTTGGCCTTTTACGCATTGAAAGTCGCGAATTTTCACGTAAACTGCTTTCAGCAAGTTCAATGTTTTCGGAAGGGCTTGAAGAACGACTTGGCCCTGGCCGTCGGGCATTCAAAGCAAAACCATTTACGCAGAATCTCTGCACCCACGAACGGGTTAAATTTACACTCGGTCCATCACGTTTTTTTCCAAAATTGTCGACGAATAATTACGTAAGATTCATTGCTCTTAAAAAAAATCTCCACAGCGAACGCACGATGCTCACTCGACAACTGTGACATCCGCACAATCGGTAGTTCCAACGGAGGGTAGCACTATTTATTACTTTTTGAAATAATAGTATTTTAAAATATAAATTTTCCACGAGTCACCCTGTATGTTAGTTATAATTAATGTTCATATTAGCTTTTTTCTTAAAAAAATTAAAATGTTCAAAGAAAACCGGCCGGAATAAAAATATTTGAAAAATTTTTCTTG
The DNA here is from genome assembly GCA_963583895.1 of Melanophora roralis. NCBI lineage: Eukaryota > Metazoa > Arthropoda > Insecta > Diptera > Rhinophoridae > Melanophora > Melanophora roralis. The sequence continues at coordinate 32,672,566 of OY757190.1, read as the reverse complement.
AATATCAAATATTCAAAAATGTTTTGGTAAATAAAAAGTATTGACAAATTTTGTGTTGAATATAATCTATTTCACATACATTTTAATAATAAACATAATTTCATTTTTAAATAACCATTTCAAAGTGTTTTGTTGGTTTGAAGATGGTTTGAATATTTAAAAATTAATTTGAAATATTCCAAATAAAAGAAAATCGAATGGTTTTTTATTTAAAAATTTTGGAGTTAAAAATATGTATTTGTCGTAGACAGGATGAAAATAAAAATCGACTATGTATTTTAATCGATTATGAACCTCGAATAATCGGCTTCCAAAATTGAGATTAAAATTGTTGATCGAAAATCGATTTGCTTACCATTTCCTAATATGTTCACATATGTATACCACCATGTATGCCATACACTTAACAAACCCAAAAAACAAACCGAAATAAAGTCAAACCAATATGAAACATACACTTGTACACTCAAAGCCCTTTTCTGTTAGATTCTGCAAACACTCAAATGTACAACAAATTACGAAAATGAAGAGTCACAAGCATTTTCCGGTAGAGAAATTTGTTCATTACAGTTCCTCATATCCGGTTGCACAAATTTAGAAACTTTCACACAAACAACATCATCATTATAGGCAAAACTAGCATAAGCAGCAATAGCACAAGTACGTAAAAATATCATCAGCACAGATATACTTTTATGTTTGTATGTGTGTGCATACCTGTTGTCCTTGTGTGTTTTAGGGTTAAATTATAAAAGATGGTTACAATCTATTTTCGTTAGTTGCCGACAGTGAAATATTAAAATTTTATTAAAATTATTAAGGTTCAGTTAGAAGAATTACTAAATTTGTTTCTACCTTATAAATTTTTAAATTAAAGTAGACTTTAAATATTTATTTTGTGTGAAAATATCGTTTAATTACCATATTTAAAATTTCAAAATTGTTTTTGGATATACCTAAAATATTTATTTAAACTACTTAAACAAAATTAAAATCTTTGCCTATGACCTCAACAAAAGTTTGGCCTATCAGAGGCAGTGTCAGTTGTTAAATCATATTTAGGGCCCATCAATACAAACATTTTTTTTTCAAACAAGAAAGAGCGCTATATTTGGCTGTGCCGAATCTTATATACCCTTCACAATGACCTTTCGAAACACCGAACTTTATTTATCTTTAACCATTTTTTGACTTATGAAATATTTATAATTTTTAAATAGGGGTCAGTGTCATTTTTTAACGCTCCACGGGTGACTACGAGGAAGCTGCAGGGGTTTTCATCCTAATTTTTTCAAATTTTGTATGGCAACCCCCTTATTTGGTGGAGATAGGGGGTAAGATTATTCTAGGAATATGTTTGAGAGGGGAAACTAATGGGGTCGGTCGTACACTTTATTACTCTAAGGCCGACTCTCAAGAAGTTGTGGGCGTTTTGACATTATTTTTGTAAATTTTGTATGGCAACCCCTTAGGGCATGGAGATAGTGGGGAAGTATGTTCTAGGAATCTGTTTGGGAGAAGAAAATAATGGGAGTCGGTCGTACACTTTATTGCTTTAAGGCCGACTCTGGAGAAGTTGTGGGCATTTTTATATCATTTTTGTAAATTTTGTATGGCAACCCCCTTAGGGCGTGGAGATAGTGGGTAAGTATGCTCTCGGAATATGTTTGGGAGAAGAAAATAATGGGGGTCAGTCGTACACTTTATTGCTTTAAGGCCGATTCTGAAGAAGTCGTGGGCATTTTTACATCATTTTTGTAAATTTTGTATGGCAACCCCCTTAGGGCGTGCAGATAGTGGGTAAGTATGCTCTAGGAATATGTTTGGGAGAAGAAAATAATGGGGGTCAGTCGTACACTTTATTGCTTTAAGGCCGATTCTGAAGAAGTTGTCGGCATTTTAACATCATTTTTGTAAATCCCCTTTAGGAAGATAGGGGGCTCTGTGATACATTATATTTCTCTAGGGGCAACTCCGGGGAAGTTGTAGCGGTTTTTACATTATTTTTTTTAATTTTGTATGGCAACCATGTTAGGAACTGCAGATAGAAGGTAAGTATGTTCAACAAAAATGTTTGGGTGGATAAACTTATTCGGGTCGGTCTTTCATATTACCTTTGTAGGAGAACCCTGGAAGCCGTAGGACCGATTTAAAAAAAAATTTAAGTTGGGCTTTGTTTATAACGTTTTGGGTGTGGTTCAATAATGTTAACATGACTGATTCTGTTTTTTCTTTTTTTTTGTTGTTTTTTGTTGTTTTTTTATTACATACGTAAGCATGTACTTTTTTGTTATTTTGGAATAAAAAATAGGAGGTAGTCTTGGGTTTTGGCGTATATCTCGTTCAGTTATCGGGCGATTTTGCTGAATTTCAATTCCAATTTTTTCGCAAATATTTCTGACAGTTAGGTACCACTTGCGGGTCTATGCGATATCGGCGGGCTACCGAAAGTTGATTTTAACCATAACACGGACAGACGGCCATGGCTATATCAACTTCCCTATCTATAAGGATCCAGAATATATATATACTTTATGGGGCCGCAAATGGGTAATAAAGAAATTACAAACGGAATGAAAAACTTATACGAGTATATACCCTTATCACTTATGTGAAGGGTATAAAAAAGTTAACGCAATGACAATGCATTGCCAACTCCTTGAAGGAAGCCGCAATATCCATAATTGGGTGCCAAAAAAATTTTATAAAAATTCCATTTTATAAACCTTTTATAAGTCAAACAATTACAAAAAATAACTTAAGTTTCCATTTAAAACTAAATTTTGTTTTTTTTTTGCAATCTGCATTTAAAATTTTCAACTCAATTTCATGCATCCACCGCAATTTCATTCAATGACCATCAATCAACGTGAAAATGTACATAAAGAAAATGCTTCATTTGAATTTTATAAAAAAGAAAACTAAATGAAGCCAAATATTTTATCAACCAAATTAAGTTGTGATGTATGAGATTTATGTAAATATGTTCTTCTATAATTTGACAATAACCAAAAACAAACAAAACAACCACATCTGCTGACATTACTAAATTACTCTATTATATTCAATTCATTTTCAGCTAAAACTACACTCCATTACTTTCATTATTCCATTTTTGAAAATATTATTTTATTAAATATTTGCTACTGTTAAAGTATCCTTTCGTTTGAATATTATCCTGTTTTAAAATTTTAACACATCCTCGATTGGCTGAAATGCAGGGAAGGGAAAGTAAAAAAAAACATATTCAGTGGATAAATTTATTTACATGTAATTTGCATGAATCCTATACAAGGATACTACATCATTCGTATAATTGCAGTAGTGTTGCTTGGGAGTGTTGTGCTGTTGTCTGTGAATGTATTTTAAATGTGAAAATGTTGGTAGTTGCTGTATTAAAAGAACAGGACTCGTGTGGCCAGTTGAAAAATTCAAATTAACGTAATAAATCTAATTACAATTGGGAATTACAACAAGTTGTTAAAATGCAAAATGTTTTCACCGCTGTGTTGTTTACGATTGTATTTGTTTTGTTGTTTTATTGTTTTTGTTTTTGAATAATTAACAGTTATATCCTTAAACTGAATGGATTAGGCGGGTTTTTTGTAAAGTTTAAACATAGATACAAAATTATTACGTTTTCACAATATTTCAACAAAGCTGACTAATAAGAACTATTTTTTGAGTTAATGAAAGTATGTCCGTCCGTCTGGCCAGAAGTTCATTTATTTATGTTGTTGTAGAATAAATTGGATTTTAAAACTAGAGCCGATCCTTTAGGAGCCTGTTATTTCATATATTCCGTATAAAAATGTCCTTCCAAACTAAGCATTTTAGTATTTACCACAAGAAGATTTTAATGTTTTAGGGACCTTGTGCCACCAGCTGGCTGTTACACTGAATCGTACTTGATTAAATTTTGTGGTGATTATCCTGTTATTTTCAAGGTCCCATATTCGTCTTTCTATCGGTTATCCACACAAATTGCAAACGAATATTGTTATGAAATATGCAACGCAGTTACAAGTCTTATTATATAGAAATTACCCTTCAAAGTTTTATGAAGATGGGTCCATTATTGGCTCTACCTACGCTGGCAGGTATTTACCTAAAAATCACGTACGAAAGTGGCATTAAGTCACTAATTAAAAATAAATTTTGGTAGAGAGTATAATTAATGTGTTAAGATTTGACCGAATCTATTTTTCTTACTTGTTTCGTTATTTTTTTAATTTTCCAATGACACTCAATATGTGCAATGTTGAGTGCTTTTAAGTCATTCATTGCAACGTAGGGTATTCAAAATCACTTCAAAAAATTATTTGCAAAAAAATATCTTTTTGTGATCCCCATTATGTAAATAAATTAAATGTTTTTTAAAAATGATGGATTTCATTAAATCTTTCAGTGTGAAAATTTACACTTGACTATAAAAAATGTTCAAACATTAAAAAACAAATTCCAATAAATGTCCAGTAAATGGTAGATTAATATTAATAGATAAAATATAATTTATGCACAAAAACACTTACAATAAAAACAAGTACAAATATTTTATGTTAAGTTGGATAGATTGATTTTCTAGAGAGGGACTTATATGAGACGACCCAAAGTTGATTATTGAGAAATTGGGTACGACAATAGCTGGCATATGGCGATGAAATAATGTTTGTATATGTGATGTGAAGAAATTTGTCCGGAAATAAAACAACACTTTGACACTGGAAAGACACAAGTCTTAAACATATCTAAAATTTTGTGGCGATACAGATATACTCGTTATACTTGATAATTTAACGGCAATAATTTTTGTGTTGTTAGTTGTATCGACAAAAGGTTATTTTGTATATTATATATTATTTTTACTATATTTATGATTTTCGCTTTCTTAAAATTTATTTTACAACTAATAAAATACAAACAAAAATCAACTTGTCCACTATCGTTAAAAACTTCTTAGTGAATCACTTAACCGTAGCAGCAAACAGTAATTTCTGTCGATAAATATGATGATTGTCGAATCGTTAAAAGTTACTGAATCGCACTACAGGTTCATATGAACAAAAAAATTGGGTTAATGGTATGGGGTATTGCCGAGCTAGTCGTGGCTGTTATACGAATGATATTGTGTTTTTCCAAAAAAGAAAAAAAAAAAAAAAAATTAAAAAAAAAATCAGGAGCCAAATCAGGGCATTCGATTTGAATCGAAATTTCAAAATTCTTAATAGAATTTCTATACTAAAAGCATTGACAACTCGATCGAACGAGCAAAATTTCGATTCGAATCGAATGCGACGAACTAGCCGCTGTACCTTTTTTATAGCCAATTTAAACTTTAATATAAAAATGGCCCACCTTTTAATGTGCGAACTGTTTGACAGAAGTATCGCCTGACTGTCAACCAATAGTTAAACACTCCCGTGGAAATTCCTATTAAAAATAAAAAGGCGAAAAGCATCCTTAAACCAAAGGTACTAATGTGCCATAGCGGTATTCTTGGCTATCTTATTCAATACGAACACCGTCTTTGCGTATCTTGCCTTAATGATGTCTTTCTGACTCTTGTTTTTTCATGTTTCTTCAATTAAGAAACTTTGGCAATTTTATTAGAGAGCAGCCTCTGTGTTTGTTACTCGCACTACCTGACAGACCTTTTATTGCATCCTGACTGGAGACAGAAGATCGCCTTTAGATATGCTGCCAACTCCATCTTGGCTTTAGCTTTTTATCCGGAAATTAATGCCACTAGTAGGCATGTTAAGGGAGTGATTATCTGCTTATAAGCAGTGACGGTACACGCTGACTTTAAGGAACAATGCATCCAACACTACTTATTAGCCTTTCAGATTCAAGGCACTGCTGCCAGCCAGCTTCAAACTTACAAGTGTATGAGTGAAGAGGGGGAAGTGAAAGATTAGGTTAGTAAAGGAATATAGAAGTGGGTGGGATTGCATAACATTTAGTTGTGGAGACTTTAGATACAAAAACTTTAACACAGACTTCTAATAGAGTAATACAAGTGTTTCCTCTATCGAAAACAGTCCACGAAATTCATATCAGAACCGTCAGTTAAGTCATTATATTAAAATTTAAAAACTAATTATTTGCTTGATAATAAGCCTCAAATTTAATTTTGCGAGCTTTAATCCATATAAATGTAAAATATGACTTAAATATAAGTAAATGTCTCCTTCAAAGGCTTGTTAAATACTACATGTCATCATCCTTTTTAGTTTGTTACTAAATTTAGTTGTCTAACTGTCTCTTCTAAATATTAATACCATAAATATCTCAACTCATTTAAATTAGTCAAACATCCACTTAAACCAGTAAACACTAACACCAATAGACGCATCAACATCAAATGTCCGCAAAAACAACAACAAGAACAACAACAAGAAGAAGCTTAATAGAAAATCTAAGTATTGCAATTTGAACACGTTCCGAATTAAGACAAGAGAGGTGTAAATTGCCAAAAGCTCATTTTATGCCAATAAACAATTTACATTTGTATGTACTTGTATATGTTTGTATGTAACACAGAAGACCAATCCCAACAAACCAAAAAAGCTTATAAAAAGCTTATTACCATAAGCCTTCAGCCTATAAATTTGTTGGGAAATCTATTGCAAAAGGCTTGATAATAATTATTTAATTAAGAAAACCGATCCCTTGTGATAATATTGCTGTTCAGTGCTTAGAAGTCTATTAATAAAACAAGCTTTCTGATATAGTATCCATACTATTATTGAAATAAGCTTAAGTTGGTAATACTTTTTTAAACTTGTGATATAAGCAAACATTAACAAAAACAGTTTATTTATTAATAGGGTTTGTTGTAGGTTAAGTTTATCTATATGCATTTTATTGGTTCTTACACGAAATCATCAGTAGACTTCAACCAAATTCTTGAAAAACCTCATGAATATTCTCTGCCTTCATATAATAACATCAATAAACTTTTTGAGAATTACTACATAAACAAACCAAAACGTTCAAGAGTTTCTTTAATAACCCAACAAACCATTTCCGCTATGAGCTGTTTTGATTGTTGTAAAGCCATTTATTTTATTTCACTTTGAACAGTTTGTTCAAATTTATTTCAGATTTTTTTTAAATATATTTCTTTAATTTGCTCACATATTTACTCTTTAAACAAATAAGTCAGACTGAATCATCTTGGAAATAAAACGAAATTTACTTATGCGCCATACAACGTGACATCACTTTCATAAAAAAAAACACTTATGAGATTATAATATACCTAAGTCGCCTACGAGCTATTACTAAGAAAGTGTATAGTAAGCATTTTTAGAAAAACTGCAATTATTTTGCACATAAGTAAGCAAATAGAAAAAATTATCCTCAATATTTTTTTTAAATAAAGCATTATTTGAAAACATTAACGATTTTGAATAAAAAATTAATTGTCCCAATTAACAACTTAATTGTGTTAGATTTTTTATTGTCAGCAAACATGCTTATTTATAAATTTAAAAAAAAACAATAATTTTTTGTAGCAGTTATGTACTTTATTTTTAATGATGTGTTTTTTCGGTCTTTCAATTGTTGAGTTGTTGCTTGAGTATTTTAGTTATGATTTTTATTTTTCGCAATCATTTAAAAAAAAAGGGTTTAAAATGACATGGCTCGTTGATGTAGCTGTAGAGCCCTGAGCCTAACAATCAGATAGTACCAGGCTCGATGCTAAATAGACTATGTTTAACATGTTTTTTAATTTTTTTTTTGTGTTTTTATTTTTTTTTTGTTCCTTTCTTCCTTCTTTGTATTTGAATTGTTTGAAGTAAGCTTTTGTTTTGATAATTTCAGTAATCAAAATCTTTAAAGTGTTAGATTAGAAATTATTTACAATTTTTTTACTTTTAGAATAACATGTTTAGAAGCACAATAATTATATTTATATAGTAACAAATGCGATCTCCTTTTAACACGGTGGCGTAGCGGTTAGAGCACTTGCGCACCTCACCCGCAGCCCAGGTTCGAATCCCAGCCAAACCAAGAAAATTTTATTTTGTATGGTTTTTTCGTGAATTAAGTTTTATTTTAATCATTTCAGTAATAAAAATCTTAAAAAATTTTAATTGGATAAAAAATCGCTATTTTCAGTTTTTAAAATGTAGTTAACTGACATAGTAATTTTGATGGTAGGTACAAATTTAAATATTTTATTGATTAATTAAATCATTTTAGTATTCAAAAACATTTTTTAGTTTTTAATGTTAATAAAAAGCTCCATAAAATTTCTTATTACAAGCTTATTCTCCAGCACAGCTATATTTTGATTTAAAAATTATTTGTTGGGAAGTCTAACTAAATGACTTTAATACATACATATGAAGCAAATATTAAATTCAAGTAGACACTTATCGTTGCACTTTAATCAGTATTGCCAGCAGTGTGGCCATATTAGCTTTTTTGGAGCTAAATTTAGCTTTATTTTTCTTCATTTATCCCGAAATATTTACATTTAGCCTTTAGCTTTTTTTTTAGCTTTTTTCGAAATTGGATTCAGCTTTTTTAGTAGTTTTTGAAGCTAGATAAAATGTCAAAAATTTGTCCTATTATATTTTTTGGTATATATCTCAATTATATTGAAAGGTATCAAGCTCCAAATTTTCTTCGATTTTACAACATAACAGTTTCCAAACCATTGTTTTGTTTAATAATTTACTTCTAGCGACATTTAAAAAACGTGAAACAGCACAAAACTTCAATAAAACAAAGAAATAAGGAAGGTATGGTATTACAAAAAAAAAAACGTAAGAATTTGTTTTCCAAAACAAATACTTTTAAATGCGGCAATTTTAAAGAAAAAATCCAAATGCGACCCAAAGATTTCTTCCGTCTTTTGGTTAAATTAAAAAATGTTTTCATGTATTGCTCAAAAATGTAAAACACTTATGTCTTTCGTTGAAACAAATTATTATATTAATCTTTTTATTCAATAAGAATTTTAAAGTTTATTTTTTTAAAAAATCAAATCAAACAGGACCGAAATAATTTTTCAAGAAAAAAGCAGGCACAATAAAACATCGAAGGGTCAAGTAAAGCTCATCATTTTGATGGTATTAAACTATGTATATTTGTTGAAAATCATGTTCTTTGTAAATTTAGTTTTTTTTAGCAGGACGGTCATTTTTTAATTTAAATAAAAACGCTTAATAACGATAATTATTATTTTTATGGATAGGGTTAAAAAAATAATAATATTTTTTATTTTTTCATTTTTACAGTCATTGGTTTTAAATACATATTTAGACACACATGTACAAATAAAAATATTTTTAAAAATGCTTTCTTACAATGCAACTTTTTTACATTAAAGACTATTTTTCTTTTTCTGAACAAAATTTACATTAATAAAGGCATTTTTCATGATATATACATATATATATGTACTTATGTAACTTGAATGAAAATTTTCGATTTTTAACGAACTGTGTAGAAAAGTAGTCTCTTTATACTCGTTTTGTCAACAAACAAAAATTTCATTGAAGGAATATTAAAAAAATTGCATCGTGAAAATGTTATCTTATTGTTTCGATTTTTTTATTGTTTTCATGTGTTTGTAGTTATGAAAAAAGTTTGTAAATAAATTACTTAATTTTACGTGTTTTTTTAAAAAAATGAACGAAGAAAGTGTGTTGAGTATTTATATCTATAACAAATTTTCGTTTTTTGTTTTTTTTAATACATATCTTACAAATTAGTTTTTTTTACCAAAACAGGCAGCAAATTAACAACTGCTTCTAAAAACTTTTTAAAAAAGCTCTTGCACATGCATACATATGTATATAAACACATATTATTTTCTTCTTACTGAAGGTATGGGTCTACCAAATTTTCGTAAATAAATCCAAAATTTTAAAAAACAAATTTTTTTTTTAAATATTTTTAGCACAAAAACGTTTCGTTCCTATTATGAGAAATGTCTAAATAACAAAGAAATTTTTTAAAAAAATGTAGCTTTATTTTTTGGCTTTAAGTTTTTGTTTTTAGCACTTTTTAGCTGTTTTTTAAACGTGATTTAGCTTGAACTTTACTTGAAAATCTGGTCACACTGATTGCCAGCAACATGACAGTCGACTTAGTTTACTTATGATCTAAACACAAATGGGACGAACGAATAATTTTTTGTTGCAAATATTCGTCTTCGAAAATAAAGCAATTTTGTGTTTTTATGAAAATGCACACAAACAGTGCGTCGACTAAAATTCGTCGTAACGAACTTTGCGATAGGTTTATTTATATTTGGCACAGAGTTACTATTTTTGTTTTAATTTATTTTAAATAATGTTACTTTATACTTAAAGAATTATTTTCTTTTTTTGTTTGTCGTATAGTGCGAATTCATGCACTGGTAAGCACATGGGGTTGACTGATTCTCGTGGTACCGGATAGGACTCTGGTCAGCCTCGGAAATCTATTTTCGTACAATTCCTACCAATTTCTATTTAACACAGATAGGGTATTGGTACCCTTAAAACCTTGTATTGATGTGCCAATTATTGGTGATGTACATGCCACAGCGACAACAAGGACAACCTGCCTCAAGCCAGACCAGTAAGTTAAAGGGTCAAATAAACATAATTAAATAACAGAATCAAAGTTCTTCATTTAGAAAAAAAAGGATTCAATCATAGCAAAAGTGGGGCCTAAATCCATCAGCTGTTGAAATATTTTTAACTAATTTCTGTGTAAAATTTCTTAAAGACACCATTTTTTGTTGTCCCTGTTATGACAATTTTAGATATACTTTTATGAACAGAAAATAAATACTTAAAGCTTAAGTGATCAAGATCTGACTATTCATTATCAATTAGAGTATGAGTGCCAAATTTTAACACTTCATGATTACTCCTTCTCCCTCTCCTTTTAGGGCTCTCCTTATATCCAAGTATGACTTAAGATTACTGTCTAATCGTTTCTCTTTTCGTTCCGTTTTTAAAGTTTTTTGTATGGCAACTACTCTTTTGCTTACAAATGAAATGAAAACCTCAATATTATCTAAATAAATCACAGCTGAATTAACAGGACACTGGCAAAAACAAAAAATTAAACCAAATACGCTACGCTTTTCTACTATTTTTATTCTACACACTTGATGTCTTAATAAAACAGTTATTTTATCTTTTATTAAATAAGGATTTTGTAACTACATTAGGAAAGTCCTTTACTTAACGCATTCAACTATTTTCATGTCACTTTGTATTCATGTTTATCTTTTCATTATCCCTTCACTTTAATTTTGATAAAATTATTTTCTAGTATTTCGTTTATCTTTCTCAGTTTTCAATTCCTTGCTATTTTCAATTTTCAATATACTTTCCTTGTTACGACTGTCGACTGTTTCCCCTTTTGTTTTAACGTTATGATAATGTTTGTAAAGCAGTTATGCATGTTGTGTGTGTGTGTGTGTGTAAATACTTTATGTTCAAGTATTTCATTGTTTTTGCAATACTAAGAACCTCAAGTAGAATTACTTTATTACAAATACTACGTAGTCCTACATTTCAAGGCAATCACTTGCAATTTCGTCTGTCATCACTTTTTTCATTCTTGTAGTACTTGACTTCTATACAAATGTTTTCAAATGGAAAATTGGCTTTTAAAATTATTCAGTGCTTAAGTTATAAGCATTCAAACAAGCACTTTTCTACTCACTTACATAATTACTCTTACTGCCGCATTTAAAACTACTTTCTTGCATCAAATGATGAATTCAAATTTCAATTCATCAAAAGTAGGTTGTTTTTGTTGTTTTTACAGATTATTAATTTAAAATTGCAAAACACTTGTTATTTACTTCGAATGTTCTTACATAAGAGACATTGAACTGACTTTTACTTAAAAAAATATATCAAAGACTTTTAATAAATCAAAATTCTATGACAAATCTTTATAAACATTAAGAGCTTTTGCGTAACACGAGCTTTATTTTGTAATATCAGGTTTCTGTAAATTTCTTGTTTCATAGTTGACTGATCTTTCTGATTTCAAAAACCTTTATCTCACTACTTAACAATTTGCTTATCCTGAAGCACAAAAACCACACTTGTCGACGGCTAGACGTCCCGCTCTTTTATCATGAAATGCTGTCTACCAAAGATAAGTTATTTCCCCACTATGAGTCTTCAATCATCCCTCCACAAATATCGTAAGAACCTCGTACTCCTAATTTTGACAATTGATGTTTGCAGATGAGCCTTGGTCGTCTCCATCAATAAACATTTCCACCTGAGATTTCTCGGGCAATCTTGGCAGCCAGAATCTTCGCCTGAAAGGCACTGCAATCATCAAAAGTTAGGTTAGGTAAGGTAGAACAGGCAGCCGTTGAAGGGAAAGATACAGCTGACATGGGTCCGCTTAGTTCGGGCCTTTGGGTTACCTGGAGAGGCAGATAGAATAGGTTGAGACAAAAGGAAATAAGAAATTTAGAAAAGGATAGATAAGAAAAAAAACAAGGACCGAAGAATGAAGCAGACTTAACAGGGTCTCTCTCTGGTGGGAATCGAACCTACAACCCCCTGATTGGTAAACTCGTGCACTTAGCAAGGACCTACCAGGGCACCCGGTACTTATAGGATATTGTGGGTACTGCTAGGTTTAATTTTTAATAGTCCTATGTCCACATTGTACCTAACCGTATTGCAACCTTTTTGGAATACCCCTTGCAGCCAAGGTGTTAGGCTTGATTACAAGACTACATTCAACAATGCTGTAGGTATGCTTTGCTAAGCACTAGGCTTACATATTCCCGCATGTCTCTGCGCGCTCATTAGAAGCCTGCGTTTACCCTACTATTTAGTATGAAGCCAGTCCCTAAAATTCATAAGTAAAATAATCATAAAGTAAAACATGCCTGACCATAGTAGCGTAGATCTAGGGCGTAAGGTGTGTAAGATTTGGTTTAAGCCTTTACTTTTTGCCTTGCATTTGTCCTCCTGGTAAAAACAAGCAAGTTCGTCTTCTTAAAATGTTTCGCTATTTTCACTAACTGGCTTGTCCTGTACGATACTCTCTTCAATAAAAAACCGATCGGAACTTTTTTGTGAAAATACCCGCCACATTGTTAGCATATACGGTAGTTCTTGTCCAGTGAGAGATTCATTGACAATAAGTCTTCAAAGATATGATAAGAACTTACTTTCTTGGGAAGTTCCTCTGAGATAAATTTTCTCCTTTTTTGCATTTTTTCATTGCATACCTTGTACTTGTACAAATGATTGTCTGGAGATCGCCATATTGTTGTAAATTGAAGCTACCTTTTGCTTCAATTTTAAGCAAATTTTCCTCCTTGGGAAGTTCCTCTGAGATAAATTTTCTCCTTAGCGTTGCTTGTCATGTTTGAAAAAATATCATTCGCAAAATCTTTCGTCAAGTCTGCGTTAATGGGAAGTATAACCTCAAAAGAATCGTATGTTCCAACATAAACATAGTCAAGCACATCAAAGTACAGAGATTGCATATTCTGGGCCCTGAACCGTGACTCTGGTGGAAGGACCAAATGGCTGAAGAATAGCAAACCCTTCGTTTTACGAACACCCGCAAGGCAGCATTTATTAAGCAGACCAAGATAGCATTTATTACCAAGACCAAGACCCTATTTTCTTCCGTAACCAGAACACCAAATTATATCACAAAAACTTTTCCATGAGTTTTGCTTTGCGTAACGCAGGTTGCGCTAACCTATCCTTAGAACATCTTTGTTCTCACCACAGAACTCAAGCTTTTCAGTGATCTTAACCTTATAAGACTGTATCAGCTATCAAATCAAAGCTGACATTAAATGAGGGAACAGGTTTGGTGGAAGAATTACCTATGGAAAGAGAAGTAGACTTCCGTGTTCCACTTAAGCTCTACAATAGTGGTATAGACTCTGCTGCGAGGGTCACAGCCACGACGTTCGGGGTTAATTAAACCTAAAGGTAGAGTCTATAAGCTTATGTGAGGATCTTATGAGCCGGGGGGCAGCTAACTTTCTTTTAACTTGGCTGAGAAGCAATTGTAGACTCTTAGTGCAGATAAGCAATAACAAATCTTTGTTGGACAGTAGTTTGTGTCAAAAAAAGCAGATCCCTGGGTTTCCCCAGTCACTGTTTAGCGCTCTCTATCATCGAACAAACTTCTAAGGGTCTCATGTCTTTCAAAGTCTGGAGAAACTATATGGGAATTGTAAGATGAGATTGCTACACAAGAAAGTGTGAAGAATTTAAGAGTTTATTACATCGAATTAGCTAAACTGGAGTTACCGGACTGTATTTTATTCCTTTTTAGTAACCTGTCCCACCTTCCCTATGTGTGAGGTATTCAGCATCAAACAGCTCAACTAACCTAATCTTACCTAACTCTAAATGAAACTTACCGCTGATAGGAGAAGAAGAGTTGCGAAAGTACAAAAAGAGGAAAATGTGACAATTAAATAATTTATTCTTCAAAAAAAAAAGACAAAATAGGTTACAGGTATGACCTTTTTAAATACAAACAACGCAGAGCGGAGAAGAGCCTGGGTTCCCTAGAAGATAAAGTGGTGTTTATGATGGTCGCCAGCTCTTATTAACAGATTATTTGATATTACATCATTTAAAATTATTGCAAAATTAATTAAAGAGTTAAAATGTAAAATTTTTCTGTTTGTCAAATTTGAAAATAACTTGATCAATTAGTTATTAAATTATCCTACAAACAAACTTGACTTACAGAAATTAAAGCCTTCTTAAAAAAAGCATCCACTATTTATAAAAAAAAAAAATTCAAATCACTAATCACAACAATGCTCTAAAGCGTAAAATTTTAATAATAACGACTTCTTTATTTCACCAATTTAATTCTTTAATTTCATTTCATATTAAACAAATATATTGCAACTACGTGTAAAACTAAAGCAGTCCTGTACATGTAATATGTATGAAAATGTAAAGCGCCTTGATATATGCAACAATAATATTTATTTTGCAATAATACTTCCGCACAAATTCATTGCTCTTAAGGATGTGAAGGAAAACAATGCCAATTGATAGGGAACACTCATATAAAAGTAAGTAGTAGATATGTACATTGTGTATATGATGTCGCTTCAAGTTGTACATGGAATGTAGAATGAGATAATATTTTCAGAAATTTTTTGTCGTTATTGTTTACTTTCACATGCATATTAGATCTTATCAAGGGGCTTTCGTTTTTGATGTTTTTTTCTGCAACAACATTGAAAAACTGAAAGATTTGTTGAAGAGGCAGCCGTAATTTTAGAGCCCTTTTATAGTTATAAGTCTCTCTTTCTTTATGCCATAAATCAGGACATTTTTTACTTATACGTTGCTTATAAAAACAGAAAAGCTTTTTAACTGTAACATGAATTTATACGAATGTAAGTAAGTAAGTAAAGGTAAAAACAGGAGGGCTGTCTTCTAAGTTTAAAATTTTTATAATATTTTAATTTTTTTTTCAAATTAATTATTTATGTTTATTTTTTTAAACTTTTTTTAATATAAAATTAATTCGTGTTTTTTAATCAATTTAAGTTGGGAAATTTTTATTTTAAATATTTTTTATTACATTGAATTAGTGACGTACTAGAATGCAAAAAAAATACTTCTGGGTTTTGCTTCTAATATCCCAAACAACACCAGCATAAGCTGTTTCACAAACATACTTTTAATACACACGTGCGTATGTTTAAAAGAAGCTTATCCACATTGACCACGTCTTCAAAACACCCTTAACAATGAAAAGAACGTCAAAGCTAGTCGTTCTTGTGAATAACAGGATTGTTTTCAAAAAAATGCTGCCTTTTTTAGAAAATTTTTTAAAGAATAGAAACATCAAAGAGCGACAAAGCCTGGTTATTCTTATAGTTCGTCTTTTAAAAAATTGTTTGGACCCCGCACTGAAGACCATGCCATATTGCTTTAAATTGAAAATTCCTTTTGCTTCGTTTTTAAGCGCATCATATCGCCATTGAAAAATTTAAAATCATCTAAAAAACATTGTTAAAAACAATTCCATTTTTTTTAAAATTTGATCAACTGGGCTTAGTAAAATACAAAAAAAGTCTTTATATTTTCTTTTGTATTGTATAGTGTGTCTTGGTAGTTTTACGCAAATCCTTATTAAACCTCTTTTCTTCTACATACTTTCTATAACCGTTCACCTTCTTTTTTAAATATGCCGTACTCGTATGCTTTGATATGATTTCATTTTCGTATTCAGTTTTTTTTTTTTAATACAAGACAACATCAGGTGAGTAAAGCAGCACAAGTGTTGGAATATTTATTTGAGTTTCACTCTTAAAGATGGGTTATAATACATTAAGTAAATTGTATAATAACGATGTTTGAATATGGGATAATAAAACAATACAGGGTAGTTATTGAATTGTTAACAAATTTTGAAAATTTTATGAAGACATCAAATTTATTGTAAATTTTATCAAGACTTTTAGTGTTATTCAATGCATGGTCAAACAAAATGAAAATGAGAGAAATGAATACATTTCACTTCACATACATAGATGCAGTGTTTTACTAACAGAATAGATTTCCAATTGTTTTGGTCTTTCGAGCCTTCTCCAATTTCTGATATTAAGTTTTGGAAGTCTTCCTTCACTTGAGCCTTCCATAGAAGTTCCAGTATTTTTTTCTGCGTAATCCAACACCATGACATTCTACCGGGAGCATCTTCATCTATTCTCACAAAAGCCAACGTAAACTTTGAATATTATTAGGCCTTAATTTGTAATGTAGGCAAACAGCTGATACTGTTCGGGGTTCATACCGCACCGGTATTCTTCGTTTTTACAAATTTTTATTATTAAATCTACGCCTTTTGTGTTAAAATAAGTAAAATCAATCCAGTCAGTGAGGGTTTCCCATTTAACTATTGAAACTTTTAGGTTCTTGTGAATGTTGTTGCTTTCAATTATACCAACTGTTATCATTCCTAGATGAAAGCGGAAGCAGTGTCCAATAACTGTATCTCGTAGCACCAAATTGGTTAAAGAGTTGAGTTGTAGAGCAAGGGGCAAATTACGGCATTCGATTCGAATTGAAATTCTACTCAATCGATCGAGTTGTCAATGCTTTTAGTAAAGGAGTTTAAATTAGAATTTATGAATTTCGATTCAAATCGAATGTCGTAATTTGTCCCCAGGAGCTTTCAATCAACGCAAAACACAAGATTTGCAAAATAACTCATGAGCTTGGGCCGTCTTTATTTTCATTTGTATCGCGTCTATATATGACTACCACGTAAAGCAGCAATCCAGGTAAATGTCAAGATATTTTGTCTCAAATCGTTGAGGCCGCATATGGTTGTTAATAAGGATGTCGAATTTGCGTGGCTACATTTCTGCTTATTTTTTTTTAACACCCCATAAGTTTTCCCGATTCTCTTCTTGGATTAAGTGATATAACAGTTGATTCGGGGCTTCTTCTGAGTATTTATGAATACTAATAAATGTCGACGTGTCTATAAGACTGTTTAATGGATATTTGCCGTTAAAAAAGTAAGACAGAGTTGGCCCCAAGATACTCTCTTAAAGTACGCCGGCTCCTATTGATTGAAGCCAACTAAAGTAGTTTCCCTCATTTATTATAAATTGTCGGTCGGTTAAATAGGTTAATTGGCAAGTTTAGCTTTAGTTTGTTTAACTTATAAGCCTTCATGCCATACTTTATCAAAAGCTTTAAAGACATTTATGAAAAGCGAGGAGCAGTACTTCTTTTCCTGAAAGGCTTTTCTTTAAGCCTGTACCAATCTCTGAATTTGCTCGATGGCACTGTGTTGACTTTTTTAGCCAAATTGGGAATACAGTTGTTGTCATTGAGGATTGGGGTCAGCTTGTTTTAAGAAATTTCTTGACGCAGTTTGTAGTAGACTTATAGGCCTGTAATACTGCATCTTCCCTAACTATTTCAATGTCGGCAAGTAGTTGATACAGTTTCTGGCTTACGCGGAACCTATAATCTCCGTTAAGGCATATTTTGCTTTTTTCTGAACAATTTTCCTCTCAAACACTACAAGCGCTGTCTGATCTACTTTAGACAGTACTCATGCTTTGGAGCCATTAGATAGTATTGAGTAGTTTCAGTGTCTTGTAGAGAGTGATTTTTGTCTGTCAGGAGGTGGCTTTCCTTTTGAACTGTTAACTTAGCCTAAAGTATCATCTGTTAGCTAATATTGTTTTCTTTTTAGTCGTTTCTCACAGCTGAGTTTTTTTGTTTATGGCTTCCAAGGTAGATAAAATCTCTGACCTTCTCAATGTTGTAGTCTCCCACTTCCACTGGCTGTCCATGTCTATTCGACATCTAGTGTGTTGATCTTATTTTCGTCTCGTATAACCTCTTCCAAAAAGAATTTTAAAACATCAAACTAAAGGCTATCTCTTTGTAGCACACTTTGTTAGTTACTGAAGACTGACAGATATTTGTTTAAATAGTTTAGCGACTTTAGACTTGAATTTATTACACATAACAATGAACAGTATTTCGTAACCAACGGGATGAACACTTACTCATCTGAAATTGACACATATTTTCTTGATTCTTTTTAACGCAAAGGGTATTAAATCCTAGTGGAAATTACGGCATTCGATTTGAATCGAAATTTAAAAATTCTTATTAGAATTCTTGTATTAAAAGCATTGACAACTCGATCGATCGATTAGAACTTCGATTCGAATCTAATGCCGTAATTTGCGCTCTGATGTTCCAATTATCGAGTAAGCGTTCTCCTAGTCAAATTGTGCAAAGAAGCTAATGCATATGCCCCAACAGCGTCCTGCTTTTGGTCCTAAGCAATTCAGCTGGCAACCTATCGGCTGTTGATGCCCCGTAACTTTTAAACCAAGTAATTGTTATTTAACTTTATTCTGATTCGGCAGTATGTGCTCAGAACTGTCTTCCTGGATAAGTTTTGTTGTATCTTCTTCGCTTCTACCAAGAGGTGTAAAAAATGATTTCTTACTATCTTCAGCACATTATTTGTATCATTTACCATGATACCTTCTTTTTCTTTGCAAAGTTTGGTGTTTAACTCTTTAATTGAATTTAAAGACTTCATTTTAAATATTGAACATTTTGGTACTTGGTACTCTAACAATCATGCCTTTTAGTTTCCCTCTCCATTTCTCCCCTCTTCTTTTCTTCATTTTTTGCTTTAGTAGCATAACAACACTCCTGGACGTTACAATGGGTTTCTTGGCAAATGTTCCCCGCATCACTCAAGTACGAATTATTAAGCTTCTACCATGGAGTGGGCAAGGCCTTGGTTTTACGCTACAACAATTTCGGGACAAAGTATGCTTTACTCAAGCAATTGGTTTAGTTAAACGGAGTAAACCATTGCTGTTTCTTGTGTCTGCAGCTTTTTGGCGTGTTTCTTCCCTACTGTGTCAGATCGTACGTTTCTCGCTGCATAAATACGGGTGCAAGCCTTTGCTACCATAACGCTGTGATCCGAAATAATGTTGGCTCCTCGGACCAATTATAGCCTAAAACACTGGATGAAATCCTTTTATCTATTACAACATTATCCATATGGTTTCTTGTTGTCTGGAGATAACCACTTGATTTTTTGAATATCGAAATATAGAAATCTGGTGTTGCTCCGGTGTAGTCTTCTAGTCTAATTCCTTTATCGAATTTTGTCTTGTGAAGTCAAAATTTTCTGACTATTGGACTAAAGAAATTTTCTCTAGCAATTTTTTTGTTAAAATCTCGTGGGGCAACCTAAATATTATGAAAGGGAAGTGGTCATATGCTCTCTTCTCTAGCTGCTCTTTGGTTTGTTAGTCCTCGAGTTGGGTTGAGGGAAGTAAGCCCAGATAGGACTGATACTTAATAATTTGATTTTTATGTGCCATGTAGTTAGCCTTTAAGTCACTGGAGTGAATCCTGAAATAAGGTGTTTGAGTGCCCGGGTAACCTTAAATTCTCGGTCAAGCTAATGTCTTTTTTCATGGCAGCACCAATACAGCACGTCCCTTGTGGTGAAACTGGGATGCCTTTGTCATTGCATCGAATTTTCACCCATTTTTATATCCACACCACATGCGTTGTTGGAGTATTGGCGCAGATGTTGTTCAAGAGTACCGATTGACTTTATATCACATACTGAGTCCGTTTAAGCATGTCTCTCCGTCCGGTTGGGTATACATGTATTATTGTGATCTAAGTAAAACTTAGTGCAGATAAGTTTTTTGAAACTGGGACAAGGCTTGCTGCTTGTGAAAATGATTTGCGAATTTTTTTACAAAGCCTCCATACAATGTCTCCCAAAATTAACATTTTGTTACATATATGGCTTGAATATTACCTTGTCTTCACAAAATTTAACCCACATAACACCGACTGATCCCGAAACCAAAAAAAACTTCCAATTTTAAACCTGCCACAAAACAATTATCGTTTCAATATTAAATTTAAAGACAACTAAGCTATATGTTGAAGAGAGTATCAGATTCCTAAAAGCCAAATACAGAGCTTGTTTTAATTCCCAAATTTGCCTAGAAAAAAAGCAAAAATTCAAATTATTGAATAAATGAATAAAAAACATATGAAGTCTATTTAACTAAAATTTATAAACCCTCTAATGCTAATGTTGCTGGTAAAGGTTATTGAAAACCACCATAAAAATATTTACGATTTATTTTCACTGTGTTTGTAACACCCGTTATATGTCTTTTATAGTTTTCCATTTATGCAAATATGTTTATGGATATTTACAGCGTCTTTGGATTTGTTTATATAAGATTACTTTTAATATATGATTTTTAATGTGATCCTTAAATCTGTATATTGAAATTTGGCTATAAAAATAGTAAAATTAAAATAACCAAATTTCCTTGTAATAACATGTATATTAAACATTTATTTTATAGAATGTTTTTAATAAACAAATATTTAAACCCTCAAAAAACGCTGCTGCTTTGTAATTTAAATTTTAAGAGAAGCAATATTAAAACGCCCCCAATATTTTCAAACAGTTCAATTACACTGTTTAACACAAAGGATATAATGATTTCTGCATGTGCAACTAATGACAATGAATGCAACAATTATCGCTGTCCAAACATGAACGACATGGAAAGCAATAGCAACAGCTATTGGTGGCAAACAGTGACAAGAGGTCTCATAACAATTTGTCAGAATGCTTGTGTATGTGTGAATATGTGTTCGTATGTCTGTGTGTGTTTTGTTTGTCATATGTTCAGTAATGATAACATTTTAACAGTTTTATGTCTTGTCTATCCTTTTGTTGTTGTTGTAATTGTTTTTTTCAACTTTACACTTGAATAGTTTTGAAGAGTTTTTTAGGAATGGAACGACCGACATGCAATGTTTTTTAAAAATAACTTATCAAAACCTATTGTGTAATTAAAAGTATTTAATAAAAATGTTTAACATTTTGTAGAAGCCCTTTTCCCAAAGATGTTTATAAATATTCTACTTCAGTTAAATTGTTTGTAACAGATCCTCAATTGCAATCGAAATGTTTTGGAACTGTTAGACCACATATGTCATTAATGTTATTATTATTGTTATTAGTTTTGTAAAAAATTGTTTTAATTTGTATATGGGTAGAATAATTGTGACAACCATACCCCAAATGGTAAAGCTTCAAACTTAAAAAATGATTTCTTTTCAGTATATTAACAGGAAGACTGGGATAGGTTTACTCCTGTTAATTTGATATTAAAAAAAATTTTGATTTAAAGATTTTAATCTGTTAAATATTTGAGGGAACGCAAAATTTTTTTTTTAAATCTTCTTCCAAAAAATGTATTTTTTTTTTCAATTGAACAGAACCAACATTAAAAAACTGAATTACTTTTTTTTCTTCAAAAAATTTGCAATCCGTCCGGTAAACTAATGCTTAAAAAAGCTGTTAATTGTTTCAAGGCAAAAAACCCAACTTACTTTATTTCGGCAAATGATCCTGTCTATTATTCAGGGACCGCACGGTGGGTTCGATGACCCCAAAATTGGCGATTAATTCATGGGAGCCGCAATTTAAATTTTTTTGAATTTTTTTTTTTCAAATCGTTAAATATGAACAAAAAGGCATATTCTGAAAAAAAGATACACGGAAAAATTTTTTTTTACGATTTTATAGACATTATTATTTTTCGGAAAATTATAGTTTGTTTCAGAATTTTCGCCGTAATTTTAACATGGAAAGTGATTTTTTTAAACAATGAGAAGAAAACAAAAGCTTAGACTGTCTTCTTTATAAAAAATTAAAAAATGAATATATATTTTGCATAAATATGATTATAACTTTAATTTAAAGTCTGAATTTGGGTTTTGAAAGATTTCGAGAATTTTACAACTTTTTTAAAAAAGTAACGAAATAAATTTTTATAATTTTTTTTGTTTATCAATAATTGTCATACACTTAAAAAGAAACCATATTATGTTCATCCTCACCTTCATCATCATAATCTTCGCTATCATTATTCTCACTATAATGTATTTCTTGAAAAATAATAGGCGATAGCAAAAGCTGTAGTTCGGAACTTGATAATTGTTGCTTTTATTTCCGCTCATTTTGTTTATTAATACTAGATATGAATGGATCTGAACTAAAAAATATCAATTTAAAATATCTTCATTCGACTTTTCTCGGCTGCATTTGCGAGCAAAGTGTTCCCTATTATTTTTAAAATCCTTATTTCTGGCTGAAAAGTTCTCCAATCGGTAAGAGGGCATATTTTATGATTTCGGGACAATGAATTAAAAATTTATGTATTGTAGGTGTCATACAAAACCAATTTAACACTATCGTGAATAAAGATGGCTAAAACTTGTTTACGCACCTATCTCCGACAAAAATAACAACAATAGTAAACATTGAACGAACGTTAGTTTTGTTAAAAACGACTTCAAACAGAAAAATGTTAATAGCAAAAAATGGAGCAACAAAACCGCAAATTTTCTTTATATATTATCAAGCTATGATTTTATACTTTTAGAAAATATAAGATTCAAAACCCAACCTT
Organism: Melanophora roralis; assembly: GCA_963583895.1. NCBI lineage: Eukaryota > Metazoa > Arthropoda > Insecta > Diptera > Rhinophoridae > Melanophora > Melanophora roralis. The sequence goes on along the minus strand of OY757190.1, from coordinate 32,649,546 downwards.
AACTAACTTAGAAGTTATGGTTCACGAAACATCAAAAATAGGCCACATTTGGACCGTTTTTTTAAAAAAAAATCGTCAAAAATATTTTCACACTTATTTTCAAAAACACTACATCATTTTTGTACACTTTAATACCTGAAATTGAAAGTTACGTTCTTTAAATAACACTTTGTTAACGTTAAATTTGGAAATTACGGACTCGTTTAATACAAAATTTTACTTTTTTCGCTTTTTAAAAAAACTGCAAAAAATTTTGTACTTTGAGACGTCAGTACGGAGGCAGCTGACAAGGTAGATGCTTGGAAATTCACATGGTGATGTAAAATTTTATTTAGTTTTATTCGATACCAAATATTAATACAAAAGCTTAATTTTGATTTGAAAATTCAATTAAGCGTCACTTTCAAACAATTTCAACCCAACGTGGACCGTAATAATTATGCCATAACAATTGATCTCAAAAAAATATTATTATTTCTTGACAAAAATAAAACAAATCAAAAATTTTAAAAGCATTTGTTTGTAAAAACAAAACTAGTTCAATACCACCAGATGATTTAGTTCACTTGGCTCTCCGACGTTTCCTTATACAGGGAATCTGGTGGCAAATTTATATTTCCTTGTGTTCTGCGCGACACGCTGCAGTAAACTTATGTAGTTCATCTGATTTTCTTATGAATATTTTCCTTTAAGGACACAAGTTATTGAGGATTGCCATTATAAGCCCTTTCATTCAGGTAGTCCCATAAAAAAGTCCATGGCAGTTAGATCAGGCGCCATCGGTGGCAATGGGATGTCCTCAAAGTGACTGGTCAGTATTTAGAAGAAATTTTCCCCAAGCAAATTCATCCATCCTGTTGAAACCACATGTGTGAGGAGTACGATGGATGATCCCGAAGGTTTAGCAAAAAGAAATCCAAAATCGATAGCCCAATTATCTTTTTCGTGAAAAAGGCACACCAAAGAGTTACCCTGGGGCAACGAAATAGTTTTTGATATTTCAATGGGAGCTTACGGCTTTTCGGAGACCAGTAACGGCAATTGTGCTTGCCTTTTAGGTAAAAATAAGACTGTGGCTCCAAAAAAATGGGATTTACAGTGCGAAACAGCTCCAACATCGTTTCCCAAAAATTTTTGTATAAATCGATGTCACTTTGTTTCAGTTTTTGAACGATTTGAATTTTAAAAGGATGGAGCTTCAAATCGTTTTTTAAAATTTCATGAATAATCGCTCTTGAAAGTCCCAGTGAGGCTGCTCTTTTCTGTATTGAAAGTCGCGGATTTTCACGTAAGCTGTAAACTAGTTCAATGCTTTCGGTAATCCTTGAAGATCGACTGGGCCCTAGCCGTGGGATATTCATACCCGAAGCAGTTACGCGGAGTCTCTGCACTCACGAACGAATTAAATTTACACTCGGTCCATCACATATTCCCTGAATACTGAACTTTGAACAAAATTGACTATGAACAATTACATAAGAATCATTTATCTAAAAAAAATATCACTCTACTGCAACATCGTGGCTAACAAATCCGCACAATCGGTAATTCCAACATGATTTTCGGGATTTTTTTTACATTTAAAATTTGAAGACTATTTTTTTAACGGTCTTTGCTATTTTACTTGCATAGTTGTTTGTATCAACCCAAAGTGTTGTATTAAATTCTTTCATTCAATATTTAATTTAAATTATAGATAATACAAATTAAGTGGTAGAAAAGTAAATCAGAACAAAATAAATAATGATTCACTTAATTTTCAAATTGTTTGGGGTATTTTTTATTTATTTTGCGACCGTCGAATCGCTTACCCACGTTGGATTTTTGATACTTTTTTTGTAGAACTTTTTATGTGTAAATAAAATCAGTTCAAAAAAGAATCTGCGGTACCTCAAGTCAACACCTAAATTTATACTCTTAAGTAATACAGAAAATAAGTTGTTAACCCTGTCATAGAAAACGATTTTTTTTTTATTTTGCCATTAGGCTGCTAGGGCGGGCTCTTCATGGATACTAGTGATCTAATTGCCACAAGCGTATATGATTCATCAACCCTGATGCTTACATACTACACCACAACCCCTCATTATCCACTGGTCCGAGGGACTATCGTTATCTATAAATTTCTGACTTTCCAAACTCTTTAACAATCTCGAAGCACGCTTTACTAAAAGAATACCAGTTTCCCACATTATAAATCTATTTGCACTCTACCCCATGTATCTAGGATATCGTAACACGAAGTGTTTCGTGTTTTCTATCGCATGTGAGCACTCGGTGTAGGCTGGAGAATTTTTGTGCCCAAACCTGTGCAGGTATTTTCTAAATGTGCAATTGCTCTTCACATTCTTTTCTTTTAATACACATTGCATTATTGGGGTTGAATGTGTGGTTTCATAGCTTTTTGGATGTCGCTTCCCATCTTCTTTGCCATTTTTCTACTGAAACGCCTAATCTTTAATCCGCCTGTTTAAAATTATTTACATCTCTGCTGCTAGTATGCCTATTGCAAACAATGCAGCATTTACTCATACAGAGGCTGCATACAGAATTGAAGAATTGGTAACCTTCTCTTTGGCCCCTTGAACGTCCAATATTTGATAGTATTGGATTCGTACTTAAAGTGAGGTTTAACCTTTAGTCCGTTGTCGATTAAAACTCCAATACTTTTGATTGCCAGTTAAGAGTTTATCATCCTTCCTGCTTGTAATTTTTACGACTTCATTCTCAGTTCGTGATGTGTTTCGCCATGATGAATATGTTGTCTGCGCAGCTTGTTAACTTAATCAAACTCGTTAGTTGTGTCCTAAGGTGATCCTTTTAGAACGCCTTAACTGATATCATACGCCCGTTTACCTTTGTTTGTTGCGTAAATAAGCTTATTTTGTGAGGAAATAACTATTTTTTATTTTCACCTTATAGTACGGGTTGTTCAATTTCCTAAGAAGCGCTATTATAAATCCAAACTGGTAGCGTTAAATGTGTTTCTAATGCCAAGGGTGTCGACGTAAAAATATCTCCAGCGCTCTTCTTCGTGATGATTCTGATTTTCTGGAACCGAGTTTTGCCTGGACCCTGTGGTTGGTCCCTTTTTCCAATACTTTATCAAACGTGTTTAAAAGAACATGAGACACTAGTATTATTATTTCCTTTCTGGGAATGTCCTTCCATCAAAAAATTCTTCATTATTTTTTAAGCGTGGGGTATCAGTGTGTTGCTGCTTTTATCGTTGTCGACGTCTTCCAGTTGAGTTCTCTCTGCGAAAACATACATAAAATATCTGAGATGATTTGTGTATTCCTTCTAGTTGGGGCGATTTATGTTTTGCCATTCTCTTATTTTATCAGAACAAAGCTGTTATACTCACAAAAATAAACCCAAAAACCATTACTAAAATCAAGCCGTAGCGGTGTCAAAAGAACTGTGTGTACGGAGTTTTTAATCCAAGCTGGGATATTCTTAAGCCAAGTACCATTTAACTTCTTACTTTTAGCCACATTTAAGTCAAAAAAGATTGATTAGATTTTACGGAGCTTCAATAAAAAAAGGAGAGTTTTTTATATTTTATTTTAACTTTATACATATTTTATATATATTATATTGAAAATTTTTTTCTGTACCTTTCGTAGCTGGGATTTGAACCTGGGACTCTGCGAACTGCGAACAGAAGCGCGCTTTCATCTAGGCCACCCACTTTGTTTTAAAATGTAAAAATATATAAAAAGCAACAAGGTTATCTGTTTGATTTTTTGAATTAATTTAAAAATTCTTGATTTAAGGAAACCCAAGCAGGGATCGTATTTGAAAATTTCAAGGACGATTCTGTATAAATTTAAGAATAAAATTCATGGTTTTAGAATGCGGTTTTTCTTTCTGGGTACATACACTCCCGTTAAGGCTACTAACACAAATATTCACATCTTCCGTAGTGGGTTCTTAAATTGTTTGTATCCATCAGTTTATTAATCTTCTCGCTTAAAACAACTTGAAAAATTTTATTATATTTCCTGAAATTGTGTAGAGTGCATCAAAGGAACAGGTTCAAAAAAATTGCTTCTACGCATATACGTAAATGTAGTTGTGCATAAGATATTCATTCACCAATTAGTGTTTGGCTTAAAGGCTAAACTAATGATGAAAGCAGCTTGCGCGGTGGTCAGCTATAATATTAATAACATCACTATTCAACCGGACACTAATGTGATTGTCAAACAAATATTTAACACTTCAATTGTTCGAACGCGAAAAAGGATGAACCAAACAAACCAGTTTTTCGCTTTCAGACACAAACACATCAACTAGGATGTGCAAACGCTTGAAATTTATGTTTTCCCACTCTCCTTTTACACTTATCTCTTTTGGCTTATTAAAATCTGTCGCTTTACATGAAACAACCAGCCAATATTAAAGAGTTTTTAATTAATATTTTACTTTTACACTTTACAATGGTGTAGGACAGATTGGTTTTTATTTTCGCTTAAACGATTATTGGGTTGTAGTCCCTACTGTACAGTGAAAGCAATTTTTGAAAGCATCTTAACAAAACAAATGATTACAAAAAAAATTTTGGGTTTAAAATTTAATTAAAAAAAATTGTCTTTCCTAAAAAATTTTTTTCAATTATATCTTTTGGTTCAAAATTTTATCTACAACCTTCTATAGACAGGCAGAGACAACATTGTGAGTTAAATAGATAGTAGTGACATCCAATACTTAATACCCATCTAAGAGTGCTGATGGTCAAAATCCGAAGGTGATTTTGAAAACACGATTATTTCAAAAAGTAAAAAATAATGGGGAGAGAGGTTGGCACCGCTGGAATTATCGATTATGTAGATTTGTCACTCACGATGTCGCAGTGGTCGAGTGAGCATCGCGCTTTCGCTTTGAAGACGTTTTCAAGAGTAATGATTCTTATGTAATTGCTCGTCGACAATTAAGTTCAAAGTTCGGTATTTGGCGAATACGTGATAGACCGAGTGAAAATTTAATTTATTCGTAGATGCAGAGGTTCCGCGCAGTACCCAGTTAATCTTAAAGTACACCTGAAAACATTAAACTGGTTGAAAACAGTTTACGTGAAAATCCGCGGCTTTCATTGCGGAAAAGATTATTTATGAAATTTTAAAAGAGGTTCTGAATTTCCATCCTTTTAAAATTCAAAACGTTTAAGAACTGAAAGAAAGTGACTTTGATTTACGCAAACATTTTTGTGAAACGATGTTGGAGCGTTTTCGCACTGTAAATCCCATTTATTGAAGCGACGAGGCTCATTTCCACCTAAAAGGCTACGTCAACAAGCAAAACTGCCGTTACTGGTATCAAAGAACCTTCAATTGAAGCATCAAAAACCATTGCATTGCCCGAGGGTAACTGTTTGGTGTGCCTGAGATAATTGGACTATTTTTTTTAGGAAATTCTCGAGCCCAGATGACGAATGTCAACGGTGAAAACTATCGACGGATGATTACGGAACTCTTTTTGTCAAACCTGCAAGCACATCCGTTGCACTCTTCACATACGTGGTTTCAACAGGATAGGGCGACTGTACACACAGCCGGAGCTTCGGTGAATTTCCTTCGGGAAAATTCGCGCCAAAAACTGATGAGTCGCTTTGGAGACGTACCATGGCCACCGAAGTCACCCGATCGAACTGCCATGGATTTTTTATAGGGTTACATCGAAAACAGGATTTATAATGGCATCCCCAAGCTCGTGTGGCTTCAAAGGAAAATATTCGTCCAGAAATAAGCTCAGTTGAACCAAGTTTGCTGCAGCGTGTGGCGCAGAGCACAAAGCTCCGTTTTGAACAGTGTGTTCAATTCGGCGAAAGACATTGTGATGTCATAATAAAACCCGCGTTTTTATTTAATCATTCAGTGCTCTTAACAAAACTTTGTGACAATTATTACATTTTTTATTTAACTTTGAAAATATAAATCCGCCACCAGACACCCTTTACTAATTTTTTTTTTAATTTGGAGGCAAATTACGGCATTCGAATCGAATCGATATCCTACTCTATCCATTAAAAAATAATTTACCCCAAGATTCGTTTTAAAATTTAAAATTACACCTCAAATTAATAACAAGCTTTTTTCAAACTCACTGTTGTATATGTATGTGTGTTGTTGATGATATTGTTTATTAAATGCAAGTGTGTTTGCTGCTATGTTGTTAAACGTTTTAACGGACCAATGATCTGGCTACAAATTTCTTCAGTTGCATTTAATCCAAACAAACACCCATGCAAGGCAGTAGCTTGCTTATCAACGTTTACAGTAGACAAACTTGCACATTGTTTCTAGTGTTTGTATGATGTAAGTCTTAATGCATGTACATATGTGTAAGTGTAGTTGTGTATATGTATGCATTAGTTAATATGCCATGGAAGCAATATACCGTTAATAAACTCTATTTTTGTTTATTTAATTTCCGCTTTAATACCTCTTTTTGTTTATTGGTATTTATGTGTTCAAAGGTCTACTTGTTATACGTAGTTTATGTTTGAAAGGGTTTTAAATAAAAAACAAGCAAGAATTTTATAATCGGTCAAGCCTGACTTTATTTTATCCTACAACTAATTTGTTAGGGAAAAAATAGACTGATAATTTCTGTATTCAGTATAACAGTTGGTGGCATAAAGATATATATGTGTGAAAAATTTTGAAAAGGTAAAATAGCCGAAAATGCTTATTCCGGGAGGACATTGTATTGGGCTTTGTCCAAAAAATACCGATCAACATCACAAACATAAGGTTTCATGTCACTGCCCAAAAAAACTATTCTGTGCTGATTTTTATTAAAATATCTTCAGCATTTGGTACCATACTTTGCTTAAATGTTTAAATCGGATCAGGAAGGGATTGCAAGTCGATCGGTATACTTGAGAATGGGTCTCAGACCATTAGTTGTGGGCGTTACAAACATCTTCACTAATGTCCCTGCTACGTATGTGGTGTGGGTATAAATAATTGTTTTTTGCATTATATTAATATAGCATAAATATGTTTAGGGCAACTATTCCATTACGGTTCTGATACACGAATTAAAAAGGAATTTGTGACTCTGTCTATATAAAGAAATAGCATTATTTAATTGATAGACTGGCAAAATAGTTCGTTCTTTATCGTACAGCCCAAGCGCATAAAACGAAATCCTTGAAATTTAAACTGCAGCTATTGCCCCCACCCAACATATAAGTTTCTCTAGAAAGGAACTTCGGTGATCAAAAAGGGCCAAATAGGGAAATATCGGAAAGTGGTTATTTTCTACACCTTACACAGAAGGAACAAAATTTTAAAGAAACCGTGTTCTACCCAGAAAACCAACAGGCCTGTGTCTGCACCTTTTTCGAAATATATTTTTGGACCCTACACAGAAAAAACTAAAAAATTGTTTCAATTATCAAAATGATTGAATCAATAAATAAAACGTTGAAATTGGCTTTTATCACCAAACTGATTATGTCAATTACCAAAGTGTAAAAACTGAAAAATTGCGATTTTTTCTTAATAAATATTTTTAAAGTTTTAATTACTGAAATTATCAAAACTTAAGCTTTCTTTAAACACTTCAATCATTTGAAGAAATTAACAAGTTAAAAGAAAAATAATAAAAATAAAACTATTTTGATTTGGCTGGGGTTCGAACCTGAGCTGCTTGTGTGGTGTGCGAGGGCTCTAACCACTTTCAACACATCCCCGTATTGAAAGTAAACCGCATTTGTTACTATAAATATTTGTTGTATAAGCCCATTATCCAAAAGTAAAAAATATTGTAAAAACTGAAAAAAAAATTTTTTTTTTCAATTAAATACTTTAAAGATTTTTATTACTGAAATGATCAAAATTAAAGCATTTAAATTTTAAATACAATTAGGTCGTCAATTGGGGCTGTTTAAGCAAAATCGCTGAGTTTTTTCAAATAATGCGTTAATTGAGAAAAATATGCGGATAATTTTTTCTGTGTAAGGGTTAAAAATTATTTAATGATACTTTTTGTAACTTTGAAGTCCATAGAGAAAGAAAAAAATACAAAATTGTTTGACAGCTATAAAATCAACTTAAAATTTTAAGGTATGTGAATGCAAAACAAGCTTTTTAAAATATTTTACTTTGGACAAAATGTACATTTTTCCATTTTTTGAGCTCTACATTTTGAGTCAGTAAATTGCGCTTTTTATCGATGCCTCTTAGCTTTAAATAAGATTAGGCATGAAGGCCTGTTAACCAAACTCAAGTTGTAATTACCAGTTAACCCGTATGTTTTTTTGAAAAGTATATAACAAACCGAAATCTCATGATTAAATTTAAGTCTTCCTAAGCTAATGGAAGCTTGTGTTTTCCATGATGGTATTCGTGGGTTAATTTTGCCCACACACGACGAGATCAACAGTTTTTTTTTAATCTGCGAGATTATAGGTCTTAAAATAAGAAAAAAGATCAGGATCGAAATTTAACTAAGTAGACAGAAAGAACTTTTTTGAAATTTTTGAGATATCGAGTATATATAGAAAGAAAAAATAAGCTCCAAAGTCAGGAATTTAAGTACAGAATTCATTCAAGATCGTACTTTAAATTTTCAAGTACAATTTGTTTTTAGATTTCACTAAATCCCTACTTTTTATATATAAATTTGTACATTTAAAAAACAAAGTGTCTGGGTGGCCTAAACGGTACTACGCCGATGTTGCAGTTCGAAGAGTCCCAGGTTCAAATCCCAGCTAAGGCTAAGGTTCAAATCCCAGCTACAAAAAAAAATTGCAAATAATATTATGAAATTTGTATAACATAAAGTTGTAAAATAAAACTCTTCTTCTTTAAAAAATCTCCGAAGTGAAAAAAAAATTAGTTTCAACTTAATGCCTTTTACGCTTAAGTCAATATTTTTAACCCTGCACTAAGTACCGTTTCGAAGTTAAACCAATCCCTTTTTGGCTTAAAGGTGGCTAAAAGTAAGAAATAAACTGTACTTGTTTTAAGATATTTTGTACTTGGTTTAGGATAATCTGAACTTTCCGTACTTTCGTTACCGCTACGGCTTGATTTACGTAAAGTATATTCCAATGGATATAAAAACTACTGTCCTATTTAAAAGTTGGCATTTGGTTAATTGATCAAAGTACATTTTTCACATTTAAGGTATTTTCTTGCAATTTTTAAGATTATAAGTCTAAAAATATAAAATAACAATTGAGGTTGAAAGTTAATTAAGTGGTCCAAAAGTACTTTTTTACATTATTTTTACATACTTTCTTGCAAACTTTTAGATTATAAATATAGAAATATAAAATTTAGTGTCATTGCCCCTAAAGTGAACCAAGAGTACTTTTTTTTAGTACTTGTTTTAAAACCATGGGTGTAGATATATAAAAAATAACAGGCTAAGGACTCACATAGAAGTCAAGCTAGTGGACAAAAAATACTTTTTGTATTTTTGTAAATTTTTTTCTTTTTATTGAACTATGTATGGATTGATCCATATTGATGTTGTAACTAAATTAAGTAGACAAGAAGTATTTTTTTCACATTTAATGCACTTTTATATCTTATGCAAATTTTGTATCTTGTTTGTTTATGAGTCTGGATATATTACAATAAGGACTTTTGGCTCATATAGGGGTCGAAATCAACTTGGCAAAAAGTCCTTTTTGTATTTTCTCCACTATTTTTGGCTTTTTTAAAGTTATGGGTCTAAATATATAAGACTTATAATTATTTATTGACCCATATTGAGTTTCAGACGCAACTAAGTATAAAAAAAGTACTTTTTTACATATTCGGTTATTTTTTGCAATTTTTTTTTTTTTTTTGAGGTTATGTGCCTAGAAATAGGAAACTGAGTATTAGTTACATTATTTACTCATTCAGAGGTATTAAGTAGCGAATAAATTGGTAGTAATGTAGTTACATCCAGTTAATTTGTACCTAAGTACCATTAAGAGTGCTGTCGAAAAATTTCAATGGGTGTCGGAGTAACATTTCTGGAAAAAATTGATTCCGATAATCATTTATTAAAATTATCAGAAAAAAAATTAAATATTAAGCTTGTTTAAAATTATATATAAACCAAAAAAAATATTAGGAATTTAATTATTAAAATCAAACATGTTAAAGATATGTATATTGGTTACATCTTTCATGCAGGGATGGGACTCACTTAATCATCTATTGTTATTAAACTGTTAAACTGCTAGAAAATATTTTAATATCAATTTGTTTAAACGTTCCCATGCAATAACTATTTTTTGCTTAATTTTTTTTATTGTTTATTAGATTTTTTTTATTTCTTAAAACTTGTTTTTTCTATGTCACGTCATAATATTTTTAATCAAAATCTTATTTTTTCTTTTAACTTTCTAAATCTTAACACTTAATAGTAAAAATTATTTATTATTCTATAACAGCTTTTAACTTTAAAATATGAGTAACACAATTGTTGTCAAGATATTTTTTTTATTTAACTTTTGTTATGTCGTGTTGCTAACTTAATTGTAATTAATTAATTTAACTAAAATTTTAGGCCACATCGAAATAGAGAAAGGCAAATGCATTATATTCGATATTTAATACTTCTAATCCTACATGTGCACTGTGGTCGGAAATTTAATTTCGTTGGCCAAAAGTCAATATGTTTACTCTCACGAAATATGTTTTTGTTTTTGAAATCTAGTAGTCAACACTTCAAAACAACCAAAAATTAATTTTTTTATTGTAATATGCAATTCACCGTTATTCGGTGAGTCATCGAAGTTGAATTTGTTTGCTTCATTTGTAAACAGAAGTGCGTTCGGTGTTTTATAAAGCTTATTTCATTTGCTTCTTAAAGCTGAAAACAAAGCGTGTTAAATAAAAATTTAAATGGAAAACGAAGGTGACGGTAAGTTTATTAATTTTGTAAAATATAATGCTCAAAAATTGGATACTCAAAAATATAAAATAACTTTTTCCAAAAGTCTTTAATATTTTGGAATTTATTTTATTTTTTTAAGTTTGAGTAAGCTTAACACATTTTGTTTAGGAGTGTTAAGCATAAGATTAAAAACCAAAATTACTTTGAAGTGTTTAGTTTTTGGAAATGTTTATCTGGATTTGCGGTTTTTTGCGGTTTTTGAATAAATTTTTTTTTTCAGTCGTCATTTGCTTACAGAATTCAGCAGCTTTTGATATTTGGTTGACCCAGCAGAAGAAAGGAAAAAATAAGGACGCACTAATAAATTATTTTAGCATTTTCACAAATTTGTGTGTAAATCATATTTCCAATTTCCAGAAAGAACATATTTACTCGTAAGTACCGTATATTTTCTCATGTAGAACTAAAAAAAATTAAAACTCAGAAAGAAAAGAAAAAAAAAAATTATGTAAAATTTTTTTTTTTAAATTTTAATCTAAATATATAAAAAAAATATGTATTTTATACAAAAACACTTAAAATATACTGCAAATTCAAATTCGGGTTAAAAATTTCGTTATTTTAAGTTTTAATAGTTTTGGCCAAGAAAAGTGATTTTTCGACCATAGTGATGTGTTCGAAAATAATATTTATTGTGTGCAAAAGCGGAAAATAATAATTTATATGATAAGAACTGTCAAAAGCAACAATTATTAATTAATTACAGTCATAAATACTGTCTGAAACAATCAACACTTAAAACACTGATTTTGTAGCGGTGATCATTTAATTTTTAGTTTTCAGGTAAAAATTTTTGTTTTCGTTAAATAACTTAAGATTGTTTATTTTGTCTTGCAATACTCATAAATTAAACAAAGTTAGCGTTAAAATATTTTCAATCTTATTAAGCTCAATAAATTAACTTTGTGCAATTAATTGATTAACTCACGAACGACTTAGGTAAGTTTTTACAATCGATTTTAATTTTTAAAGTTATTTACAATTAAATAATAAAGTCTATTAATATATTTTCTGGGATGCGGTACTCTTTACGCATTAAACATCTAAATATAAAAAATTAACTCTCAATTAATTTATTTAGGAATAAATAATAATTAATGACATTTTTAAACATTTTCAAACAAAAAAGTGTTTTGATACTATTTTAAGCAAAATATTTTTTTATGTTATAAAAACCGGTTGGTTTTTTTCTATTTAGTTTGACTGCAAGTCTGTTTTACACTAAACGTGATTGCGTTAATATTAAATTACTTTGTTTTCGCAAATTATTGCCGTGATTAATTGTGTAATCTAAATTACAAATAGAATATTCATTTTAAACCAAACTTGCATTTGAGAGTACGGTGAAGTATAAAACTTTGTTTAAAAAATCTTAAAACTACTATGACGTTATGCTGTTTTTATTAATTGAACCTTTTAAAAAAATAAATTGTTATTGTTAACTATTTTACATTTATTGTTCATTTTCATTGATAGTTAATTACTGCCAAAGCAAATCTAAATATCGCTTGCTCAATATTACAAGGTTGTACGTAACATTTGTTCAGATTTTGAGTTAATAACACATGAGGATTGTGCGTAGAAATGCGAAACTTTTAGTATTTTTCCGGAGGCTGTAGAGTGCCCCTAGCCTCCGCAAACAACAGTGTTGTATAGCTGTATACCACAAAGCGTAATAAAGTTAAGCATCAAAGTTGTAGGAACCACAAAATGTTTAAAAAATATATAATTTTTTACTTTAGCTATATTTACACTACCTGGGTTATCATCTGAGTTTTACAACTAAGACACATTTGTACAAGGTGGGCCAGAGGAAGTCATCCTATGTTGTTTGGCTTTCATTTTTCTCTAAATGAACAACTCAATTCTGTTTTTTGCTTATGTTTATTTGAACCTTTAGAATTTTATTGGTCGAACCGAGAAGATGATATCGGCCAAATGGGCGCCGTCACAATTAACTGCTCTGCTGGCTCGTTTCAAAGCATTTTTCATCACTTCGGCGAAAACTTCGGGCGACAAATTCTAGCACTCATGTCAAATGTTGTTCTTGAGGGCTTCCAGTGTCTCGGGCTTGTTCACGTAAATCTGAGACTTCAAAAACCCCAAAAAAAAAGTCTGGAACGGTTAAATGCCGGCCAATGTGAATAGCCATAACGAGGGATGAAGCGACCCGGGAACACCGCCGTTGCTCCGCATTGTTGGAATTACATATCTTCCAGTCCTAACTCGCTCAATTGCAGCAGAAAAAACTTAGCTAACATGGCCCTATAGCGCGCACCATCCACTGTTTTTGTTTTACCAGCGGCGTTCTCGAAAAAAATGGCCCAATGACTCCTCCAACGGGAACAAAGCTTCCTGCAGTCACTTTGGGCAGGTGTAATGGCTCCTCGTGCATGACTCGTTGTGCCCCAAAAGCGATAGTTTTGCTTGTTCACGTACCCGCTGACGTAGAATAAGCCTAATCGCTCATTATGATTTTGGTCGAAAAATCGTCCACTTTAGCCTCAAGATGAAGGATGGCTTGGGAGAAGGTTACACGCGTTTGGCGGTAGACAAGAAGCTGTGTATGCATAGACTGGACTTTGTACGGAAACATGCGCAGGTCTTTGACCCAAATTCACCTTAGGGATGACCGGCTGATGGCTAATTACGAGACACGGCGTCTGGTCGAGGTTTCTGGCGACAACTCGACTTCCTTGCCACCAACTGTGATGTTCTCTGCAGAACGGGCGCTCCGGGACCACTCTAGGCAGCTTATTGTGGGGTCCCATATTCTTAAAGGTTAGTGACCAAACGTCTCAGTGTTTGCGCAGTCATTGCCAGACGACCGGGGAATCGGCAACGGAGTTGCGGTTTGCCCACACCACAGACGAATTCTTATGCAAAGAAATATATACGATTATTTCCCGTTCTTGGAAAGTGCATCGCTCCATGGCTTGTTCATTTGTATTCTGCATTCCTCTTGTTCAAAAATGTCGAAACAGATTTGACATTTGCCGCCATTTGCAAAAAAATAAGCATCTTCCAATAGGGTGATTACTTCTAGCCCACCTTGTAGAAACAAGAATTTAAACTTCGAAAAAACAACAACTCTAAGGCCTAGCGGCTAGACTTACAGCCCGGCAATCAGAAGCATCCAGGCTTACTCCTTGATTCGGTCTGCAATTTTTTACTCCTATTTTATTTTTCTTTCTTTTTTGGATTTTTGTTATTTTTTAACCTCTTATTTTCTGTTTTGTTTTATCTTTTTTTCTGCTTTTCTTTTGCCTTTGCTTATGATTGTTGAGCTGTGTTAAGTTTAGGTCAGTTGTGTTGAGTTTAGATCAGTTGTGTCGAGTTTTGTTTTTTAATGTGGCGGCAAATAGATAAAAGCAATGTTTACACTTTCAAAAGCAGATATAGCGTAGGTCTTGCTACCATAAGGTTTGAGTCACTGTTCAGACCGATTATATAGACTTAATTTAGTTTTATATTTATCTTAAAATTAAAATTAATTAAACTAAATTAAATATTTATATATTAAATAAACTAGATATTTAACAATTTATAATAATAAAAATTTATTATTTTTATATTTAAAATGATTCAAGTAATACATTTTATTAATTCAATTAGAAAGTTAATTAAAAATTTTGTTGCATTTAAATTACATTTCTTAATTGAAACTAAAATAAGAGCAACCGTTTTAAACATTTGGTTTGCAACCTGTGACTCAAGACAAATTTAAATGGGATAACAAATTTCTTAATTGAAATTCACTTTGTATATTTTCTCTGTGATTGGCAACTGCATCACCGATTTGCTTTTTTTACAAGGCATAAAACTAAAGTAACTTTGAGTTTTAAAACTATGTTATGTTATTTGGAATGCAGAAAGGCCTAAAATGCATTGCATTATAAAAATATCAGTTTGTTCTAATTGTAATTTCTAATTTCTTACTTAGTTACGATTAAAGCGGCTTTAATAGATTTATTGCACAGAAAAAATTTTTCCGAAGTTTTTTTCAATTAACTCATTAATTAAAAAATTTTTAATTTTTAAATAAACATTTAATTGTTTCAATTAAAATTTTAATTGTTTGTAAGTTCTTCAAAAAAACTTAAATTTTGCCTTAAGTTTTTTTTTCCTTTTCACGTTTACTTGCTGAGGTTGAATTTTTAAATGTGGAGGAAATAAAATAAAACTAAGTTTAACACTTTAGAAAGTAGAATGCTTTGTTGGCTCAGTGGTTAGAACGTTCGCCTTGCAATGTCGTTCGAGTCGTTGTTGAGACTTGTAATGTATACTCAAATGTAAATTAAATTTAATAAAAACATTTATAAATAATAAAATTATATAAACATAGAAAAAATAAAAAAACAAAAAAAGTTTTTATTTTTTGTATATAATTTTAGATTTGTTTGTGTTTTGATTAAATCGATTAATTAATTTTTTAACTGAAAATTTTTAATTAAATTATTTAATTGAATATGCGAGTTTCTGGATAGGTTGTAATCTAAACATTTTTTTAATCAAATTAGCAAATTTTTTAATTGAAAATTATTTTTATTTTTTTCTGTGTGGGTAGCTTTAACAAAGAGTTGGTAAATTACTTATATTTAAGACCTATTAAATGAAATGCTATGGGGAATACCACACAAAACTATCTTATTTATCATTAATTTGATCAAGCTTCTTATAAGATACTTTTTAAATAGTTAAATAAACAACAAAATATATAAAAAATCTGAAATATGTAAAAAGTCCCTTCAGTACACCAGCAACTACTTACACTTGCCGAAGAAAATAGTTATTTTGGGGTAAAAAATCTTCTTTTAACACAGTTGCAAGCAGAGGGGCAGGCAATGGAACTTAGGTTAAAATCGGTCAAGCCTTGTTCCCCATTTCTTTAAATGTTATTCATGTCAGTATTAATTATCTTTCGTTTTTGGAGCTAATAAAATTTTATAATGTGCCTATACAACAGACACGAGAATAAAATAAAATTAATCTTTTATGAATACAATCAGGACCAACAAATTTTTATAGAAATACAAATTTAAAAATTGCTATTAAACTTAAAATCTATCCTCTTTCTCATATCTTTATATCTTAAAATATGGCAGCATTCTTACTATAAATTTTATTGTCTCTTTTAACACTAGCAGGCAGTGTTGCCATATAAGAACTTTCTGTTATTTCTCAATCTAATTTTAAAAAATTTTTTTTCTTATACAGGGTATCGTTGTTGGAAAGTTTAAATTTGGATACTTATCTTTAAAGAATAATTTCATTATTTTGCTGTTAATTTATGTTGATCACCAATTGTTGGCTAATATTATTGGCTTCTTTTTTCCAACCAAATATAATATATACCTAGCAAACACTTACATTGCTTTGTGATGAGTTAAAATAATAAAAACTACTTACTCATAAGCATTTTAACTCATTATTTTAACATGGCGATGACATTGGAGGAAAGTACTTACCATGTTTGCTTTCAAAAAAGGACTTAAATAAGCTATTACTTTAATTGCACTAAAATAACGTTCTTTTAGGGCCCCCAGTAACTCAGTGGGGCGTATAAAAATTTTTGTTTGATGTTCTGATTAAAACTGGCTTAAAATATTAAGTTAGAGTAAGTTAAGAAATTGTTTATCTGAAAATATCTGCCTAAATTTTAAATAATAAATAACTCATTATATAACAACTGCTAAGTAATGCAGACGGTATGTAATAGTAATTGAAAAGCAAGTTGTTTGTAACGAGTAATCACTACCGAGCTTTTGCTGGGTAGTTTAAAAAAGATTGTGAAAAAAAATGCTTTTATCGAATCACATTTTTACTCGTTTAAATTATGTTCGTCAGCCAGGCTGTGCGTTAATGTTTTCTTGTAATAAAAGTTCAGAAAATTTTTTTAAAAATATTTCGATAATAAAATTTGGCAAAAATAGGTTGTTTTGGTATGGACACAAGGCTAATTTCAATGTGTGACGTATAATATGGCCGATCTAAACTACTTGTTTTAATTATGATATTATTAAGGACCGATTGAAGCTGGGATAATAGTATTTTTAAAACCAAAGATGTGGCAGCACTGTTAGTGAGCGTGCAATGCTTTGGTGTCAAGTTAGCTTTTGTTTCAAAGAAAAAAATTATTTAATATCTGTATTTAAGCATTTAAAACAAGTCTGATAAGATCGCTTCAAAACAAATACTAAACAGAAAAATCAACAACAACAACATCAACAACATCGTGCATATTTGTTTTAAAAAAATTGTGCTCTAAAATCAACATTCAATTTTAAATGTGGTTTTAGTTTAAAAAACATCGACAATTTGTTTAAAACACTTTAACGGATCAAAAAAGAAAAATATATACGACAAGCGCTCTAAATAAAATAAATATTTTAACTCAAATTGTTTCATAGAAGTAAATCTTTTTTTTTGTTTTAAATTAACAAAAATATTGTAACCATGACAAATTGATTTTTTCCAGCATTAAAACGTTAAATTAAAATTAAATACATAATTTGTCAAGTGTTTAGCAAAGTTTTTTTTGCAACCACTTAATGCTAAATGATACAAATATTCAATACAATAAACATGCCAAACGTAACCTTCAGGTAATTGAGGTATAAAGTGAAATATTTTCAAATTGTTGCAATCAGTTAAAAAAAATATTTGTACCTTTTAAGGGTTAATCGCAATGCTTTAACTGTGTTTAAATAAAAATCTTAATAATTTTTAAAAATTATAAATAAAAATATTTGAAAAAGTTAAACAAGTGTTGCAGCAGGTTAACAATGAATTTTATGAATTTTTAAAATAATAATTAAGTGTATGTAAATATATAAAATTTAAATTTAAAAATTAAATTATAAAGATTTGTATTTGTTCATAAAATGTTTATATTTAAAAAAGTCATTGACAGTAATACAAAAAAACACAAAACATTCATTTTATAAAAGAAGAGAAAAACGAATTTCGTTTTAACAAAAAAAAAAAGGAAATTTAATAAGACTTTTAATTTAATATGTATATTGATTTACCATTCTTTGTGTTTGTGTGTGTGTATATGTATGTGCATTAAGTCCTCGATTTCTACAATCGCTTTTATGTGATATAGAAAAGTTTAATACAAAATATTAAAAAAATCCCCTCATTGACGGTAAAAATGGTTCCTATATAAGAATGATTAATCAATTGAATAATCAAAGCTCATACACACATTTACTATACTTGCGTATATATATGCATGATCATTTATATTCACATTCAGTTCGATCCGAAAAATTAGAACTTATTGCCGCACAAGGTCAAAATTTCTTATTTTATAGTTCTAGACTAATTGTTAAAAAAAAATTCAAAAATGTAAAAGAAATACTTTTTTCCATGTCTAACACAGGCAACAAGATATTAATGACATTTTTCTGACTCATGATCCTAATACAAGGTGGGCCAAAAGTAATCACCCTATTGTAAGATGCTTTTATTTTTGCAAATGGTATCCGATGACAAATCTGTTTTGACATTTGTAAACTAGTCAGATGTAGAATACAAGTGAACAAGCCATGAAGCGATACACTCCCCAAGAACGCGGAATAATCTTGTTTTTTTTTTGCGTAACAATTCGTCTGTGGTGTAGGCGCAACGCGAATTTCGGCGGCAATTCTTCGGTCGTCCGGCACCGACTGCGCAAGCACTGCGCCGTTTGGCCACCAACTTTGAAGAGAATGGAACTACACGACACGTTGCCAATAGTGGCCGGCCCCAGAGAGCCCGTTCTGCCGAGAAGATCACCGCTGTTAGCGAGGATGTCGACAGAAATATCGACCAGACGCCGTGCCTCGCAATTACCCGTAAGAATATTTTGGTCAAAGACCTGGGCATATTCCCGTACAAAGTTCAGTTCGTGCATCAGCTGCCTGCTGCCACCAAACACGTGTAACCTACGCCCAAGTCATTCTCAGTCTCAAGGCCGAACTAGAAGATATTTCTACCAAAATCATAATGAGCAATGAGGCTCATTTCCACCTCAGCGGGTACGTGAACCAGCAGACTTATCACTTCTGGAACACCGAAAATTAACGATTGATGCACGAATAGTCATTATACCCGCTCAAATTAATTGCATGATGCACTGTTCATGCTAGGGGAGTCATCGGGCCATGTTTTTTCAAGGACGCCGCTGGTCAAACGACAACAGTGGACGTACGCGCTATAGGGCCATGTTAGCCGAGTTTTTTCTGCCGCAATTTAACGAATTAGAACTGAAGGATATGTGGTTCCAACAGGACAGAGCAACTACATACACTACGCGAGCCACAACCAATATTCTGAAGGCAGTATTCCCGGGTCGCCACATCTCCCGTTTTGACGATTTACACTGGCTCTCAAGATCACCCGATTTAACCGCTTCAGACTTTTTTGTGGGATTTTTTGAAGTCATGCGCTTGCAAAATCCTGGAAACCCTTTGGGACAACATTTTACATGAGTGCGATAGTCTGTCGCCCGAAGTTCTCGCCAAGGTGATAAAATATGCCATGAAACTAGCCCGTATAGCAATCAATTGTGACGGCGCATATTTGGCCGATATCATCTTTTCCGCTTGACCAATAAAATTCTAAATGTTCAAACAAACGCAACCAAAAAACAGAATCATTTAGAAAAAAAAATGAGATGACTTTTTCTGGCTCTCCTTGTATAATGCAAAAAAGTACCAAAATTATACAAGCAATTCAGTTTTTTTAAAGTACCAAAAAATTGCAAAGTAATTTTTTCCCACTTTAATAGTTGGCTTTCCACCCTAGTCTCTGTCTATTGCTGCTAATTTAAAATTTCTTAGATCATAATATCAAAAAATACAAAAAAAGTATCAAAAGTATGAAGAGTACTTTTTGTCCCGTTGATTGGCATTGACCTAATTAGGGGTCAATAGACCTTAATTTTATATTTCTAAGCTTAAAATCTAAATATATCTAAAAAAAAATAAGCCCAAAAAATCAAAAAAAAACTCCTCTTCAACCTCAATGTGGGGCAATAGTCCTTAGTTTCGTATTAGCAGACTCATTATTAAAAAAATTTTAAAAAGTACCCAAAATTTAAGGTAAAGGCTTCTAACCAACTGGACTGCAAAAAAGTGCCAATAATCTTTTAAAACACGATTCAATAACTTCCTCTTTGAACCCTTTTAGGGTAATATGTGAGACAGTTGAAGGTTCAAATTCTTATTTTGGGAGCACATTTGTATGGGATCGTTGTAAAACAATTTGCCAATTATCACAAATTCAATAAGCCTAGTCCCTCTACCAAACTACTTATTTGCGCCAAATTTTATCAAAATCCCCTTAAACTTAATTAATCTAATCACCAGAACCCATGGACATCCAGCCAGCAGTGATTTTGATAAGGGCGGTATATATAAAGCAGCCATAGGAAACCCACTCATTACAATTGCAATTATATTTCTGCTGTCTCAGGCTGTTGTTAGTATAATTTGAGAAGACATAAAGGCGCGGCGCCAAGCTTTTGCCTATAAACGATTTAACTGAAGGCCTCTAACTATATGTTACTTGTGGCGCCACAAATATCTGCACAAACGTAGGGGTACCATACCATATAGGAGGTATTGGTATAATTATGTAGTTGGATCGAAGCTGACTTCTAGCTGGAACTAAAATTTTTTTTACATCAAAACAAAAACTATTTATAAACAAAGCTGTAAGTTTTTTAAGTGTATTTAATGTTTGTTGCTAGCTTAGACCCGGCACACTTCACCTACATTTATATGAAATTATTATAGCATTATAATTTTATCGTTTTATTTAAAACAATATATTTTCCCCATTAAGAAGTATCCTAATTTAATTATATATGTCGTAGTACTGTCGCCATATATTTTACTCAAATCCATAAAATAGTTTTTGCGTGGTGCCATTTCCGGAAGCCAAGAAAAATTCAAAACATTCTTTATATACGACTTGCTTGTGGGAGAATAATGTTTACATTTACGAATTTTTATCATCGAAATACTTTGTCAATCTTATTATTTCTTATCTTTTTTCATTATAAACAAATAGATAATTTTTTGAATTCCTTATCAGAAAGTGTGTGTGTAATTTCATAGACTACAGCGCACGTTGGGTTGAAATGGTTCGAAAGTGACGCTTAATTGAATTTTTAAAATAAAGTTTTTGTATCAATATTTAGTATTGGATAAAACTAGATAAAATTTTACATCACTACGTAAATTTTCAAGAATCTGTCTTGTCAGCTGACTGCGCAGTTACGTGTCAAAATACAAAATTTTTTACAATTTTTTTAATAAGCGAAAAAACGTAAAATTTTGCATCAAACGAGTCCGTAATTTCCAAATTTAACATTGACAAAGTGTTATTTTAAAACGTAACCTTGTATCTCAGATATTAAAGTGTACAAAAATGATGTAGTGTGTTTGAAAATATGTGTGAAAATATTTTTGACGATTTTTTAAAAAAAAAGGTCCAAAATTAGCCTATTTTTGATGTTTCGTGAACCATAACTTCTAAATTAATTAAGGTTGGGCTTTGAATCTTATATTTTCTAAAAGTATAAAATCGTAGCTTGATATTACAAAAAGAAAATTTGCAGTTTTGTTGCCCAATTTTTTGCTATAAACATTTTTCTGTTTGCAGTCGTGTTTTTTCAAAGTCATGTTTTTAACAAAACTAGCGTTCGTTCAATACTTACGGTTGGTGTTATTGTTGTCGGAGATATGTGCGTGACAAGTTTCAGTCATCTTTATTCACTAAAGTGTTAAAATGGTTTTGTATGATACCTACAATACATAAATTTTTAATTCATGGTTCCGAAATCATAAAATATGCTCTTTACCGATTGGACAACTTTCAGAAGAAGCTCAGGAAGCCAGAAAAGAGAATTTTAAAAATTATAGGGAACAGCCGAGAAAAGTCGAATAAAGATATTTCAAAAAGAGATTTTTTCTCAGTTCAGATCCATTCATATCTAGTATTAATAAACAAAATGAGCGGAAAGAAAGGCGACAATTATCAAATTCCGAACTACAGCTTTGGCTCTCGCCTATTATTTTTCAATTAATACATGAAAGTGAGAGTAATGATAGCGATTATGATGATGAAGGTGAGGATGAACATAAAATGGTTTCTTTTTAAGTGTATGACAATTATTGATAAACAAAAAAAAAAATTATAAAAATGTATTTCGTTACTTTTTTAAAAAAGTTGTAAAATTCTCGAAATCCTTTAAAACCCAAATTTAGACTTTAAATTAAACTTATATTCATATTTATGCAAAATATATATAAATTTTTTTTTATTTTTTAGAAAGAAGACAATATGAGCATTTGTTTGCTTCTCATTTTTTAAAAAAATCATTTTCCATTTTAAAATTACGGCGAAAATTTTGAAACAAACTATAATTTTCCGAAAAAAAAAAATGTCTATAAAATCGTAAAAAAAATTTTTTTCCGTGTATCTTTTTTTCAGAATATGCCTTTTTATGCATATTAAACGATTTGAAAAAAAAAATTTCAAAAAAATTTAAATTACGGCTCCCATGAATTAAATGCCACTTTCGGTGTCATCGAACCCACTGTGCAGCGTGTTGTAAATTTCTTGGAAATAGACACACACCCATTTTAAATCTTAAGTTCCAAAATTTTGATAGTCATACATAATAATTAAATACAAGAAATTATTTAACTTGTGCGGTGGCGTTTTTATACAAAAAAGCTTGAAAATTGTTTCAAATTAACAAAGCATATAGAATACGCTTAGACATGCAGTAAAAAAATCAGTACTTAACGTGTTTTAAATTTTCTTTTTAAAGTCGATTTTGCAGAATGCAATTTTTATGAATCTTTTAAAAACAATCTTTAATAAAAGGAGAACTCTACGTTAGCTAATCAAAGGTTTTTTAGAGGTAACCAGTTGAGTTAAGACGACCTTAACTTAATACTGGAAAGGTATTAAACAAAAAACGTGGCGTGTAACCACTATTTCTTAATTAATGTTAACTAGTGGCGTTAAAACAAATATGTATAGTCTAAATGTCGAAAATATTTATTTTTTATCATTACCTGGCTAAGGTCAAGGATTTATTTCACAAATATTTGTTTTCCCTTACAAAAACTTTATAAATTTTATGTTAAATACTGGTCCAGTGTAAAATGAAATTTACACAGAAAGAAAAATAACGTCCTAAAATTAATTTTTTTTTTATTTATTAAATTTTATTTAAAAGTTTTACTAAAGTAATTCCTTTTAGAAACTAATTTAAAACAACTTAGCACAAAAATTTGTTATTGTAACCCTTATGTATTTTTTCCTTTAACTATGCAACAGGATTTTATTCTTGCTCTAGTTTGGCAGTCAAATATCATTTGGGATTTGATGCAGATTAAAATTTATTTAATGGGTTTTTTGTAGGTTTAGGTTTAATTATTTTATTTATTTTATTTATAATTATTGGTTTAATCATTGGTTTTAACAAAACAAATCAGTAGACCTCAACTAAATTCTTTAAAAATTTCATGAATATGTTTTATAAAGGTAGAATAACAAATAAACTTGTTGAGTATTACTAGAAGCAAACCAAAACATATAAGAGTTCTTTTAAAATTCCAAAAATATACTAAAAATAAAGAGGAAAAGTTTTTTTGTATGTCTTGATTTTTCTCTTGAGCTACCTAACCGATTTGGATGATTTTTTCACCAATGTTATTAATTTGCTTTCTGAAGGGACATGCGCTATAGTTTGTTTTTTAAAGTGGGAGTAGTACCTCCCATACAAATTAAATATACTTGATGGTATACCTCGAGAACTATAATCGCTATCTGCTTAAAATTTTGTGAAAGTTATGACATTAAACATTTTTCTATTTGAGTCAAATATTTTTTTGATCGAAGCAGGGGAAGAGGTAACTCCCATACAAAATTATTACAAACTAAAACCTACAAATCGAATGATACAGTCCATTATCCGCAAGAATTTCTAAATTCGCTAAGTCCTTCTGGCTTGCCACCTCATGAGCTTTCTCTTAAAGTTGGTACACTAATCATACTATTTAGAAATGTATGCCCTCCAAACATGTGCCATGGAACAAGACTTTTGATAACTGAGTTAAAAGACAGTTTAACTGTAGCAATTATACTGACAGGTCCTGCAACGGGCCAGCTTGCAAATATTCCGAGAATTCCTATGATTCTTACGGACTTACTTATGTCATTTAAACGCTTACAATTCCCAGTGAAAATATCCTTTGCGATGAGTTTTAACTCAAGGACAAACCTTATCTTTTGTTGGAATTGATCTTCGTAAGCATGTTTTTCACATGGTCAATTATATGTCGGTTTATCACGAGTAGAAAATCGAGAAAACCAGTTTATTTTGTTGCCAAAAAATAATACAACATTAAACATTGTAAACAAAGAAGCACTAAGCCACTTTAAATTTAAAATAAAAATTTAAAGATGACTTTAAGGCTGTCTAAGAGAAAAAAAGCCTTCGTATGAAGAAATTACGACTTTTCCTTAATTCTTTACAAGAAACAAAAATTAAAGAAATATTTAATCTTTTAGCTAATGTCTTAGGATAAATGATGAAATTTAAACATAGCGTTAAGGTCGCTGCTAAATTTGCCGAGTGAAATATAAAGACAAAGTTATAGCACGAACTGGCCAGTCCGTTAAATTTTGCTAATCTTTATTTTGGTCAAGGGCACGACAAATGTACCTGCTGTGCTATCCAAAAATTTAAAAGGATTGGAAATTAAAGTAAGAAAAATTTTTTTAAAATAAAGTCAACAAATAAAAAAATTAGTACAACAATAGTACAAACATTTTAAAGTAAAACTCTATTTATTTAAAAAAATATGGAATATAAAAAAAATAAAACAGCATACAAAATTTCTGGAAAATGTTAAAAAAAAAATTTGTTATTTTCATTTTTTTAATTTCCCTTTCTAATAGGGGGTAGCGGAGCGCACCGGGTTTGCTAGTTGTTTAATATTTTGATTGTGCTGGCTAAAGTTACGAAATTCTATACCATATAATCCGTTCTTCGCTTAAGAAGATTCGTTCCAACCGTACTTTTGCCAACCCCGTAGCTTTTTTAAAGTTAAGAGTACTAAGTTTATTTTTTTCTGTGTGAGCAAAAAAGGTGTGAGACTTTTCACACCCACTGTTGCAATCCCCTCTACTTTAAAACTATACTTACTTAAGTGCCAAACAAGTTTTTGTATGTTTTTTGTTTATTAAAATAATTTTAACTGTATTAAAATTTATTTTTTAAGATTATTAAAAATATTATTGTTATTAAGAAAACGTGTTAACAATTATTTATTTAACACCTCCAAACACATACTTAAATACATATTTCGTGTTAAATAAACAATTTTTTTCTTGCGTAAATATTTATATAAGGAGAATAGCAATAAATTAAAAGAAGAGCGAAAAATTATTTTAAAAGTAGTATCCTCTAGTTGTTGTAGCTGTTCTATAAATTTTTTCAAAGAGATAAAACATTTTGGCTAATTTTGCTTTTATTTTGACACAAATGTTTTAGATCTCGAAATATTGTCAGTTACGGTTTTAGTTAATATCTCATAATTACCAATACCTATACTTATTTAAAAAATCTTGCCCCTACATAAAATATTTTTGGTAATATTTTTGTATACAGAAAGATGCACGTTGGCTGGAAATCGATTTCCATCAGTCAAAAGTCCATTTTTTTGTAGTCGTCGATTTCTAAAATTTTAAAGCAAACATATTTTAACTGAGGCATTCAAAAACCTGAGTCAAAGTATTGGTATCTCTGGGGGTGGCATGCTGTTTAAAATAAGCATTTTTGGTTTTTTAAAAAAAATTAATTTTTGCAATTTTCTTCGCTTATTTTTATTATTGAATATTCGCTTATGCGAACTAGCAATAAGTATTTAAATCTTAAAACTACCCAGCAAAAATGAGTAATGAGTTAAAATCCAAAAAACTTTTACACATAAGCATTTTAACCGATTATTTTAATTTGAGAAAATTTTAATTAATTTTAATTTTTTTGAAGTGCTTAACCACAACCAAGTTTTTGCTTGGTAAGTAATTAAAATTTAATATTTTCATTTCAATGGTTTCATCTAAGTGCAATAGTATCCCTTCTTTTAAGACGAGTATGTCCACTTTGTTGCAAAATGTTTCGAGCGAGGGGATTTGGATGTGTTTCCAGTTTTGTTAAATACTTTTTGACGGCATTGAATTTTTTTCTACCTTAAATTTGTGTAGATTTAAAATTCATACGCGTCAACTTTACATCTATATTTGGCTTTCATGTAAGGTGACGGTCCAAGTCTCAAACCGTTCACACAAAGAATAAACTAAGTAAACTATACTTAAATCAAGCCATAGCGGTGTCAAAAGTACGGTTTTTCTTTAATCAAGTACGAAATTTCTTACTCCAAGTACAATTTTTTAAGTACGAATTTCTTACTCACATTTTAGCTAAGAAAGGATTGATATAAGTGTGAAACTATACTTGATGTAAGCTTAAAACAGATCGATTTTAGCGTAAACGGGATTTATCCAAAAATGAAATGTCATTTTTTTTTATTAAAGAAGAAGACTTTTATAATTTCATTATTATTTTATAGATACTTAAAATTTATAATTCAAAAATTTCATTTTTTGTACTTACCGAAGCTGAGATTCGAACCAGGGACTTTCTGCACTACAGCACAAGCGCGTTACCTCTAGGCCACCGAGACACTTTGTTTTCAAATGTAAAAAAAATTTTTTAAAACAACAAGTTTTCTTCTGTTTGATTTGTGAAAGCAATCCGAATAGGCTTGATTTTTGATTTATGAAAATTTAAGTACGGATCGTACTTAAAAATTTCAAGAAAGATTTTGGACAAATTCAAGAATAAAATTCTTGATTTTAGAAAGCGGGTTTTCTTTCTGTGTTGAGGCAACATATGGCTGTTATTAAGGATTGGGGAGCACGTTTCTTTGCATAAAGTAAAAGTTACGTGGGTACATTTTTTTCATTTATTTTTATACCCCATAACTTTGTCCTTTTCTCTACTTGGGTAATGTATTGTTTCAGTTGGCTCGAAGCCTCTTTAGGGTCTTGGCAAATGTTGACGTGTGGGTTAAACTGTTGGTTAGCACCTCTGCTGTGAAAAGCAAGTATAGAATTGGGCCTAATATACTCCCTTAAGTGGTTTCCCTTTTAAATCATAAATTGTCGACCGATTATGTATTTCTTTAGTAGGTTAAAAGTATTGGCTGGAAGCTTTATCCTTAGTTTGTTTATTGAAATTTTTTTTCTTATATATAAAAATTATTTTGGGCCAGTTTTCTATTTTTACATTTGGGGCTTTCCCTTTAAAAATCATTCTTTTTTTTTGGGCCATTTTACAATTCGAAATTGGGGACAATTTTCATTTAGTGTTTTTGGGCTATTTTTCATTGGAGCCATTTTTTAAAGAGTCTTTGTGCCCAAACAAATAAGAAAATTCATTTTTTTAATTTTTTTCTTTTTTAAAAAAGGGCATTTTTAACTTAGGTGAATAATGTGCTCGAAACTAAGAGAAATTTGAATAGGCTTAAGGCAAGCTTTTATTATTATCTGTACAGAACTTCATTTAATATAGTTGAGAAGAATTGATTAAATTAATTAGTAAAAAGAAGTAAGAGCGCTGTATTCGGCTGTGCCGAATCTAAGATAACCTTCACATTGGACTTTTGAAACCCCAAATCTTTTTTTATTTAACCGTTCTTTTATTAATGGAATATTTCTTATTTTTTAATAGGGGTCGGCGTCGTATTTAACCCCTTGGGGGTTGGATAAATAAATTTTAGAAATACGTTTGGGAGGAAAAACTAATGGAGAACTCTGACACATTTTATTCCTCTAGGGGCGACTCTGGAGAATTTGCAGCGGTTTTTACCCTATTTTTCAAATTTTGTATGGCAACCCTGTTAGGTGGCGAAGATAGGGTGAAAGCATGTTCAACAAAAATTTTTGCGAGTACTTAAAGCTTATTTTTGAAATTATTTCCCAATGCAAATAAGCCAGTATATATCTTATACAAAATGAAAGAAAATTGTTTTGCTTACATCTTACAAAATGATAATTCAAAATCTAAGGTTTTTTCTAATTAGTTACATGGTAGGACTCGCTTAATAACTTCATGTCTATAAAGGAAAATATCACACACAAAGTCAAACATCACAGGTATTATTTGAGGAGTCGCAGAACAAACCGTGTTTATTTTTATTTTTTGATGTATTTGCATTATTTTGAATAAGTTTTATTAGTTCTATTTCTTTATTAAAATACGAATACTAAAACGTTCGTTTCGCATTTTATTTTAAACAAAATGTCCATTTTTCCTTTATTTTAACAAAACGTGCTATTTTCAAATTCAATATTTTTATACCCTTCACATAGTGATAGGGTATACCTATATATCACTTTGTCATTCCGTTTGTAATTTCTTTATTATTCATTTGCGACCCCATAAAATATATATATTCTGGATCCTTATAGATAGGGAAGTTGAAATAGCCATGTCCGTCTGTCCGTCTGTCTGTCTGTCTGTCTGTCCGTCTGTCCGTCTGTTGAAATCAAGTTTCCGGAGTCAGATAAAAAGATACAGATCAGTAAATGGTGTCAAACGATTACAAATATCCCGCTAACAATCGCTATTTAAAATCAGCAAAATCGGTTCACTATTGACCGAGATATAAGCGAAAACCCAGAGTAACCCATTTTTTTTAGGACAAAATCCGTGCATATATCCCTATATATCTCAGTAAGTATAATCACTTTTGCCACAAAACTTGGCACGGATACTCCTAAAGAAAGGACCTAAATAATGGAAAAAGTTTTTTCCGATAGGACCAGGGGAAGGGGTATTTTTCCTACAATTTCACAAATTTGGTGAAATATTTTATGCGCTATATCTCGTAAACTATAACAGCTATCGACTTAAAATGTTTTACAAAAAGTAATTGGGCAAAAATGCCTACGCTTTAAAGAAAAATTTTTTTTGAGTGGGGGCAAAAAAAGGGGTAGCTCCCATACAAATCGACAATTATTATAAAATATTCGATACGCTATATCTCGGAAACTATAAAAGATATCGAAATGAAATGTTCTACAAAAAGTAATTGGGCAAGAAGGCCTACGCTTTAAAGAACAATTTTTTGAGTGGGGGCAAAAACAGGGGTAGCTCCCATACAAATCGACAATTATTATAAAATATTCGATACGCTATATCTCGGAAACTATAAAAGATATCGAAATGAAATGTTCTACAAAAAGTAATTGGGCAAAAATGCCTACGCTTTAAAGAAAAATTTTTTTTGAGTGGGGGCAAAAAAAGGGGTAGCTCCCATACAAATCGACAATTATTATAAAATATTCGATACGCTATATCTCGGAAACTGTAAAAGATATCGAAATGAAATGTTCTGCAAAAAGTAATTGGGCAATAAGGCCTACGCTTTAAAGAAAAATTTTTTTGAGTGGGGGCAAAAAAAGGGGTAGCTCCCATACAAATCGACAATTATTTTAAAATATTCGATACGCTATATCTCGGAAACTATAAAAGATATCGAAATGAAATGTTCTACAAAAAGTAATTGGGTAATAAGGCCTACGCTTTAAAGAAAAATTTTTTTGAGTGGGGGCGAAAAAAGGGGTAGCTCCCATACAAATCGACAATTATTATAAAATATTCGATACGCTATATCTCGGAAACTATAAAAGATATCGAAATGAAATGTTCTACAAAAAGTAATTGGGCAAGAATGCCTACGCTTTAAAGAAAAAATTTTTTGAGTGGGGGCAAAAAAAGGGGTAGCTCCCATACAAATCGACAATTTTTATGAAATATTCGATACGCTATATCTCGGAAACTATAAAAGATATCGAAATGAAATGTTCTACAAAA
This sequence comes from Melanophora roralis, assembly GCA_963583895.1. Lineage (NCBI taxonomy): Eukaryota > Metazoa > Arthropoda > Insecta > Diptera > Rhinophoridae > Melanophora > Melanophora roralis. Next base: position 32,619,677 of record OY757190.1, on the reverse strand, counting down.
AGTAATTGGGCAAGAAGGCCTACGCTTTAAAGAACAATTTTTTGAGTGGGGGCAAAAACAGGGGTAGCTCCCATACAAATCGACAATTATTATAAAATATTCGATACGCTATATCTCGGAAACTATAAAAGATATCGAAATGAAATGTTCTACAAAAAGTAATTGGGTAATAAGGCCTACGCTTTAAAGAAAAATTTTTTTGAGTGGGGGCGAAAAAAGGGGTAGCTCCCATACAAATCGACAATTTTTATGAAATATTCGATACGCTATATCTCGGAAACTATAATAGATATCGAAGTGAAATGTTCTACAAAAAGTAATTGGGCAAGAAAGCCTACGCTTTAAAGAAAAAATTTTTTTGAGTGGGGGCAAAAAAGGGGTAGCTCCCATACAAATTAACAATTTTTATGAAATATTCGATACGCTATATCTCGGAAACTATAATAGATATCGAAGTGAAATGTTCTACAAAAATAATTGGGCAAGAATGCCTACGCTTTAAAGAAAAAATTTTTTTGAGTGGGGGCAAAAAAAGGGGTAGCTCCCATACAAATTAACAATTTTTATAAAATATTCGATACGCTATATCTCGGAAACTATAACAGATATCGAAGTGAAATGTTCTACAAAAAGTGATTGGACATCAAGGGCTACGCTCTGAAGAAAAACATTTTCGGATGGGGGGTGAAGAAGGGGTAGCTCCCATACAAATTAACAATTTTTATAAAATTTTCGATACGCTACTTCTGGAAAACTATTAAAGCTATCGACTTCGAATATTCTACAAAAAGTAATAATCAAATAATTCATACATTTTGGTGAAAAAGTTGGTGAAGAGCAGGGGGACTAGAACATTTAATAAGTTTTATTAACCTTTAAATATGAATAATGTCGAAAACTTTAAAAACTCTCGACCTCAAACCTTCTTCATCTATTTCTATTATTCATACGAACGTTAAAATTTTGTATATTTTTCTATGGACTTTAAAACTCGCACAAGGATTTTTATTATATTATTTGCAGTACTAAATTACTCGGCTGGGTATATTTAAAGACCAATGTGAAGGGTATATAAGATTCGGCACAGCCGAATATAGCGCTCTTACTTGTTTAATTTCGTACATCGTTAGCGTTTATTTTTTCAACTTATTGTATGCCGATGCATTTTATAATATAGAAGGAACTTATCAAATATTCTGGGCTCATATTAAAAAATAATAGGATGAAAAAAGTTAACTTTGATTTTCCAACATTTTGATACAATCAAAAAGTCACATTTGCTGTGCGACTCCTTTGTTGTACTAAATTATTAAAATAAAGCTGCAATCCTTCACACATGTAACATTTTAAAGCTTAATTTGATTGATTGAAAATACTTTTATTAATTTGTTGTTTTTTAATATCTGCTAAACAAAATTTTGGTTGGGACCAGTGTGCAGCGTAACAATTGGTCGGCCTAGACCGACATTAATTTGCTTACTTGGTTTTTTTATTCCCCTTTTTTAATTTTCTTAATTGTTTTAAAACAAAACTATAACTACTTACATATTTACCTACGTTTTTTTAACTTAATTGTGGGTAAATACGATAATATTTTTGTTGTTTTTGTATTTACTTAACTTATCACGTTTATTTGTTGTCATACGTTTTGTGCTATTAATAGCGTGTATCTTAATGTTATATTTAGCTGAATAAACAATTAACACCTCTTTTCAGAAGATAAAGAAAATGCACCTTAAATGGAATGTTTTAATCTTAAGTGAGAATTTGTCTAATGAACATTAAAAATGTTTAGCACCTTAAAATAAAGAAAAAATTTTTTTATATAAAAACCGAGTTAAAATTTGAAAGTGAAACAAAAATTGAAAAATGAGTGAAAATGCTATACTGCCATTTAATAGCAATTTATTTCGTGATATTATATTGCAAAAGGTTTTGTTGGGGTAAATAAAAAAATATATAATAAAACTAATATTGTACCATATGCATGTATGTACGTGCATACATATGTAGATATTAGAGGTCTGCGTGACTACACATAAATGCCGTTTAAATACATTCGTTTGTTTTTCAACAACATAGTGTTTTTCATTCAATGTTAAACAAATTAAATGAATGAACCCACAAGCGAAAGCAAATAAAAAACAATTCCAACCAAAAACAAAATTTTACCCATACATTCATATAAATAAATACTGAATAGAATGTGTGAATGTTGCTGTATGATTGGTGTAAAAAATTATTATTCAGCGCATTCATTTGTGTTTGCAAATTTGTCGTTATTGTTGTTGTTAAAACATTCATTAACTCGAAAAAACACCTGAATGTTTTTATAAAAACTCTAACTGTAATGAGACTTTGCTATGTTTTTGTATTTTCAAGTGAGTTTTATACACATTCAAAACGAAAACTGTAAAATGAATGTGTTCTTCTTGTATCATTGAGTGTAACACACAATACATTCTTTCTTGTGTTGTTACTGGCTTAACTTTATTTATCTCCCATAGAATGAAAAATGTTTGAATGTATATTGTTTTTGTTGTGTATAGGCAATCAAATGAATATAGTCATGCAGACGTCTAGTAGATATGTCGGGTATGTTTTTTTTTTATAAAAAATTGATCTTTGCCAATAAAGCCATACCCGAGTTTAACAAGTATATATGTGTTTTCTTAATGCGATAAAATAAATTAATACAATTTAAACTAAGATTTTAGAAGCTAAAACAAAACAAATGTTAATATACCCTTTATATTGGTGTTTTTATATACCCAGCCGTCTGATCTAGCCGAGCTATTTCGTGCTGCATATATTATTATAAAACAAGTAAGAGCGCTATATTCGGCTGTGCCGAATCTTATATACCCTTCACATTGGTCTTTAAATATACCCAGCCGAGTAATTTTGTACTGCAAATAATTATATATAATTATTATATAATAAAAAACCTTGTGCGAGTTTTACAGTCCATAGAAACCTTTACAAAATTTTAACGTTCGTATGAATAATAGAAATAGATGAAGAAGATTTGAGGTCGAGAGTTTTAAGAGTTTTCGACATTATTCTCCAAAATGTATGAATTATTTGACTATTACTTTTTGTAGAATATTCGAAGTTGATAGCTGTAATAGTTTTCCAGAAGTAGCGTATCAAAAATTTTATAAAAATTGTTAATTTGTATGGGAGCTACCCCTTCTTCACCCAACATCCGAATATCTATTTCTTCAGAGCGTAGCCCTTGATGTCCAATTACTTTTTGTAGAACATTTGATTTCGATATCTGTTATAGTTTCCGAACTATGGCGTATCGAAAATTTCATACAAATCGTTAATTTGCATGGGAGCTACCCCTTTTTTTGCCCCCACTCAAAAATTTTTTTCTTTAAAGCGTAGGCCTTATTAACCAATTACTTTTTGTAGAACATTTGATTTCGATATCTGTTATAGTTTCCGAGATATAGCGTATCGAATATTTTATAATAATTGTCGATTTGTATGGGAGCTACCCCTTTTTTTGCCCCCACTCAAAAGCGTATCGAAAATTTCATTAAAATTTTTAATTTGTATGGGAGCTACCCCTTCCCCTGCTACTATCCAAATAATTTTTTTTCCAAAATGTAGGCCATATTGTCAAATTACTTCTTGTAGAACATTGAAAGCCGATTTCTGTTATAGTTTTTCAGATTTAGCGCTTGAAATATTTTAAAAAATTTGTGCAATTTTAGGGGGAATACCACTTCTCCTGCTTTTGTCTAATAAAGATTGACTCCTAACTCAAGTCCCTATCATCAAAGTATCCATGCTAAGTTTTGTGGCAAGAGTGGCTGTATTAACTGGGTTATTTTCGGTTTTCGCTTAAATCTCGGTCAATAGTGAAACGACTGATTGATATTTTATATCAAAGCATTATCTGTGCGTGTGGAAACTTGACTTCAACAGACACACAGAATGACAGACAGACATGGCTATATCAACTTTCTTATCTACAAGGATCCAGAATTTACATACTTTGTAGGATCTAAAGTGATTACTGTATAAATTACTAATGAAATGACAAACTGATATATACCCTTGTCGCTATGTGAAGGGTATAAAAAGAAACTTACTAAAGAGGAAGTACCATTTAGAATATTGAAGATAACAAAAATATCTATGCTTACTTTGCAAGTCATTTTTCTCGTAACAGCTCCTTAATATTTTAATTATATCACAATTAAGGTATTATTTAATTATACATTTTAAAAAAATTGTTTTACATTTTAAAAATTTTAAACTCGGTAGACCTCTCGCTAGAAATGCCCACATGTTAATACCAATTTGGTATAAAAGTTTTGAAAAATACTTGTTTAAAAAAATAAATGCTTTAAGTATAATACAATGCAATTACAAATCACTTTTTATCCGCTCAAAGTGTCAGTTAATATTGAAATATTATCACTCTTTAATAATAAAAAAAATAGTTCTGCAGCACAGTGTAAAAAATTTAACTTTAAAAAAAGTTTAAATCTCACCATAAAATTAAAAAAATTAGCAAAAGAAAATGTGCTAAAATTTTAGACAATCACTATAACTCAAATTTATTATGTGAGAGAGAAAAAGATAAAATATCACAAAAACATGGTTTACAATGGGAGCAAAATGTTTTATTATTTTCTTTTAAATACAATAAGTGTTAAACAAATAAATAAAAAAGCAGCACAAGTTTCCTAAAATGTAAACTAAACAAAAATTTAATCCGATAAGGGAGCATTTTTTAATCAGTTCTCGAGTTAAGATCATCGTTGCAAGATGTCGTTGAATAATATAAATGCGTCCCGTTTTAGTGATGAACCCTTTCAGGTTTGGAAAGCAAAACAAAAAGTTCATTATCGTTTCGATGTACGGCGGGGTAGTGACGAGGATGACGATGTCATACAAAAGTGTGTAAAAATTTACAAATAAGATAAAAATTATATTCAAAAATCAAAAGAAAAAAATTAAGAGTTATAAAATTAAGTAAAATGTTTGTTTGCTTTTCTTTTTTTAAAAAAAAAGTTATATAAAAATAAAAAAAAAGTTTTCGTATTTTTATATTTAAATACGTTGCTTGGTAATGGCCATGTAACTTTTTCGAGTTTTTTTTTGAGTTTTTTATGAGTTTAAAATTAAAATTTATGTGAATTTAGAAACACAATTGATTAACCAAAATATAATGTCATATAGAAGACTTTTTCTTAAAATAAAATAAAATAAAATAAAATAAAATAAAATAAAATAAAATAAAATAAAATAAAATAAAATAAAATAAAATAAAATAAAATAAAATAAAATAAAATAAAATAAAATAAAATAAAATAAAATAAAATAAAATAAAATAAAATAAAATAAAATAAAATAAAATAAAATAAAATAAAATAAAATAAAATAAAATAAAATAAAATAAAATAAAATAAAATAAAATAAAATAAAATAAAATAAAATAAAATAAAATAAAATAAAATAAAATAAAATAAAATAAAATAAAATAAAATAAAATAAAATAAAATAAAATAAAATAAAATAAAATAAAATAAAATAAAATAAAATAAAATAAAATAAAATAAAATAAAATAAAATAAAATAAAATAAAATAAAATAAAATAAAATAAAATAAAATAAAATAAAATAAAATAAAATAAAATAAAATAAAATAAAATAAAATAAAATAAAATAAAATAAAATAAAATAAAATAAAATAAAATAAAATAAAATAAAATAAAATAAAATAAAATAAAATAAAATAAAATAAAATAAAATAAAATAAAATAAAATAAAATAAAATAAAATAAAATAAAATAAAATAAAATAAAATAAAATAAAATAAAATAAAATAAAATAAAATAAAATAAAATAAAATAAAATAAAATAAAATAAAATAAAATAAAATAAAATAAAATAAAATAAAATAAAATAAAATAAAATAAAATAAAATAAAATAAAATAAAATAAAATAAAATAAAATAAAATAAAATAAAATAAAATAAAATAAAATAAAATAAAATAAAATAAAATAAAATAAAATAAAATAAAATAAAATAAAATAAAATAAAATAAAATAAAATAAAATAAAATAAAATAAAATAAAATAAAATAAAATAAAATAAAATAAAATAAAATAAAATAAAATAAAATAAAATAAAATAAAATAAAATAAAATAAAATAAAATAAAATAAAATAAAATAAAATAAAATAAAATAAAATAAAATAAAATAAAATAAAATAAAATAAAATAAAATAAAATAAAATAAAATAAAATAAAATAAAATAAAATAAAATAAAATAAAATAAAATAAAATAAAATAAAATAAAATAAAATAAAATAAAATAAAATAAAATAAAATAAAATAAAATAAAATAAAATAAAATAAAATAAAATAAAATAAAATAAAATAAAATAAAATAAAATAAAATAAAATAAAATAAAATAAAATAAAATAAAATAAAATAAAATAAAATAAAATAAAATAAAATAAAATAAAATAAAATAAAATAAAATAAAATAAAATAAAATAAAATAAAATAAAAGTTTATTTTTTTTTTTAAATTCAATGTATTTTTAAGCATGTGGTACAGAAAAATCTTTAAAGAAACGAAAGTCATCTTTTCAGAGGTTTCATAGAATCCTAATGCTGCCAGAGTAAAATTTAAAAAATCGAAAAAATTTGTGTCATTAAATTTAACATTATTGCTGCGAGCTTACCAAGAAATATTAGTTTTCAAGAAAGTTCGAATGGAAATTTAATGCGCATTTTTAAGCCTATTCTAAAAGCAATTGGATTACAGGTCAACCTTAACTTATATATATTTGATTACTAGTGAAACCCGAAATGCTTATCCTGAGGGAAATTTTTTGTGTGGAGACAAAATGGATCGATCATATTAATATTCAGTAAGATAGCTGGTGGCTTAAAGTAATGTACAGTTTAAGCAAATATACGCTTTAAGAAAATATGCCATGAGTAATTTTTAAATATGCTTCACAACCTACAATTTTATGCTTTTAATATAGGAATAATGGGAGCTTACAAGGCTGCCTTTTTAATAAAATTTAACATTTCATGACAAAAAAAAATTAAGAAAATAAACAAATAAAAAAATTTTTAAATTTTTAACTAGGATTTATGTACACAAAGACATTTCTTAAAATATATGTTTATGGCCAATTCCACGTAAAACGGCCCAAACTGGGGAAAATCTATTTTTTCTATATTAAAAAAATCGATGACTTTATGTCTAAAAGAAAACGAAAGTAACCGAAATATAACCAAACTAGTGCATTTTTTATTTTTGTTAATTTTTTAAGAGCTTAAAGATCTTATAGTAAATAATCAGCTTTTTTACGCTTTGATAAAAATGTCACACCCGGCATATTTTTGAAAAGGTTTTTCTTTAAGCAAAAATATTTTTAATAGAAATAATGAATAAAATACAATTAAAAACACTTTCAACTAGGGTAAAAATTAAAAAAAGTAAACTCGTTCTTAGAAATATATTTTCCACAACTCGATGCTATAATCAAAGTTTACTTAAATTCCAATTTGTAAGGTCACACCCCACAAAATATTCAAGTGATCGTTGTGAGTAGAAATTAAGATCTTGCAGTGTCTCCTTCACTTAAAAACATACCTTCCCTGAAAATCATAGCCTTTTTTCAAACAAAAAATTTTAATTTGCTTAAACTATAAGCAGAAACGATAGCAAAATTGTCACACCCGTCACCATGAAATTTCCCATATGGAGAAGCATTAGTTACTTTTAGACTGAAAAATTTTCCCGAAATTCACGACCCCTATTTACAAAAGTTCTTCGAAATTGAATCAAAAAATTAGTTACAAAGTATTAATAGAAAAATTTTAATAAAAGTTTAAGGTTTCTAGAACAAAAATGTGGCACAAAGTCTGCTTTATAATACTTTTTTGCATATATGCCTACAAATGTTAATAATAAGGCTTTTACCAAAAGGTACTTTTTCTATCGTAAATATCTTAATACCTTGTAACCTATGAAACAAAAAAACAATTGCCTTTTACTTCAATTTTTTGGTTGTAGATAAAAAAGATATCATCAATCTTTTGTAATTTGTAATCACTTATATCAACCAATAAAATAAATATTTAAGAACTTTAAAAATTCCTTAACTTAAAACATAATCTAATGATAAATATCTATTTAGCAATAACAACAATTTGGGGCATATATTGATGTTATTCTATTCTAATTTCTACTTAAAATAAGAAAACAAACATAAAGTGTTAAAGTGTTAAATCTCTAATTTCCAGCTAAAGTGTTTTATTGACAAAAAAAATAATAATTTTATTAAACAAACGTGATTTTTTTGTATAAAATTTTTGTATAATAACTACTTACTCTATATATCTTTTTACGTAAATATTCTAAGCAAGTTAAATATTTGCAAAATTAAAAAGCCTCGTAGTTTTATTTGTTTAGTAGTCTGATTGTTAGTAATTTGTTTTCATTAAACTATTTATATATATTATTAACATTAAGCTGTTATTTAGAGCTTTTTTCGTTAATTATTAAAAACAAATTTTGGGTAAACAAGTTTTATTTAGTTTAACAGATGAAAACAAAGCAAAATAGAAGAAAGTGGAATTCAATTAAATTTAAATTCAGTTTTTAACCAAATTTTCCCCATACAAAATAACCGAAGCCGGTTTATATTTTAGATTTTAAGGCAATAAAAATATAAAAATATTTTTTTAATCGATATATGTGTTCTATTGCAAACGCTTAAAAACGTAATTACCTTTCAACTGCTTTAAATATTTTAGTTCAATAAGTTTAACATTTATTTTTCCCTTTAACTATTAAGCAAGTTTTTTAATTAAGATTATTTAAGTATCACATAAGAAAAATAACTTAAAGAGAAATATATTTGTATAGTTGTAGTACTGCCACTTAACATGTGCTTTAGAATTATTTCAAAGTTATAACTTAATTAATACGTATACGTAATATTAAACTAAACACGTGCTTAAACTTGTATACGTCATACGTACCGTGGGCATAAATAAATGTTTTAATTTGGGAAAATTAAAAAATTATTTTCAAGAAAATTAAGAAGTAAGCGATTAACTTAAAAGACAACGCAAGTTTGCATTTAATTATAAATTTTTAAAATTTTACTATTTGATTTCTTTCTCTCTAACTTTTTTAATGATATTTCTTACCAAAAGATTTTATAAAGGGCCACTTGTCTTTTAAAAAAATGTTTTATTTATTATTCAGGCTCAAGTTTATTTGTTTATTAAATTTCTCTTTTCTTAAAGAAACTAATATTTTTCTGTTAATGAAAATTTAATTAAACTTTATTTTAATTTGAAAAAGCAAGTTATTATACCAATACTAGCCGAGTAAAATGCATATTCGAAAACCAATTACGGATTTTATTATCAGTGCTCTTTGATTGGTACATAGCGTTTTGGCTGTAAATATCAACTACTTATACTACTCGGCCTGTATTGGTATAATAATATGCTTTTTTAAATTAAAACAAAATTTCGTTCAATTAAGAATCACAGAAAAATATAAGTTTCTTTATAAATAAGGAAATTTAATAAACAAATGAACTTATGCCCAAATAATAAGTAAATTTGTCTTACAACAATTAATTCAACAATAAACAAAAATATATTTTTAAGATTTTTGTGGAAACAATTCACTTAAAATTTAAAAAAAATTACTTTTAAAGTGTGGTTAAAATCAGCATTAAAAAACTAACAGCAACTACTTTGAAGCAAAAGCTTTTTATTTAAAAAGTTAACTTTTGCTTTTAATTTTAAATACATACAGTTTTTACAGTCATACAGTTTTGTTTTGGTATTACTTTGTACCATGTATTTATAAAATTAAAGAAACAGTTTGTAAATTAAACTACTTACTTGTTTTGATTCTAAGTAGCTGCGAAGCTGTCAACAGCAAAAGCAAAAGTTAAGTTAGAGGAACACTTACAGTTACTGCTTGTCTCAGTAAGGGTTTAGTCTGCTTACAAAAGGCCCAAAAAGTTTACGATTTTTTTATTTTACTCGTCTTTCGTGCAATGTCATATCAAAATATAACGAAACGCAATGCAAATAAAAAACTTTTCAGCAGTTGCTGTTTACTTTTACATTAAAAGCAAAATCAAGAGTTTGGGTTTTAAACAATAAACTATTGCTTGAAAACAACAGCGTACACAGAGAAAAAACACATTTTAAAATCCACAACTTTATTCTTGAATTTATTCATATTCTTACTAAACAATTTGAATAAGTCTATTTGGGTTAATTCAAAAATTAAAGCAGAAAAAATTTGTTATTTTTGTACATATTTTTAAATTTAAAAACAAAGTAAATCGGTGGCTTAGCTGGTAGCGCGCTGATGTTGCCATTCAGAAAGTCTTAAGTTCAAATCCAAACTATGGCAAGTACAAAAAAATTTAAATTGTAAATATTATATACATTTGTATGTATAAAAAAATAGAATATAAAACTCCGTTAGTCAAAAAATTACACTTAATTTTTTGAATTATTCCTTTTACCCTTAAACTAATATTTTTAAGCTTACATCAAGTACGGTTTCGAGCTTAAATCAATCCTTTTTTTTTAATGTGGCTGAAAGTAAGAAAATGCATACTTAGTTTAAGCAAAGCCGTACTCAACCTACCTCTGACACCGCTACGGCTTAATTTATGTAATGACTGCTTGGTTTATTTTTTGGGCTTATTTACTTATTTAAACATTTGCTTTTTGCTGTCAGTTTTTTTTTTTAACTGTGAACTGTTTCTTTGATCTTGCTTTGAAATGTTGCAAGTTTAAGTAAAAACAGGCAAGATCGCTATGTTCGGCTGTGCTGAATCTTATATACCCTTCACATTGTTATTTTTATTCCCAGCAGTCTCATCTAACCGATTTATTTATAACTGCAAATGGTATAATGAAAGTATTTGGTGTAAGGTTTGAAATTGACAGCTATCCTTGTTTTTTAAATAGAAAACTTTATAGAATTTTAACGCTTGTATGTACATATATAAAAAAACTACGTAGAAGGTTTGAGTTCGAGAGTTTTCGACATTATTCGTATTAAAAGTTTAATTAAAGTTGTTTTTTTGTATGGGGATTCCCCTCCCGCTGCTATTTTTTCCAAAAATTTATGAATCATTATATCATTTTTTTTTTTGTAGAACACTCGAATTCAATAGCTGTTGTAATTTCCTAGGTATGACATATGGAAAATTTGACAAAAATTTTTTATTTGTATGTGGGGACCCCTTTCCCTGCTTCCAGCAAAATATATTTTTTTTAAAGATTAGGTTTAATTGCCAATTACTTCTTGTAGAACTTTCGAAGTATGGCGGAAACTTTAAAAATTTGAAATTTGTATGGGTCTATCTCTTCCCCTGCTCCTATCCAAAAATTTTTTCCTCAAAATTTAGGTCTTGTTGTTCAATTACTTCTTGCAGAACATTGGAATTCTATAGCTGTTATAATTTCTCAGATTTAGCGAATGAAATATTTTAGAAAATTTGTGCAGTTGCAAGAAAAATGCCACTTTCTCTAACCCTTTCAGAAAAAAAATTCCCTAATTTAGGTCCTTATCTTTAAGGTATCTGTGCCAAGTTTTGTGGCAAAAGTAACTTTAGGGATATATGCACGGATTTTGTTCTAAAAAATTGGCTATTTTGGGTTTTCCCTTATATCTTGTTTAATAGTGAACGAATTTTGATAATTTTAAAATGGAGATTGTTTCAGGAATATTTCTGATTGTTTGATATGAAAACATTTTCTCTGCGACTTAATTTGAGTCCGGAAACTTGATTTCAACAGACACACAGACGGACAGAAGAACATGGCTATATCGGCTTCCCTATCTATAAGGATCCAGAATATTTACCCTTCGAGGAATAGCAAATGGATATAAAAGAAATTACAAACGGAATTTCAAGCTGATATGTACCCTTATCACTATGTGAAGGGTATAAAAATGAAAATCAAATTGATGATTGATGACATAACTTTCTGTTATATGATTACAAATGTTTAACTCTTTTTATACCCTCTACATAGTTCATGAAGGTATACATCAGTTTATCATTCCGGTCATCATTTCTACAATATTCACTTGCGACCCCAAAAAGTATTAATATTCTGAATCTATATAGATGGAAAAATCGATATAGCCGTGTCCCTCTGTGTGTCTGTTGAAATCAATTTTCTGAATCGAAATTTAAAAAAATTTGTTTAGAGAAATTTAATTCTTGCGGCAGGTGTACTGGTTAGAAAACTTGCATGTCAGTGATATTAATTAGTTGCAATTTAAAGTATTAGTGATCATCAATGAAATATTCCGGCGAAAATGTTTTTATATTCTTATTCTTAAATGTCCTTTTAAAAAGATTTTTTTATTTCTAGGAAAATATTATCAAATTTTTTTATAAAAAGGGGAGCTAGAACGTTATAAGCCTCTATTAAAATTATACCCACAAAATGCTACGACATTACTTTGAAAAAAGATTTCTCTCAAACATTTACTTTTAAAATTGTTATCATTTAGTATAATACTCCCGGCTATTGGGAAAAAAGCTTAAGCCAGCTGGACTAGAATTTAATTCTTCAACAGTTATGCAATGATATACGACATGGTCCTTCACAATAAAATGATTGCTATTGTGTTCCAATCAAAAAATCTTTATTCATTGAAAAGTGTAATTTAAAAAAAAAATATTTATTGTTGTAAATTAATTTAGGGCAATGTTTAGCATTTTTCAAATACATAATAATATTTTTGGTTAAAGTAGCTAAATAACAAAATTGTAAATAAACGAAATACTCACAGACAAGCACCACACAAATGTATAAATTAACAAAAAAAATATTTAACAACAATTTTGCAAATAATAAACGCACTTGAACTTTACATATGTATGTAGTTGTTATCAAAGCGGCAGTGTTAAAAGCCACAAATGTTGTATTTATAGAAAACAAATAACTAATTACAAACATTTGTTAATCCTTTAAATAAATATTAATACATTTGTGCACTTATAATTAGGTATTTACTATAGACGTGTTTATATTTCATATCTGCATATACAGGGTGTCTGGTGGCAAATTTATATTTTTAAATATGATTTTTTTAAAAAGCAATAAACGGTGTAGAGGGAGGGTGACGGAGTGATCGAGTAAGCATCGCGCTTTTGCTGTGGAGACATTTTTGAAGAATAATGATTCTTACGTGATTGCTCGTCGACAATCTAGTTCGGTATTCGGCGAATACGTAATGGACCAGGTCTAAACTTAATTCTTTCGTGGGTGCAGCAATTTCGCGCAACTTCTTCAGCTATGAAAGTTCCACGGCCAGGGCCCCGCCGACCTTCAAGGAATACCGAAAACATTGAACTGATTGAAAGCAGTTTACTTAAAAATCCGCAACTTTCAGTTGGAAAAAAGCAGCCTCACTGGGACTTCAAACAGCGATTACTCATGAAATTTTAAAAACGGATCTAAGGTTCCATCCTTGTAAAATTTAGATCGTTCAAGAACTGAAGAGAAAGTGTCTTTAATTTACGAAAAAATTATTTTAAAAGAATTTCGGGCCATTTTCGCACTGCAAATCCGATTTTTTGGAGCGATGAGGCTCATTTTCACTTAAACGGTCACGTCAACAAGCAAACTTTTTTTTACTGGTCTCAAAGAACCCGCAACCCTCATTTAAAACATCAAAAGCCATTGCGTTACCCTAGAGTAACTGTTTGGTGCGTCTAATTTACGTATGAGATAATTGAACCATTTTTTCGAAAATTGTCGATGCCAGGCGACGAGTGTCAACGGTGAAAATTATCGACGCATAATTATCAAACCTGCGAGCTCATCCATCGTTTCTTTACACATGTGGTTTTAACAGGATATGAGGAAAATGCACACACATAAATTTTCTTTGAGAAAATTTCCCCCAAAAATTCATCAGTTACTTTGGGGACATCCCATGGCCACTGAGGTCGCCCAATCTAACTCCCATGGATTTTTTATGCGGCTACCTCAAAGAGAGGGTTTATAATGACAATGCCCAATCTCTTGTGTCTTTAAAGGAAAATATTCTTCGAAAAATCAGATCAATTGAACCAAGCTTACTGCAGCGTGTGGCGCAGAACACAAGGCTCCGTTTTGAACAGTGTGTCCAACTCGACGGAAAACATTTGGCTGTCATACTCTTTAAAAAATTAAATTTACATTTCCATTCTATCGTTCTCAATAAAACTTTGTGTCAAGTATAACGTTTTGAAGTTTGAAAATATAAATCTGCCACCAAACACCCTGTATTATACATAAAAACACGCATATAAATGAGTGAAGGTGTATGAAAACATTTACTTGCATGCTTGCTTTGGAATAAGGTTTTCAATATGCATACGTATACGAGTATGCAAGTGTACCCGTTTTCTTGTACATACATATGTATTTTACAAATCAATCACATCCTCATCAAAATTTGTCCATCCAACACGTTTTCAATCAATCATTGCAAGAATTAATTTATATGCCACAAAAAAGTGAAACAAAGAAATATTTAAGCATTTTCCCTAATTTGTCCAAAAAATAATATAAAGACAAATAGTTTCCCGTGAATCTTTAAACTTAACGGTATGAAACACAGTTTATTTAATTTTGTAAAAAGAAAACTAACAAACCTTCAAAAATTAACAAAAATATATTAAAGAAATCCTACACAAAAACTTTTAATATTAATATAAAAAAAGAAATATTACTGATTAACAATAAAATGTATAAAGAGTAATAATTTAATCCACCAAAAAAGGACCAGAAAGGATAAAATCGGTAACGCTCTATACACAATAAAAGCAAAATTTAAAATTTGTCGTTTTTTATTCGAAAAATAAGAGGGCACGAGTTTAAAGAATCAACTTTGTGCTTATGTGCGATACCTTTCAAATCGAGCTATTGTTTTAAATTCGATGCAATTTATGAAAAAGTTTAAAAGTAAAGTCTTCTATAAAAACACAAACATCAACCAAGAAAAAAATTTTGATTTGATGCTGAAATGAGGATACAAAAATTAAAAAAGGAGGGAACAGGGAAAATATAAAAAAAAAATTGTTGGGCCTATAAATCTAATGGTATGAATTGAGCAGCTACAGTCCCTAAATGATATACAAAATCGTGCAGGGAAACAAACTAAACTTTCAAAAATATCTAGGTATTTTTTGACAAAGAGTGATTTTTTGCATTTTCGGTAGTTTTTTGCCTTATTTTTTGAATATGAGTGAAGAAAATGAAGAAAAGGACTATTAGCCTAGATTAACGTCGCACTATGGTCGAAAAATCACTTTTCTTGGCCAAAACTAATAAAACTTAAAATAACGGAATTTTTAACTGGAATTTGAATTTGCAGTATATTTTAAGTGTTTTTGTATAAAATAAATAATTTTTTTTGTAAAAAATTAACAACATTAAAATTAAAATTTAAAAAAAAATGTTTACATACAATTTTTTTTCTTTTCTTTCTGAGTTTTTATTTTTTTTTTAGTTCTAAATGAGAAAATATACGGTACTTACGAGTAAATATGTTTTTTCTGGAAATTGAAAATATGATTTTCACACGTATTTGCGAAAATACTAAAATTTTATTAAACTCTTTAATTTAAATACGTTTCACTCGTGACAAAAGACATGAATCAGAATTTCGTGATGTACTTTAATCAAGTAAAGATTGCTTATATTGAGATTGACCGGAGCTGCTGTCAAAACCTTAGCTAAATATCATTTCTGTTGATACGAAGTTACCCGTAATTGTCGCAAATACTTTCTTTTATTAGTGCGTCCTTATTTTTTCCTTTCTTCTGCTTGGTCAACCAAATATCAAAAACTGCTGAATTCTGTAAACAAATTACGACTGAAAAAAAATTTACTCAAAAACCGCAAAAAACCGCAAATCGAGATAAACATTTTCAAAAACTAAACACTTTAAAGTAATTTTGGTTTTTAATCTTATGCTTAACACTCCTAAACAAAATGTGTTAAGCTTACTTAAACTTAAAAAATAAAATAAATTCCAAAATATTAAAGACTTTTGCAAAAAGTTATTTTATATTTTTGAGTATCCAATTTTTGAGCATTATATTTTACAAAATTAATAAACTTACCATCACCTTCGTTTTCCATTTAAATTTTTATTTAACACGCTTTGTTTTCAGCTTTAAGAAGCAAATGAAATAAGCTTTATAAAACACCAAACGCAATTCTGTTTACAAATGAAGCAAACAAATTCAACTTCGATGACTCTTCGAATAACGGTGAATTGCATATTACAATAACAAAATTAATTTTTGGTTGTTTTAGAGTGTTGACTACTAGATTTCAAAAACAAAAACATATTTCGTGAGTGTAAACATTTTTACTTTTGGCCAACGAAATGAAATTTCCGACCACAGTGCGTCGACAGGCAAATAAGTTGACAAAAAGTACTCTTTTCAGTTTATTGGTACTTTTTTGAAATTGTTTAAGATTTAGGTACTATTGACTTATATTAAGTTGGGGAATTATAAAGAAAGACAAAATTTCTTTTTTATGCCCTTCATATGGTGATAAGGGTATGCATTTGTATGTATATCAATTTGTCATTCCATTTGTAATTTCAGCAAAGTATACATATATTCTGGATTATCTTATCTTTTCTTAAAATCAAGTTTGCAGGCCCAAGTTAAGTCCATCAAACCATGTTTTGGTATAAAAACTCTATTTAGACAAAACGCTTTTTAAAACCAACAGGATCGGTTCACTCACCGGGATACAGGGTATCCGCCGGCTAGGTATACTACTTTGTTTTGCCACCATTTTGTTAAACACTAGTCTTGACAGTTCATATTTGACAGTCGTGAAGTAGAGACGTGGCGAATTCATTACAGAAAAATATTCGGTAAACCAACGCGTTTTGATCGTTAAAACATTTTATCAAAATCAATTATTGATTTTCATGAAAAAACCACAATAAGTGGCGAGGCACATTTTCATTTGAGTGGATATGTGAACAAACAGAAAAGTCGGTTCTAGGCAATCGAAAACCCTCAAACTATTTATCAGTCACCTTTGTATCCATTAAAAGTAACATTCTGGTGTGTAATTTGGTCAGGAGGAAGCATTGGACCTTACTTTTTTTAAACTGAAAACGGCGTAACGGTAGCTCATAAGGAGCGATATCGCGTTATCATTGAAAACTTTTTAATGCCACAACTGCCTGCTTTGGGCTTGCTTAACATGTGGTATAAACAAGACAGTGCCACATCGCATACAACCAGGATTACAATGGATTTCCTGTGAGACGTCTTTCCACAACAAGTTTTTTCTGATTTGACCCCTCCGGAGTTCTTTTTGTAAGAATATCTAAAAGCAAGGTTTATGCAAACAAGCCAGAAATGCTGGGGCAACTCAAACAAAATATTGGTAAAGAAATATCGAGTGAAATGTGCGAGAATGTAATGAAAAATGTGCTTAAAAGGGCTCGCAATTGTGAGGCTAATAAATAATTGCCGATATTGAATAAAACATTTGTCAATATAAGATTCATTCGTTTTTATTTAATCAAAAATTATAAACAAACAAAGCAGTATATCTTGCCGGCGGACACTCTGTATAAGAAAAAAAAACCTAATATTACCACCTTTTTTTAATAATAAATTCATTCATATGGCCCATGGTAAAATAATCGTACCAGGTGGTGTTACAAGCACAGCTGATCTACTTTTTTCTTGCATAAATCGAGGCTGGGTAGTCAAAGTTGTTTACATTTACATACATTTTTTTGACAACAGAGCCAACGTAAACTACAACAAAAACGAAAATTTTATTCACCAAATTTTGTTGTTGTAAAATCAACACCACCTGATAAATTATTGCGCCATGATATAGCCCTATCTTAGTAAATATGGACACTGTTGCCACAGGGCTTTGCGCCGATATTTTGAAGACGGCCAACTGAGTTGGGACTTTTTAATAAGAGCTATAAAGTCTGTTATAGAGTAATTCTAGTTTTATTTTGAATAAAAAAAAAAGCTTAGTAGCCCCCATACAAACATACCAAATTATAACATATTCTAGTTAAGAGAAGAGATATTTGGATAGGAGTGAGGGGAATGGTTGCCCTTACAACCGCACAATAAAATTTTTTTAAAAGTAGGCTTTTTTAGTATATTTTTCCAAAAGAAGTTTACGCCCGCTTTAAGTGAAACAGATCCTAAAATTGGTACAATTTTTTTTTTAACTTTTTTGTACTTTTTGTTATTAAAAATATTTTATTTTCTTTTAAAGCACTCAAATTTCCAGCGATAGTGCTGAATATATTTCCCATAAAGGTCCCAAAAAGTCTGCCTCCTTTTCCAAACTATCACCACCACCAGCGCATCGTTCCATCTCAGCACCGTCAACACCGATCACACCAATACCAGTTGTACGCTACGTACGTAGTCCATGTGATTCATGTGGTCATCATAATATACCAATTATGACACATCCCATATCACCGTTGGCCAGATCACATACAAATTTAGAATTAGTTGAAACAGGAAACGCCAGGCAAGCTCTCTTACCAGCCAGTCACTCTATGCATCGAGACGAATCCACAATATCGCTTATAGGGCCACAAACCATACAAATTTCCCGGCGACCATCAGTTTTGCTGCAAGAAATTTTAGGTGGCAAAAAGGAACATGGGGTGCTGAAAAATGGTCGAAACTATAGGTGAGATTGTGGTAATAATTAATTCACTTAGTTTTATTTTTTTTTTTTTTTTACTTTAGCCATGCTAATGGTACCGCTACTGGCAGCACTTGGACTATAAACACTCCAGGCGGGGGAGGTGAAAATGGTTCGAAAAGTTATCAGGCTAAACACCAAAAAGAAAAAAATCGCAGACATGGAAAGTATGTAAAACAATGTATTCCTTTTTTTGTGGTTAATCCCTAAATCATGGTATAATTATCTTAGAGCTTTTCATAAATTTCTATTCAAATTTAAAACAATTTCCGGCTCCTGAGGCTTTTAAGACTCTATTCCTACTTTTTATATTGTTCTAGCCTTGTATAGTTACACCATGTTTGTGTGATTATCAATGTTTTATTTTGCCTTTTTATTTTCCCATTTCCTATTTCTTTTTCCAGTGATGCCATAAGTTCTGCTCTCTCGGCTACTTATTGCAAACTACTTGTTTTACTAGGTGTCTGCCTGCCCATTACAGAAGTGATAACAGAACAAATACCCACTTATGTTTATCAAGGATTTTATGTTTATTTATACTCCTTGAGTATAACATTTGTCGTGTTCTTATATGTTTCAGCATTTCGTAATAAGCCTATAATTGATGCTCTTAAAAATTATCGTAAGCAAATTACTTTAATCAGATATATAAAACGTATTAAAGAAATAAACGAATAAAATTAATAGCTCTACAAAAAGGATTTATGATTATTTTCATTAAATATTTAAAAATTGTACATTCCAGACGAAAGAAACAATGTCCACCTCAAACACAAAGTTACCCATTTTGGCAGTTTCTATTTGAGAGTCGGCGCTATTGCATTCGCCATTGGCACTATGGTATATTCAGGCTTGGAATTTGGTCAATTCTTTGAGCTGAGTGGTCAAGTTGGCTGTCGGGATGTTTTTATAGCAGTCACACCCATATGTCGTATGGTGTTGTGTATAGCTCAAGTACAGTTTATATTCCTAAATACTACCTACTTAGATATGGCACGTCACAAGGTGTTCTCACGTTTCGGTCTAATGCATATGGTGGGAACCAATCTATGTGAATGGTTATATGTACTGGTGGAAGAAACAAAACATGAAATTTTTCATATAGCGCATCGTGACGTGCGTAGGGATTATGATGCCGAAGCACATGGTGCTATTGATTGGGCGGCAGTCAATGCTACACTTCATGTTAATCATCACATTGGTGATCAGGCTAAGAATAGTACGATAGCGGCTGTAGTGACACATGTGTTGAAAAATGTAACAGAAGCGTCAACCGAAATGTCACTGGACGATGGTCATGGCTGTTTACGTACCACGATAATGGGATCATTAGTGCAGGTAAATTATGTGAACATAACAAAGATATCAGCACATTGAAAAACGAACGGAAAAGCTAAGCTTAAGTCAGTCTCCACAGATCCGTGTAGCTAATGTTTTTTTAGCCAGATTATTTTGCATTTAATTTTGAGACACTTGTTTTACTGCCGCACAACAGGTTTGACTGGGTGGCACATGCGAAAGGTATTCAAAGATTGATTAATCTGAACTGTTTGAGAACCTCTCCAGATCTTCCAAGTAAGCTTTCATGTTAGAAATCGTAACTTATCAAGAATGATAAGAACAAAAATTACGTCAAAAACCCAACAGCTTAAAACTTTCTGCGGACGTTGAATCAATCCAGAACAATAAAAGAAAGATAAACACACGCGCATGATATTTTTTTTAATTATACAATAACCAGCCCTCAGGGGGATGGTCCCTATACATGCATTGAATTGTATTAAATGATGAATACGATCCACTTGAATGTTTGCTAAATCTGTTTTATATAAAAAAACTACAACTTCTAAAAAAAATATGTTTTCGTAAAAGTAAGCAACCCTACAATCAAAAGCTTTGGCACGAAAAACAACAATAATATAACGGAAAAAGCACAAGAATGATAAACACGGAAACACTTCTTCCAAATTTATGTATAAAGGTTTTATAAAAAAAATTTTTGTATATAAATCTTTAACTACATACATATATGCTATTTTTATTTATTGTTGAACTAATTGTTTTTAATACATTTTTTTTGCTTTTTAATTTGGCTGAAGAAATTATTTGAAGAAATTAATATTTTTCATTTACTACATATTTAATTCTTTTATGAATAGGAATGTGTGTTTTTAAGCTAAAAAAATATTTTTCTCTTTAATTGCAGCAACTCTCTCCATTTCTTTTTCCCTGCACCATTGAATATTCTCTTATATGCGCGGTTATTCTCTATGAGATGTGGAAAACCGTTAAATCAATTCCAGATATTGACAAGTCGCGTAAAAACTCGATCAAGCCAGTTCATCAAAAGCCAGCCCATCATTTCTCTGTGGATTGTTCCCAGTCCCACAAGGGTTTATTCTTTGGTATTTTAGTTATTGTTATGACAATAATTGCCATGATCATGTATTTTGTTTTATACATGCAACCTGGATATGAGTTAGTCGCAACCCAGGAAGTGACCATTTGGGAAACTGTCATGTATTTCGGCTGTGCAACAGCAATTGTTACTGGTATGTTAGCAAAAGAAAATTATGTATACATACATGCATATATTTTTTATATAATTTTATTTTTGTTTGATAATTCATATTTGGTCAAACTTTTTGTTTATTTCTTTGAATACAGTTCATTTAAATTTTTTTAACATTTTACCTTGCAGGCATGATACTAATGAGAGATTTAAAATATATAAAAAGTACCAGTGATGAGCACCACTCTATGGAATTGGATAATCTTTTACTAATAGTAGCTCAAACAGGTACTTATAACTTTAAAAACTTTTTAAAAGTTATATAAAAAGTCCTAAATGTTTGTATTCCCTTTGCTTTAGGAGTTTATCTTTATGGTATGTTCAGTATTTTAGGCAGCTATTTTGCCAAATGGGACACTGTTCCCGATCGTGTTGAAGGTATTATTGCCGAAGTTTTTGCACTTATGCAGACATCCCTACAAACAATGTTCATTTTACATTCAAGCCATCGCAGATGTAAAGGATCAAAACAAGTGCGTCGAAAGCCGGGTCGAGAAATTATTACATTTCTTCTTATTGCCAATATTGCTATATGGTTCGTTAACACACTGATCAAGGGACGTGCCATTTTTCGTCAATCACATATGGATTTCTTTGGCATATGGGCTTGGACGATTATAACACATGTCTCGATGCCATTGTCGATATTCTATAGATTTCATTCGACAATATGTCTGTTTGAAATATGGAAAATAACTTATAAAGCCAAAGCTCATTAGATACATAATTTAGGTTAATTACAATTTGTGTTAATATTTTTAAGTGATTGTGTAATATATTTGAAATATATTATTTTCTTATCATTAGAATCGTATGTGTAACGTTGTACATATATATCGTTAGCTAAAACGTTAACAGCCCTATCTTGCATTTAAAAATATAAAGGTAGAAACCGAAGAGTATTTTGAAAGAATAGTACCTATATGTAGGTTTTATAGTTTTATTGGCTTTAATTTTGTAAAAAATGTAACGAGAATTCTGATAAAGTAAGAAAAATAATTTGTTTATTAATATGTATTATTTTCTTGTAGTACATGTACATATTATATGTACTTACATATGTAATGTCTTTTGGTGTTACAATTGTTTGATTTAAACTTGAATAACTAACTTCAGGCTTATAAAAAAAATATTAAAAAATTCTAATTTTATTTAAAAAGAAAATATTTTTTAAATGGCTTTTTACTTTTTACATAAAACTGGTAATGTACAAAATCAATTAAATCGCTGAATTTGTTAAGCCCGATTTTTTTGATAAGAGCACATCTAAAAAAACCCCAATTATAATATTATTAATATATGATATTCTGTGTTTTAGCTAACGGTATGTAAATTAAATTTACAAGCTGGTAAATTTTTGATAACTTACTCAATTGAAATTTGTATTAATGTGGCTAATTTATTTATAATATCTTATATATGAATTTTGACATTTAAAACCGACAAGTGAAACTTTAGCCCCAAAGAGAATACTAACTACTTGATTTATATATAACACTGTCACATAAATAAACTATGAATCGACAAAACATAAACATGAGTACGTTCTCTCCACTTAAACAAATTTTTAACGGTTATTTTGCCGTGGTCATGTTCTGATCTTCACAAATTTTTGGCTGGTCATGACGTAGCATTAGAATTTAGTACTTTTTAATTTTAAACTTGGCAGCACTGGTCACAATATAACTTTTTTATATGTCTGGCAAGGCAAAAAAAACTTATACCACTTTATACCACTTTTTTATTTGTTTACGTTTGCAAAAACCGCTAGAGATAAAAAATTCATCGCCAAGAATTTAACAAACAATTTGAACAAACAATTTTGACAGCTGGCAAACAATTTTCAGGGTTGCAAAAAATGTACTATTTTCGTATATGTGTGAGCACGTGGTAATTTTGCGAATGTATTTGTACCCACAAGCTCAAGTGAAACTTCACAAATAATATGACGATATAAAATGATAAAAAGTTTTTACAATAAAAAATGTTTAAATATTCGTTGAGCACTATAGTGGCATATATCCACTTACAGGAGACTAAAAGAGGTTTCCAAAAATGTATAGATGTCCCTCCCAAAGACTGGACGTTAGACGCTGTCGTCCTGGCCAAAAAGGATTTTTTTAAAAATACCATAAAAATGGTAAAAAGTTTTTATAATAAAATTTTTTTAAATATTCGTTGAGCACTATAGTGGCATATATTTACTTATAGTAGACTTAAAGAATCTTCCAAAAATGTATAGAAGTCCCTCCAAAAGACTGGGCGTTAGACGCTATCGTCCTGGCCAAAAACGATTTTTTGAAAAATACCATAAAAAATGGTAAAAAGTTTTTATTATAAAAATTTTCAAAAGATTCGTTGAGCACTATAGTGGCATAAATCCACTTACAGTAGACAAAAAAGGGTTTCCAAAAATGTATAGATGTCCCTCCCAAAGACTGGGCGTTAGAAGCTATCGTCCTGGAAAAAAATGATTTTTTGAAAAATACCATAGAAAATGGTAAAAAGTTTTTATTATAAAATTTTTCAAAGTATTCGGTGAGCACTATAGAGGCATATATCCGCTTACAGGAGACTAAAAGAGGTTTCCGAAAATGTATAGATGTCCTTCCAAAAGACTGGACGTTAGACGCTATCGTCCTGGCCAAAAATGATTTTTTTGAAAAATACCATAGAAAATGGTAAAAAGTTTTTATAAGAAAAATTTTTTAAATATTCGTTGAGCACTATAGTGGCATATATTTACTTATAGTAGACTAAAAGAAGTTTCCAAAAATGTATAGATGTCCCTCCCAAAGACTGGGCGTTAGAAGCTATCGTCCTGGAAAAAAATGATTTTTTGAAAAATACCATAGAAAATGGTAAAAAGTTTTTATTATAAAATTTTTCAAAGTATTCGGTGAGCACTATAGTGACATATATTAGCTTACAGGAGACTAAAAGAGGTTTCCGAAAATGTATAGATGTCCTTCCAAAAGACTGGACGTTAGACGCTATCGTCCTGGCCAAAAATGATTTTATGGAAAATACCATAAAAAATGGTAAAAAGTTTTTGTAATAAAATGTTTTTAAATATTCGTTGAGCACTATAGTGGCATATATCCGCTTACAGGAGACTAAAAGAAGTTTCCAAAAATATATAGATGCCCTTCCCAAAGACTGGACGTTAGACGCTATCGTCTTGGCAAAAAATGATTTTATGAAAAATGTCATAGAAAATGGTAAAAAGTTTTTATAATAAAAATTTTTCAAAGTATTCGGTGAGCACTATAGAGGCATATATCTGCTTACAGGAGACTAAAAGAGGTTTCCGAAAATGTATAGATGTCCTTCCAAAAGACTGGACGTTAGACGCTATCGTCTTGGCAAAAAATGATTTTATGAAAAATGTCATAGAAAATGGTAAAAAAGACTAAAAGAGGTTTCCAAAAACGTATAGATGTCCCTCCCAAAGACTGGGCGTTAGACGCTATCGTCCTGGCAAAAAATGATTTTATGAAAAATACCATAGAAAATTGTAAAAAGTTTTTATAAAAAAAAATTTTTGCCAAGACGATAGCGTCTAACGTCCAGTCTTTTGGAAGGACATCTATACATTTTCGGAAACCTCTTTTAGTCTCCTGTAAGCGGATATATGCCTCTATAGTGCTCACCGAATACTTTGAAAAATTTTATAATAAAAACTTTTTACCATTTTCTATGGTATTTTTCAAAAAATCATTTTTTTCCAGGACGATAGCTTCTAACGCCCAGTCTTTGGGAGGGACATCTATACATTTTTGGAAACCCTTTTTTGTCTACTGTAAGTGGATTTATGCCACTATAGTGCTCAACGAATGTTTTGAAAATTTTTATAATAAAAACTTTTTACCATTTTTTATGGTATTTTCCATAAAATCATTTTTGGCCAGGACGATAGCGTCTAACTCCCAGTCTTTGGGAGGGACATCTATACGTTTTTGGAAACCTCTTTTAGTCTTCTCTAAGTGGATATATGCCACTATAGTGCTCAACGAATATTTTAAAATTTTTTATTATAAAAACTTTTTACCATTTTCTATGACATTTTTCATAAAATAATTTTTGGCCAGGACGATAGCGTCTAACGCCCAGTCTTTGGGAGGGACATCTATACATTTTTGGAAACCCCTTTTAGTCTTCTCTAAGTGGATATATGCTACTATAGTGCTCAACGAATATTTTAAAAATTTTTATTATAAAAACTTTTTACCATTTTCTATGACATTTTCCATAAAATCATTTTTGGCCAGGACGATAGCGTCTAACGCCCAGTCTTTGGGAGGGACATCTATACGTTTTTGGAAACCTCTTTTAGTCTTCTCTAAGTGGATATATGCTACTATAGTGCTCAACGAATATTTTAAAAATTTTTATTATAAAAACTTTTTACCATTTTCTATGACATTTTTCATAAAATCATTTTTGGCCAGGACGATAGCGTCTAACTCCCAGTCTTTGGGAGGGACATCTATACGTTTTTGGAAACCTCTTTTAGTCTTCTCTAAGTATATATATGCCACTATAGTGCTCAACGAATATTTTAAAAATTTTTATTATAAAAACTTTTTACCATTTTCTATGACATTTTTCATAAAATCATTTTTGGCCAGGACGATAGCGTCTAACGCCCAGTCTTTGGGAGGGACATCTATACATTTTTGGAAACCTCTTTAAGTCTTCTGTAAGTGTATATATGCCACTATAGTGCTCAACGAATATTTTAAAAATTTTTATTATAAAAACTTTTTACCATTTTCTATGACATTTTTCATAAAATCATTTTTGGCCAGGACGATAGCGTCTAACGCCCAGTCTTTGGGAGGGACATCTATACATTTTTGGAAACCTCTTTAAGTCTTCTGTAAGTGTATATATGCCACTATAGTGCTCAACGAATATTTTAAAAATTTTTATTGTAAAAACTTTTTACCATTTTCTATGACATTTTTCATAAAATCATTTTTGGCCAGGACGATAGCGTCTAACTCCCAGTCTTTGGGAGGGACATCTATACGTTTTTGGAAACCTCTTTTAGTCTTCTCTAAGTTGGTATATGCTAGTATAGTGCTCAACGAATATTTTAAAAATTTTTATTATAAAAACTTTTTACCATTTTCTATGACATTTTCCATAAAATCATTTTTGGCCAGGACGATAGCGTCTAACGCCCAGTCTTTGGGAAGGACGTCTATACATTTTCGGAAACCTCTTTTAGTCTACTGTAAGCGGATATATGCCATTATAGTGCTCAACGAATATTTTAAAAATTTTTATTATAAAAACTTTTTACCATTTTTTCTTAGATTTGTCACATAATGAATTGTTTGTTGGGCTATGATATCCATCTGCTGTTCTTTATAAGGGATGACTATACATTTTTGGAATCCTTTTGTCATCTGCTATTAACTGCCATATGCCGTTATAGTGCACAATAAATTTTTTAAAACAAATTGCTATCAAAATCCTTTTAGAGTTTTCTAACAGTTTGTAGAGTTAGAGCGGCTAGTTGTAAATGTTTTGTAGGGTCGTCCTTACTTTTTTTAAATCTTTTTACTCTTCACATTTAGCTGTTGTACGCTTTTAAAGTGTTTAAGAATTTTTTTCATTCAAAACTTTTAAAAATATTGGCACCGAGATTTTTATTGAGTAAAATTTAGCGAAAAACTCCACTTTTTGCAACTCTGGAAAAATTGTTTGCCAGTTGTCAAATTGTTTGCCAGCTGTCAAATTGTTTGTTAACTTCTTTTGCGTAAAAAATTCACCTACTTTTATTGTAATTAAAGATTGCCAGCACTGGCAATACTGATAAGTTTGTAAAAAAATAGAAAAACAAAGTGAAAAAAATTTTCTCCTTCATCTTATCAAAAGTGTAAAATAAAAACACGGTTGTTAGCGATAAAAGTGTTGAATTTTATTAAAATCAAAATAAATTGTTTAGTGTTAATAGATGTGAAGTGCTAAACTTTGCATTTATATGCAAAAAATGCTGGGCTTGGTGGTATATGAATGCATAAGCCAGTCTTGCATAAAAGAAATCCCAACATAAACGGGTTGTGGGAAAGCACAATAAAAATAATACAACTTAGTATCTTAAGTCCAAAGCGTAGACGTGGTAAAAATCCTAAATAGTAACAAAAGAATTTTTCCATATATGTATATAAGACAAGTCGACAAAAAGAAAAAATGAATCAAGCATCAAATGCTTCGGGTACCACTCGCACAACAATGACATTGCTGGACGATGTCAGCAGTTCAATTGGAAGCATTTCAATATTGGACAGTCGCAATGGCATTTACGATTTGGATAATGATCATGAACACGATACGACTAGTACTACTATCTCGCAAAATTCTCAATGTTTTACGGATAGCATGGAAAGAATGCGCCAGAATGTGGCTTTAGGCAGTGACACTGTAACACATCGTGTCTATAATTATCGTAAGCGTAGATATATTGAATATGAACATCTTCGAAGTGCCACTTGTGAGGACATATGCATAGAGTTTAGCCGTGAAATGGGTATTTTGCCTAATACCCGCTACTTGTTTGGTTTAAGGGTATTCGAAGAGCATGAAAACAATGAATGGTGCTTGGCTGGGCAGCAACTAAAGCCTAACGTTGTCTATTGTTTTCGAATGCGTTTCAAGGTGCCGTCTCTTGACGTCCAATTGCAGACAATGGATCCTAATGCCTACGAGTATCTCTACAATCAGATGCGCTACGACATGGTGCATGAGTGTATACCGGCCATTAAGTACCCTTTGAAAAAGGATAATGTTATGGGTTTTGGTGCTGTTAACATGTATATAGATTTGTTGGAACAACGAGAATCTATCGAACGCATAGAATCAAATTACAAACGTTATTTGCCACGTCCGCTGCTAAGGGCACATAAAATCTTCATCAAAGGAAAAATATGCAAATCATTTCGTATGCTGCGGGAGCGTCAGATTAATTTGGCCCAAGTTAAATGGCATTATGTGCACGAGTTAAATACTTTGGCTCCTGATTATCTTTTGGAAACATTTGTTGGCATAGTAGACTTTATACCGGACGATATTTTGTCAAATACTAATGCACCTACCACAGCTAAAGTTCACATCAAATTAGATTTGTTTGATTCATCTGAACCAGGGTTAAAAGTAGCCCGGGTAACGTGTAAGGATAAATTAGAGGTGAGTTAAGGCTTAAGAAAAAAAACTTTAAATATTTTTTATCATACTTATTTTAAAATACGCCGGATATTTATATTTTAACAATATAAATAAATATTGATTAAGTATTTATTCTCTTTCCTTTAAACAGTGGGTGTTAGTTAGTAAACTGGAAAATATTTATGCCATATATACCCGTGGCGGTACTTCCGATTCTTTACGATGCCGCTTGGAAATAACTGGCATGCCCAATGGTTATCGAATAGAATTTGAAAATAAAATACAACTAGATGCATTTATTTCATATATAGCTGGTTATATGAGGTTTGTTGTTGCCATATAATTTTCAAATATATTCTCAAAATTATACTTTAATAATTTAAGATTAACCACAAAATGGATGGTAGATCTTTGTATGCAATATGTTACACCCTCATTGGCAGAATTAAGAAACTTGCGTTGTCATGGACCTGTGGGGTAAAGTCATTTTTTTAATTGCTCTTAATTTTCAGTTTTTTTTTTAATATTTTTATTATTTTTTAGTGGCGCTTATTCATTTGCAAAAATACGTGAACAACGCGATAAATGTGGCAGCTATATTATAAGACAATGCGAGAAGGAATATGATACATATTATATTGATATTAATACAAAATCGTAAGTAATTGTTTCTTTTTCATTATAGTGAAAAGTAAAGTTTTATTTTAAAACTATTTTACAGCATGAGCGAAGGTCTACAACCTGAAAAATTTAAAACCGAAACCTTTAAAATTACAAAAGAAATTTATCAATTTGATATTGCAACTCCACCTACAGTCAAGTGGAAATTACATTACAATGGAGCACTTGAAATATATGATAAACTGACGGACTTAGCACATTTTATACCCGCAGAAACTGAACAAAGATCGCGTATACCGCCGACGGAATACGATAAATCACCACTGCTGTTAATATGTTTGCCAAAACATGTGCAATCGAAAAAGACTGAAAAGGCCTTAAGTGAAGCCGAACTCTTACGTAAGCGACCCCAAATTTTTGACCCTCCTAAAGATTTACAATGGTATCACAGTAAGTAAAAAATTTTAGAAAAAATGTATCTATTTTTAAATGTTTTTAATATTTTTTAGACTCGTCAATTGATTGTGATAATGGTAAAATGATAAAAATGAAAGCTGACTGGATACAGGAAGGTGGCTTTAAGGATGTTACTGTAACTCTCAAGGTGCTAAAGCATGAAAAGGATTATGAGGTACATTCTTGATTTTTTTTATTTTGCACAGGATAACAAGGTTTTTACCAAAATAAAACTCTTTTTTAGGTTAAAAAACAAGAAAATTTAAGGTTTTTTTTGTAAAAAAAAATCTTACAAGAAAAATTTTGTTTTTTAGTTCTGAATTACTTTTTGTGTAGAATTTTTCTGATTTTTTATTAATACAATTTATTTTTGTTATAGGACTTTAAGGAGTTGGCGAATACGTGGAGCCGCATGTATTCACCACATATCATTAAATTG
This sequence comes from Melanophora roralis, assembly GCA_963583895.1. Taxonomy (NCBI): domain Eukaryota; kingdom Metazoa; phylum Arthropoda; class Insecta; order Diptera; family Rhinophoridae; genus Melanophora; species Melanophora roralis. The sequence continues at coordinate 32,589,630 of OY757190.1, read as the reverse complement.
TATGGTCTGACTTTAAATTTTCCCTATACTATGGTTATGGAATATTCTAAATATGGCCCTTTAAATGAATTTCTCATACACAATAAGGCAAAAATATCTTTACGTCAATTATTGGATGTTGTACATGGGCTAGTTAGAGGAGTTGTTTATCTGGTAAGTTGAATTGTAGATTCTAACCGTATATGTATATTCGCTAAAAAAAATTTCGATTGTATTAAAGAAATGTTAAACTCAATTTATGAATCTTACACTTTTCAGATTTTATTTTAGAAATTTTTATTTAAATTTAAGAAAATCCTAATTCATTCTCAGATTTGTTTAATTTAGTTTGACACCATTTCCGAATGTATTTAAGAATTGTATATCAGAAATTTCTAACTCAATTTTCGAACTTTCTTATTCATCATCAGTACTCTTTGAACGGTAGTCTGCTCCGTCTGATACAGCTGTTGCTGAGTTGACAATCTTTAACCGAGTGATACTCGGGTCGTTCCGGAGCGTAGATCCAATTGTCGTGGGAACGGTAGTAGGGTCTCTTGGCTGTAATTCAGAATTTTCTAATTCATATGCAGAGTTTTCTAATACAACTTGAGAAATTTCTTTTTCGATTACAGAAGTTTTAAATTTGAATTTAAAAATTTATTATTCAATTTTAGAATCCGCTAATTGTATTTCAGAATTTTCTATTTATATGTATTTCAAACATTTCTATGTAAAATTTTTTAATTGTATTTCAAAATGTTTATGTGTAGTTCAGAATTTTAGATTAAAAATACAAAATGTAATTAGAAAATTCCGAAATACTAATGTATAATTCTGAAATGATAATAGAAAATTTTTAGAAAAATTTTGAAGACAATCAAAAATTTTTAACTTTGAATTAGAAATTTCTTAAATTAAAATAGAAATTTCTGAAATACAATTAGAAAGTTCTGAAGTACAATTGAAAATGGTGTAAAATTTTCTAATTCAATTTCAGAAATCTTTAACTCAAGTTTAGAATTTTCTGTTTGTATGGATTTACCAAAATTTACACTTTTATTTTTCACAAATCGAGATTCTATTTTTGGCGCATATTCTTAACAATTTTTAAATTTAAAATTGATTTTTTAAACAAAATTTTAAATTCTGAAATATTAAGAGAAATTTCTGAAATAAAGTTGAAACGTTTTTAAACACAAATTGAAAATTCTAAAATCAGGAAATTAAAAGTTTAATTAGAAATTTCTGAAATCGAACTTAAAGTTCCAAAAATTAAATTAAAAATGCTTAAACTGAATTAGAAAGTTCTAAAATTGTTCAAAATCTAGCTAAAATTTATTTAAAAATTTCATTAAAAATTATAAAATTTTTCAATGCAATTGGAAATGGTGTACTCGCAAATACTTGACGCGGTTTTCTATTCCTTTTTATTGTAATTTTAGCAAGAAAATGGTATAATCCATGGCTACATACGCTGTTCAAATTTAGTTGTAACGAAATTCGATTCAAAAACTCAATTACTAGAAGCTAAAATCGCAGATCCTGGTTTCCCCAGATCGTATCGGCGGGAGGAGTAAGTTTAACTCTTTATACATTGGTTGTTCTTTTAAGACGCTTATTTTCCTTTAACAAAAAAATTCTAGTCTGCCTTGGATACCATTTGAATACCATCACAATTTGAATGCTGCTAAAAAATATTTAGATGCTGATCTCTGGGCTTTTTCGACCACAGTTTGGGAAATATTTTCTCGTGGTGAGCCAATCCGAAATGTTACTAGTGAAACTTTGCGACAAAACTACAATCGTTATGGTGGAATATTGCCCACCCCCAAAGATTGCCCGCCCGTTATGTTTGAAGTTATGATGGATGGTTGGAGTATGGATCCAGATAAACCATTTAATCACATGCAAATATTCCAGCGTTTAATTTCTATTAAGGAAGCACTTAACGATGACTATTCTACTATAGAAGATTTAAATGATGCAGCAGATTCGGAAATGGGTATATTTGATTGTTTATTTCTTTCTTTTTTTTTTTGCAAAGGCAATAATTTGTTAAAATCAACTTTAAATTTAAGGCAACGGTTGCAATAATACTGATGATCAACAAATGCGTCATAATGGTTTTGCTGATGATATAAAAAAATCGAATTTTCGAAATTATTTCACTACAACACCTTCGGTATTGGAAATACCTAATGGAAAGGTTATATTTAGAAAGAAAATCGGTGAGGGGCACTATGGTACAGTGCACTTAGGCGAAGTACGCTATAATAGTCCCGATAATGCTCGTGAATTTGTGGCCATAAAAACCCTTAAGTCCTTAAGGGCACCCCAGCTTAATGATGATTTTATGCGTGAAATAGAAATAATGGAAGTAAGTCTCAGCTTTTATATAAAAAAAAAAGTTTATACCTTAACAAACTCTATTATTTTAATTTCAAGTCTTTAAATCATCCAAATATTGTTAAAATTAAACATTGGATACAGCGGCCGTTTTGTATTATCATGGAATATTTGGAAAGCGGCTCATTTTTGGTATATTTAACCTCAAAAAAACCAAATTTAACAAATGATATACTATTGGGCTTTGCTTTGGATATAGCGAAGGTAAGTTTACTAATTTTTATAATTGTTTTATTTAATAAAAAATTAATATCTTTAAAATGTAAGGGCATGGACTATTTGGCCAGTAAAAATATAATACATCGTGATCTGGCCGCTCGCAATATTTTGGTCGATCGTGATAGTGTTAAAATATCTGATTTTGGCTTAGCCCAACGTGCTGATTCCGATGGTTATTATATAGCCCACAGTAATCGTGAAATACCTATCAAATGGTATTCTCCCGAAGCCATTAAAAAAGATGCCAAATTTTCTTCACAGTCAGACGTCTGGTCATATGGTGTAACGTTATTTGAAATGTTTTCACGGGGTGAAACTCCAAATCTGGATACAAATACTGAACTAAGCCAAGATGAATTTCTGCAAAGGCTTGAAAGAGGTGATCGGTAAGTACCAAAAAAAGGTTTAAACATCTTTATTTTAATTTATTTTATAAAAAAAACGCCGCTATAATTCAAAAACAATTCAAGTGAAATAGCCAGAGTTGATTAAACAATATTAACTCATCTGTCTGGCTGATTATCAATGTATTTTTGTGAACAAAGTACAAGTTACATTTCAAAACATAATTTGATAACCTTAAGCGTGAATCTGTTGAGATTGCATCACATGATGTGTTTTGTTATATAAAAGTATCTGCATGATAGGAAGTATACACTGTCGCCGTTCCTGGAACCAAAAGAGAGCCTTTGACAATGTAAAGGTAGAGAGGATAAATGAAGGTCAACAAATTCTCAGTCGAGAAAACGGCTATAAATTATAGGCCAGGATAGGTAGATTGTAGTACAGCGAGGGTGACGAGGGCCACGGAATTATAAGGGGAGGATGTGTTCGGAAGAGGGGTCGTAGCAATCTACGTTGTGCGCGCTCAGGTCTAGACGACTGTAGATGTGCTCTCAAAGCGATCTTGGCGACGCACAGGGTTAGGCTCTAATTGGTACCTGTTCATTGTAACGTTGCCGGCAATGAGACTGCCGATGAATTGGCGAGGAGGGGATCGTCCCGGGATATTGGGCTTGGTTGTGAGCCAAGGGTGGGCAGGGGGTTCTGAGGTGCATTATTGGGACTGTCACAGGGCACTGCGATATGAGATATATAAAGGGTAAATGGGATAGGAACTCTCCGGATTTTTGCAGGTTGTGCGGGGATTAGGAGGAGATAGAGACTGTGGAACACCTTGTCTGCCACTGCCCCAGGTTTCAGATCCACCGACAGAGGTGGTTGGGAGGGCGCTTCTTTGATGGACTCTGTAAAGTCTCTGGCTATGGGCTGGGGAACATCACAGGATTCATCAAGAGGGTTGGGTGGCTGGGTAGATAGGTAGTTCAGCGCCTACGCGCGATCCAATTCTGACACCAAGTTTCGAAATATCTTCCTCCACTTGATTCTTCTATCGAAGTTTCGGTCTTCCTCTTCTGCGTGATCTGTCAGCAGGTTCGCATTCAATTGACTTCCTAGCCAGAGCATCTTCATTCACTCTCACATGACCTAGCCAACGTAAATGTTGAACTTTGATACGCATGATTATGTCAATTACTTTAAACAGTTCATATAGCTCACGGTTTATACGACACCGGTGTCCCCGTCAACGCAAAATTTATCATAGATATCCCGAAGAATCTTCCTCTCAAAAACTCCAAGAACTGGATCATCTGCTTTCGCAAGTATCCATGCTTCAGAACCATATAAAAGCACAGGTAGTATCAGTGTCTTGTAGAGAGTGAGAGCGGCAGTTCCTTCCTAAATAAAATAGTATTCATGTGAACACGAGATATCTTCACTGCTAAGTTATCCGTTGAGCGGCAGCCTTTAGGCCTATTTAATCTTTAACCCGAGAAAAATGTCGTATGGTCTAAATTCACAGTGATAGCTATGCCAAACCGCTAGAAAAAACTGCATGACTTGTCACCAAATTCAGCTGTTCTGTTGGTTTGACGCTACTAACCTGCTTTCTTTCCTGCTTTTTCCCCCAGGTATCACAAAGAGACCGTGGAAACGGATCCAAGTGGGCTGCACTACATTTCCTTCATTATTTCCGCAGCCGCCTGTTCTACCTAATTTAACCTGCTTTTTCAGAAGAGCCGGGTGATTTAAAGTGTATAATTTGGAATTTTACGGGGCACTGCGATATAAGATATATGACTAGACTATGGAATATGAGTTTTCCAAATTTCTGCTGGTTGTCCGAAGATACGGAGAAAATATAGACTGTGGAAAACCTTGTTTGCCACTGTCCATGTCTGCAGATCTATCAATCATAGGCGCTTGCGCATGATTCGACGTAAACTTAGATTTTTTTCTCTTCTCTCTTTTTTTTGCAACAGCTGCAGCGTGTCTTCTCTTTATCATTCTTGCAGTTTCTTGCTTTTATTTCTTACTGTTTCTACTTTTTTGAAGGGATTTACAATAGGCCTACAGACCTTTGTGTGAAAGCGGCGAATATCATTCGTCACTACCCTTCGGACCTTAACATAACCTATAAAATGTTTCATGTTTTTAAAACATTACGCCACCAATTACAATCCAACCATTTTCCACCGTCTCTCCTATTAAAGGGTTAACTCAGAAATTGAATTGAACCTCCCATAGACGTCTAACGAATAATTTTCAAAAAAAGGGAAAAAATTGCACAAAAATTGTTCGTCCATGAGTTTATATTTAACCACAGGTCCCATTCCCAGTCCAAACGTTGAACAGCATTAACCACAAATAGATGAAGGCATTAGGCCGTAGAAAACATGCACAAAACTTTTTAAATCGAAATGTTAGGACAAATTTTTGAAGAATAATCTATAATTTAGCATTAATCTGCCTAGAAGTCAAATCTGACGGATAGTTAAATAAACTCTGGTGTAGGGTATTATAAGTATGCTTCGGTTCTCTTTCTTGTTTTTTTTTTTGTTCTAAAATGATTTTCTATTTTCAGCTTACGAAAACCTTCACTATGCCCGGACATTGTTTACGATCGGCTAATGAAGCCATGCTGGCATGCAAACCCCAAACTGCGACCAACGTTCCGTGAACTAGTTGGTGTTATACAGTCAATTAAAAACGAAACTATCAGTAACATACCAAAGCTAGAATTGAATAACATCTCCCCCTCCAAATCTCCCCCTTTAATGAATTAAATGTAAAGCAAAACAAAAAAAAACTCAAGTGCAAGTAAAAAATATTTTTAGAATTTCATAATTAAGATACAAACGATGGTAAAATAATTTATCAGGTCAACGCATCCGAGAGAGAGTTTTTGACACTTTTACTTTCTTTCTTTTTCAAAAAAAAAAAAAAAAATAAATAATGATTAAAAACTGCTTGTTGGTTTTTGGAAGTATTTTTGAATATTTTTTGATTGTTTTTAAAAGTCTCAATAAGTTAATTGAGATTATTAAATATAAACAGATAATAGTCAGAAATATTTTCAAGAATTTGGTGGAAAGTCTAATGATGATTTGATATAAGAACCAATGAAATGCATATAGACATACTTAAACCAAAAACAATGCAAATAAATGAATAAACTTAAGCAAGAGAATCTGCGTAACGAAATTTTTATATTTAGGCTAAAGTCGAAAACTTTTATTTTTAAAAATCGTCAAATTTAACACAAATATCGTCCAATCGTCAAAAGCCATTTTTTTGGACCAAATAACGTCAAAATGACAATGAATCGTCAAATTTGGCATCTATCAAGGCATATTGATACAAGGTGGCCGCAATAGCGGACAGACATTTTGACTGTCTTAATTTTTTCTTTTGCTTTTTATATGAAGTTTGACGAATCATTGAAAAAGAATTTCAATTTTAGTGTCAAACTCCATATAAAAAAAAAGCAAAGAGTAAGAGAATGACTTAATTTTTTTCTTGCAATCACCTTGTATCGATATGCCTTGACATCTATAATGGTGAAATTAATTATCAGGTGAACGCATCGCAAGAAGAATTTTTGACTCTTACTTTTTTCCTTTTTATATATGGATTTTGACAATACGGTTCAAATTATTTCATCACCGTGTTGTCAAACTCCATATGTAAAAAAGAGAAAAGTAAGAGAGTCAAAAATTCTCTCTGTAATGGGTTCATCTGATAATTTACTTCACCATGGCATCTATAAAAAAAGTAAAAGCGTCAAAAATTGTCTCTCTGATTCGTCAACCTGATAAATTATTTTACCATTATACAAACAAAAAAAAGTACTACAACTTTGGATACAAAAATCTACAAAATAGTTAAGCTTATTTGCAAACTTATACAAATTTTGTTTTCTTGTTAAAAAAAATATCAAACCTTTTTTGTTGGTTTTTTAAATATATTTGTTATTATTTTTTTTCTTTGCATAATTTTACGGCAACTTTTTTTTTTAATTTTTAATACAGAAAAATATAAATACACATTTTTGTATTTTTAATTAATTTACATTTTAAGTGCCTTTTTTACATAAATAAGAAACAAAAATAATTATACGTACCATGGTGAAATAATTCATCAGGTGTTCTCAATTCGGAGATAATTTTTGAGTATCTTACTTTTTTCTTTTTTATTTATGGAGTTTGAGACAGGTGTTATTAAATAATTTTAATCGTTTTGTCAAACTCCATATATAAAAAAGAAAAACGTAAGAGATTCAAAAGTTCTCCGAATTGAGAACATCTGTAAAATTATTTTACTATTACACGTACATACATACAAACATAGTTAAATACAAGAAATTGTTTTCAAAAGTTAGCTTTAAATTTTAGCTTAATTTTTTTACTATCTCTATTTTTATAACTTTTTATACATAAAAAAAGTTTTATATCTACATATATTATATAAATTTTGTCTTTTCTTTAACGCAAAGAAAACACTTTTTTATACATCTGTTATATTTTTATATTTCTAAATCTTTTTTTTAACTTTTATATTTCTATGTATATTGTTTAATGTTTTTCTTCTTTTTATTATTATTAGAAATAGTTTTAAATTTAAATGAAATTGTACAATTTTAAATATAATCGCATGTGTAATAAAAGGAAAAAAATTTAAAACAAAATCTAATCATCGAATGCAGTCAGTCAGTCAGTATGTTTTAAAACTTATGTAAAACTAAAACGAAGTTGATATTTAATAACAAATTTAGAGAAATATTTTTTAATGAAACTCGTTCAAATTATTGTGGTATGATCTTGCCTTACAATATTTATTTTTCTGTAAAACAAAATAAGACCACTTTTTTTATTCATAAAAATATTTTAAAATGAAATTTCTAAGGCTAAGTTTTTAATAAAAAAAAAACAAAAGATTCAACAAAAACAAACAAACAAAAATCAATGAAATAACATAAAAAATACAAAGCCATAACCCGTTTGCATGAATAAATTTAAAGGAACATTTTTAATAAATAACAAATCAATAAAACTGAATAATTTTAAATGTGTACTATAATCCGGTGGTTTTATTTTTCAACAATTTGTTAAAACATTTAAAGAGTTGTTAATATTTTTAAGTAACAACCTTTAAGTCAATAACTGCTATAGTTTCTGAGTGAGAGCGTATTGATAATTTCTTTAAATCAGTCTGTTTGGATGGTAGCTATCGCTTAAGAAAATAAATATTATAAGTTATAAACTATCGAAAATATCATAAAATAAAGCCCGTTTTTAAAATTATGGAACATATGGGGAAGAAAAAGAAAAAACATATTTTGCTTGAGAGCTCTCAAAAAAATGAATATGTTTTGAGGTCCTTTCTAATAATGTTTGACTTTTGAGGCAAAAAATGTGTTAAAGTTGTATGTTAGTACTTTTTAAGTACTTCCGAGCCAACAAAAATAGAGACACACACTCCTGTTCCCAAAGAAGGAGTCTATTATATTTAGAACATTTTTTTTAGTTCTTTTGATTAAATAATATGGTATTCCTAAAATGAATTAAATTTATTGATTCGGCAATTTCTTTGAAAATATACGTATATTGTTGTAAGAGAAAGATGTCAGATGGTTTGATGTTGCTGATCCTAATTACTTTCGACAACTTATTTCAGTTCTAAATAAAACGAATAAACCCAGGCAGAAAAAGACAATCAAACTGATTCTGTCCTGACGTTGGGAGAGGACTCTCAATATCAAAATAACGTAAATTTAACAAGTTAACAATGCTGTTTCGATGATAAAATGATAACGACAAATGGGCGTCTTTCGACTCCTGGTTTTAATGTTGCAGCAATACTGTAAATTTAAATTTACGGTATAAGAATAAAATTTTTTATCTTTTTTGTCTTATGAGTTCGACTTGCTTTTGTTAAAATGGTGGGCATTGCTACTTTAGGCTTTTAAATAGGAGTTTTCTTAAATAAGTATGTTTATATGTAGCAAAATAAAACACGCAAAAGACTTTCCGACGCATCTTAGGAGTTTTTTTAGTTTTTTCTTACGTTTAAACATTTTTTTAAAATTTAAAATATAAAATTTTTTTTTTTTGAAAGCAAAATTTGACATTTACAAACTAGGGCTGCGATTTTCTATATACAGTACTGTAATGGTACAATATTTTGAAAGAGTCGAAATTTTGTGTTTACAGGGCTGTGGTGGTGCAACATTTTTTGACCATAGTTTTAGAATCGTGTATTTCTGCCTGGGAACTTATCTTTAAAAATATCAAACACAAAAAATTTTTTTAAGTAGAATTAAATAATTTTTAATTTAATCGAGCTTGAGGTCAATGTTTTTTTTTTTTTTGCATAATGCTCTAAACACAATTGGGACGAACGACGAATTTGGACTACACGACGAATTCGTCTGTTAAAATTCGTTGCGTTAATTCGTTAAGTGAAACACATTTAGAACGAATAAAACAGCTATGATAGAGAGACCATATTTCTTAAAAAAGAAGCACTATTTGAAAAAAATAATAATTAAAAAAAACTATTTAAAAAATATATAAATACAACACTTAAAATACACTAATTGTATTTAATGCAACAAATAAAAAGTGAAAATTATTCTTAAAGTATAAAAAAACATTATTTAATAACAAAATAAAAGAAAAATGGTCACTCTGTGCCAAATTATTCGTCGTTCGTCTGCGTAAGAAATAGAAATAAATCTATCGCAGAGTTTGTTACGCATGACGAATTTTAGTCTACGCACTGTTTGTGTGCATTTTCATATACACAAATGTGTTTTATTTTTTAAGACGAATATTCGCAACGAAAAATTCGGCGTTCGTTCCAGTTGTGTTCAGGGCATAACTTTAACGTTATTTTATTATTATTTATTATTGACCTCAAGCTCGATTAAATAAAAAATTATTAAAAGCAAAAGTCGAAAAAATAGGCTTTTTATTACAATTAAATGCTCTAAAGTGAATTTGATAACAAGGATTATATTTATATTTGCGTTCGACTGCATTCGAAAATATATGAACACATTTAGATCAAAACAAGTAAGAGCGCTGTATTTGGCTGTGCTTAATCCTGTATGCCCTTCACATTGGTCTTTTTTTATGCCAAGCCATCTGATCTAGCCGAGTTATTTCATACTGCAAATATTAAATGTTACATGACCCACGGACACTTGAATAATTCCTTCTCAGCTAGCCCTCAGTCGGAGATTATTACGGGCCTAGTTCTCAACCCTCATCCAAGCTCCAGGACCAGTATCAATTATACTTACAATACAAAACAAAAGAATACATACGTTACACAACATGGCTATAGGCACATTACTATTGGGAAGCTAGGTGTTCCTTCTCTTTTGCCCATCCCTACCGTGGTCATCGCCATTCCAGCTTTACTTCTTTTCAGTTTTATGACCCCACTTAGTAACCCTGAGCACTCACCCACTATTCACTTACCGCAGCGTCATACAGCCCTTTTTGAATACAATCTTAGCCACTCATATTTTCTTTCCTTTTACTTTCAAATATATGGTGACATTTATTTAATTATATATAAAATTTTTGTTTAAATACAAATGCTGAAATTAATTAACCAATATTAAAAAAAACGCATACGTAAACAAAATAAATAATTATAATAATATATAGTAATACAAAGATAATAAATATTGTGCTTACTTAAAAAAATAGTTCATGCCTTAAAAATAATACTATCGCATTTAGTTTTCCTTTTCACAAACAAAAATCTCTTATACATGAATATTAAAATGTTGAAACACATAAAAATCTTATTATACTAAAAAAAATCTGTTGAATTTATGGTTGTTTCGTTTCCAGTACAATTCATTTTTCGGACAATAACAAAAAAAAACATTACATATTAACCCCCTCTCTAGCCTCAAGGATTAGAATAGATTTTTCTCAACCACTCTGATTTTCCTAACTTTCAACCCTAAGGAGCTCTCTAGGCCTGAATTTCTACTGCCTTTTTTTGCAGTTTTTTTTTATTTTCACACACCCAATCCTTTCAACTTTTCGACGCACGAGCACTAATATGTATGTAAATTTAAATTCTTTTTCATAGATTTATATTTCTTCAACAGACTTTATGCTACCGATCACAAATAATTTACTTTTTCTTTATTTCATATAGTTTAAATTTATGCCTAACTTTCCTTATTACACAATTTAATATACATATACACATACACTAATACAATTTTTAAGGTACTACAACAAATACATTTACTCAACTTCTACTTCAAGTTTGAATTCCGGTTTCTATTTGCTTCATCTAGCTGTGTAGACTTCCTGATTTCTCCTTCATAAGCTCCAGATTCTCTTTAGACTTTCTCCTTAGACTTTACTTTCAACGCTTTTAGTTGTTTATTGGAGGTCTCACTAATTTAGGCTTAAGTTGTTTCTTTTACTGGCATATTACATGCAGGTTCGAAATATTCTTGGTTTAAATACTTAGGTATAAGCGCTAAGTTATAACGACAGTTCTATTATCTTATTCGTTTAAGATTTGTTAAATAAGTTTTTCAACTCTGATATGTTCTCATTTATTTGTTCATATATTTAATTTTTACTGTAAAGTCATCACTTATATATTTCGTCTCTATTTATTTGCACAACTTTTTTATGTTATTTTTATTGTTTTTGTTGCCTTTCACAAGATTTTATGGTTTAAAACAAATTTTTCTTTTAACTTAAGGTAAAGTCTCATACTAATTATCTTTTTAGTTCAGTATTTTTATTTTTCTTTGCAAACTTATTAACAATTCTCCTTTATTTTAAGATCAACCACAAGCTCCGCAGTTCTACTCTTTAAACTTTTCGTCTCCACAACTCAAACTCGAATCCCCTTCATTTTAATTTTTCTTCAAGTTAAAACCTCCTTTTTTTTCTCTTCCATGATTATGTACCCCTTCCAACCTCTCAATACTAAAATTTTTCTATGTACAGAACTTTCTAGACATATCGATCATATATCTTTTTCATTCTAATTTCCCGCTTTACTTTATATCCATTCCCCATCTTTTTTTCAGCTTACATAATTAAAATTAAATATATTTATATTATTTTGTCCTCCATATTAATTCCCCTCCTGTCCTAGAATGCTACATCCTTTTATTTTCTCATCCTTAAACACCAGGGTCTCAGCAATTTTAGTACTCAACTTTACTAATTCAAATTATGTAAACAAAATACCGGTTTACAACGTTACAAAACCAACATACACAGACCAATATTTTACGCAACTTTCTCGCACTACCAACCTTTCTTTCTTTTAAATATATTTCATTGATAATCCCATATGCACAGACTTCTAAACTAACATTCATGCTTTTGCAGACAGGAAGAAGAAGAATATTTATCTGCAAATTTCTTGTGCACATTGTTTGTTTTCTTTTGAACAAATTTTGTTTTAATTTAAATAAAACCTTATTTTAATTTTACTTTCGGGCTTTTGTGCAGTGTTTTCGGTAAGTGCAAAAAAAAAAAGAATTGTTTATGCCTTATTAATAATCATTCTTTATTTATAGGTTACATCGGTTATAAGAAATAAAAATTTAACCCACAGCCGGCGCTCCTAGTACATATAGATATTTTGAAAGAACCACAACTTGAAAGACTAGTAAGCCTGTGACTGGTACCTGGGATTGGAAGTGATCCCTTAAAACTGGTAAACTACATTTGCAGCTGATGACACTGCTGCTCTACTGCTTCAGGCTTAGTGTTTCTTCCTCAGAGCCCACCGCAACAAAACACCGGTTAGGATGAACTGTGGAGTCATAAGTGGTGTGCGTGGGTTAGTTTTTGTTCGTATGAATTACGTGGGGAACTCCCACACCCTGAGATACTCGCCGGGCAATCCTAATAGCAAAACCAAAATTTAGGGTAAGTTTTGAATTATAACCTCAGTATTTTATATATAGTTTGTCCCCCTTTTTTCTCTAAAAAATGAGTTGTTACTGTCCATTTATGCCTCTCCTGCGCACTTAACTTAGGACTTCTTTACTAACAAATACCATTTCGTAACGCTTATACCCGCTAAATAAAACAACAAACAAACAAAAAGTCAGGTACACTTAAGAGTGTTATTGCGGTAGACAATGTATCACTGTTTTCATCTCAATAAAATCAGGTACTGTATGCTTTATTAGGAAAACACCTGAAGATCAATTTATCTACATACATATCTGTCTGTATGTACATATACATGTATGTATGTATGTATGTATGTATGTATGTATAAATAAATGCCGTCTTCACGTGTGTCAAAAGTTAACGAGCCTTATCCTAATATTGCACTTAAGTTCCTATTTTATCACAGATTAAAACTCTATTATTGCACTAGTTATGTCTTGATGTCCTTCACGTGAAACACCCCAATAGGGTTTCCCTTTAAATCCTCAAGCTCATACATATTGTTGCCCACTGGTCTGAAAATACGACATTTTAAAAATTTTCTGCAAAACTTAGCATTTCGACATTTGGCAAAATCACTTGTGACCATATTACGTCTAAAAACTTCTTGTCCGGGTATCAGTTTAACATTTCTTGCCCTTTTATTATACCGTTCCGCTGATCGATTATACGCTTCGTGCATGCTTTTCTTAATACGTTCCCTGATTATTGCCATTTTATCATTATTTCGGAGACTATCAATTTCATGTTCGTTCAGGGATTGTAATTTTCTAGCCAGTTTATAATCATCGCCATTTGTATACATGTGGTAGCCAAACAAGGCGAAAAATGGGGTGACCCCTGTGGCAGAATGAACCGAATTTCTAATAGCACACTCGATTTCTGAAATATAAAGGTCCCAATCACGGTGATCTTCATTCAAGTATGCCCTAATCGCCGCTAAAACCGATTGATTAACCCTTTCCGAAGCGTTGGATTGTGGGGAGTAAACCGCTGTTTTAATATGTTTAATTTTGTAGGTTTCAATCATATCAGTAAAACTTCTAGCAACAAATTGTGAACCATTGTCACTGTGAATAATTTCTGGTACCCCAAATTTATGGAAAACCTCTTGCACTAGGAATCGAATAACATTGTTAGTGGTGGCTTCTCGCATAGTTTTCAAAAAGGTGAATTTCGAAAAATGATCGACAACTATGAAAACATAACAGTTACCACTTCTTGATCTTGGGTATTTGCCTAAGAAATCAATATAGAGCTTTTGGAATGGGCGCTCGGTCACTACTTCCTTACCAATACTTGGCATCAGATTTTGATTGGCTGGCTTTGTTTCCTTACATACATCACATGATTTTATGTATTCTCGCACCTGAATCGCCATTCTGGGCCAGTAATAGAATCTTCTTAATTTTTCTAAAGTTTTAGCAATCCCACAATGAGCTGATGTTTTTTCACCATGCGTTGTTTCTATTAGTTTTGTTGTTAACGGTGACGGTATCCAAAGTTTCCATTTAATGTGCTCTTCGGCCTCTTGTTCAAAGCAGAGTTTTTTGAAAACTAACCCATCTTTGACTTTCAGATCTGGCACCTTGCCCGCGTTTTCATTTATCTGATCTATCAGCGTCGTATACTCTTCACTTTTAAATTCTTCAGCCTCGTTATTCAAAATTTTATCTATTTCAAGTTCGTCCGCAGTAATGTCTATTGGCGACCTTGAAAGCATGTCCGCTACAACGTTTTCTACTCCTTTTCGGTGTTCAATGTCGAAATTGTACGCCTGAAGTTGCAACGACCACCGTGCCAATCTGCCACTAAGATCTTTAAGACCCATCAACCACTTAAGGCTAGCGTGATCAGTTATTACAGTGAATGGCATAAGCTCAACGTATGGTCTGAACTTCTTAATAGCCATTACTGCTGCCAAGCACTCTTTTTCCGTGACGCTGTAATTTCTTTGGCACGCATTCAATTTCTGCGAATAAAACGCTATTGGGTGTTCATCTTCTTGATCATTGTACTGAAATAGTACCGCACCGATGCCATAATGTGAAGCGTCACACTGTATATAAAATCTTTTTGAAAAATCGGCATGCTTCAGAACTGGCGCTGTAGTTAAAGCTATTTTTAGATCCTCGAATGATTTTACAGCTTCAGGTGTCATTTTGAATTTGTTAGATTTTTTTAATGTGTCTGTTAGCGGGGCTGAAATCGTTGCAAAGTCTTTAACGAAACGTCTGTACCAGCCAGCTGTACCTAGGAAGCTTCTCACTTCTCTGGTGGTTTTAGGTAACTTAATATTTCGTACGGCCTGTATTTTCTCGGGGTCTGTCTTTAACAGCCCTCCACCGATAATAAAACCTAAATATTTTAGCTCTTGGAAGCAGAATTGGGATTTTTGTAGACCAATAGTTAGATTGGCAGCCTTTAGACAATCTGCCACCTCTTTTAGTAGTTTAATGTGTTTTTCAAAGTCGCTGGAGATTACCAATAAATCGTCTAAATAAACGAAAACATTACTTTTAAGTTTACTAGGCACTACCTTATCCATAAGCCTACATAGTCTTTGGGCCGCGTTGCAAAGCCCAAAAGGCATTACACGAAATTGGTATAAGGGTCGCCCTGGAACTGTAAACGCCGTATAGGATTTGCTCTCTTCATCAAGTTCGATTTGCCAAAAGGCGTACTTCAAATCAACACTGCTTATATAGTACGTTTCATCAATACGGCTTAAAATACCATCAATATTCTGCAGTGGATAAGCGTCTTTAATTGTCAGTTCATTGAGCTTACGCGCATCGAGGCAGAATCTATTTTTGCCTGGTTTTCTGACCACTGTTGTTCGATTATTCCAGGGGCTTTCACTTTCTTCAATTACCTTTAGTTTTAACATATTGTCAATTTCGTTATATGTAATTTCCTGCACCGCTGGAGAAATCGGATAACATCTATCTTTCACAGGCACTGCTCCCTTAGTTAGTTTTATAGAGTGTTTTTCTAATTTGGTACACCCCAACCCATTTTTCTCAAAAGTGTCAAAGGAGCGGATTACTTCATCGAGCTTTTCTTGTTGTTCCGGAGTAAGGACGTGAGGTTTTAAGTGGTGGTCTTTATTGCTACCTTTAAAATCATTTTGTACCTGCTCTATATTAATCTCGGATAAATCCAGAATTTCGGGCGCTAATTCAAATAACTTGAAAAAATCTACTCCTAGATAGAGTTCCTGTTCAAGGTCGGGACACAGGTAAATTACCATTGGATGTGTTACATTTTTGAATTTAATGGATGTCTTGATTTTTCCTATTATTCGATACTGTTGGCCCCCGGCAGTTCTTACTACTGACCACATAGGAGAGGTTTCAACATTCATTTTAAGCATAAGCTCTCTACAGTTTCGGCCTAATAGGGTTACCGTGGCTCCCGTATCCAGTAGACCGTTTAAACTTATACCCCCTACCTCTACTTCAATAAAAACTCTAGGGTCCATTTCTTTTTTGCTTGCTCGTTTAATCGATTCTATCATAAGTCTTTTAGCTTTACGTCGTTCTGCAAATTTGGTTCTTATTTTAATTATGCGCTTGGATGGTTGTTTTCCTAAAAGGTTTTCCTTGAATATACGGGCTCTTACCTGATCATAGTTCTGCTTTCTTATTTCAAATGGTACATGGTGTCTCAACTGTGGTATAACTGTGATAACCTTATTATTTATTTGCATTATTTTATTTATTACCCCTAACTTCTTTTCCGATTCATTATTAGTTAATGTTTCGGGTTTTGAACATGACGCGGGCCCCCCGTATATCCCACGCCTCTTTTGTAGTTTTCCTGCTGACAATCTGGACATTTCGGTGCCACGACGTTTTGTTTACCGCAGCGATAACAAAAAAGCTTTCTTTCCAGGGACTCACATTCTCTAAAGCCATGACCAGGGGATTGACAATTCCAACAAATCAATGCCTTTTTTGGTTGGACATTAGCGATAGCAGCAACTTCCTCACATGGTTCTATATCATCCTCAATTTCTTGGCTTTCCGGTGACATAAAATATACCTCATTTACTGCCCTGTTTGGTCGCTGTGCAACGAAGTTGTTTCTATTGTCTTTGCGTGGAAAATTTCGTTCGGCTTCAATGCACTCTAGCCTTAATTGCTCCACCGAAGACACAGATATTGGGTATACAATGCGGGCCACACTTTCTTTAACGTTCCTTTTCATTATTTTTATCATGTCATATTCTGGTATGGGTTGTACCAATCTTGATCGTAATTTATTCATGTTGAAAAAAAAATTATCTATGCTTTCATTATTCTGTTGTTTTCTTTCAACTAGGTCGCGCATTATTTCAAAGTTTGATATATTGGTTCGGTACTGACTCAGCAGCTCGTTACGTAAGGTTGGCCATTTCATCACGCCATGAGTTCGGACCATAAGCCAATACCAGTCCCTAGCTGGTCCTGTTACCAACAAATGAAAATCGCGAAGGATTTCATCCCAAAGAACATCGTAGTGAGCTTGTAAGTGCTCTAATCGGAAAATAAAATCTTCAACACTTAAGTGAGTATTATTACCATTAAACACTATACCCCATTTATCTATTCTAATAATGGTTTTCTCTACAGATCGATTGTTATAATTATTACTAGCATTCGGAAAATTCTGACTTGGCAATGAAGGTGTATCCACGTTACTTACTATCTGTGTACCAGGATTAACTACTATCGGTCCAGTTGATGAATTAGAACCGGTATTAGGACATTCATTAGGTAAGACATTATTTTCATCCCTGAATTGAGGTGCAATTGAAAGTGCGTTAGAACTATTGTTTTGAGGTCTAAAGGTATTTATAGGGTTTGATGAGCGACTGAAGTCGGTAGCGTTATTTCTGTCTAGTGATTCATTTATCTCGACTCGATCATTAGGAACATTAGGGTTATTTGAAATATTATTTCTAATGCTTGACAAATCTCTCACCGCTATCGACAAATCTCCTACTACTCTTTTTATGTTTATCATTTCGTCCGAAATCATCTTCTTCATTCTTTCCTCTAATGTTTTTTGAACGCTTACTGTCTCGTCCACAATTAAGTTCCGTAACTCTGTATCTATACCAGACGCAAAACCGGTGGCCCCTATGTCTGTTACCTGATCGACTGCTATACTCTCGGACGGACCTGTTACCAAGTTTTCTTGCTGCATTGGACGTGCATTAATTGTGCCAGACATATCAATGATATTCGATTCGCAGTTATTGTTTGCCATAGTTTGTCTATTTACTTTTCTTTGCTTAGGTGGAATTTTATATAAGATACTACTATTTATATCTGGTTGTGGTTGTCTTTCTCGTTTTCTACTTGTTGATTCAGTCCTAGTGACTCTTTTCATTACTATTAACTGTAGCTTTCTTTACAATGTCGTTTACGTATAAAAGTGAAATTTTCTTGATCTAGATAACCCAAGACAAAACCTTTTGAAACTTCTCTTAAGCAAATGAATAGTAGAATTGATAAATTAAAGATATTATTTAACGGCAACAAAAATAAAAAAAAATCAAAATAAAATAAATAGATTATCGTAAAAATAAAAATGATAAAAAAAATAATAAGTATAATTATAAAAATAAAATAATAAAATACAACAGCAGCGAACTGCACGAATACAATTACTAGATAAAAAAAAAAACAAAACAATATAATACTACACAATAAATGCTAATTAAGTAACCAATTACATAATACCATACAAATACATATAAAGACTTTTAAAGAGAATAATTTTGAGTAGTAGAAAACTCTTAACGCTAAATACTTTTGATATATAGAATTCCCCTAAATACAATAAATAACTTAAACTAAATATGTATATTATTTATTTAGTATGTAGAGTTTTAATAGTAAAATTAATAACTTTGTAGATCACTCAATCACCATACAAATGTGTCTATACAAATTATATCTCAATTCACAAACCTCAAACACGTTTACTATTAACTACAGAAAGGTTATTGATCATACAAATCACAATATTTTTAATAAACTTCTCTTCTTTTTTTGTTTATTATCATTGGGCTTTTTGACGCTTACGGTTGTGTACGTTGATGTGCTAACAAAAAAAAACTACTGCTCTTTCAACAAGAGTTACATCAATGTGCCTTAACCAATCAGTCACAACAAAAATTTTTACTATGGTCTTCGATAAAATCGATTGTGCTCTTATTTAAACGTTCTAACCTTCTAACGATCATACTTGAGGTCGGTATTTCTTTTAAGTTCAAATCTCAAACACCAGGACATCGCCGATGCGGTTTTTGACTTGAGAAATAGCCGCTCCACAATTGAATTCTATCGTGATAAAAATTATACACAATTAAAACTATAGTTAGTAGTAGGGTGTACGATTAGACTCGCTTCAATCAAATCTAAGAACATTTTCTATACTAACTGATGTACTAGTTATTATGTTTTCCATACTTTAGACGTTATCAAGGGCTTTCGTACAACGGACTTTTAACAAACAAATTGTTTAAAACGGCTACGAAACTGCATGAAATGTATCTCTGTACGGATAAATCATAATTTGGACTATTGCATTTTAATACTAGCGGTTTATTGTAGGGTGTTTTGGTTTTCTACACCAATTTCGATTTTAATTTTTTCTGCTCTATTTAACAGACTTTTCTTTTCCATTGGGCGCCATTATTGTTACATGACCCACGGACACTTGAATAATTCCTTCTCAGCTAGCCCTCAGTCGGAGATTATTACGGGCCTAGTTCTCAACCCTCATCCAAGCTCCAGGACCAGTATCAATTATACTTACAATACAAAACAAAAGAATACATACGTTACACAACATGGCTATAGGCACATTACTATTGGGAAGCTAGGTGTTCCTTCTCTTTTGCCCATCCCTACCGTGGTCATCGCCATTCCAGCTTTACTTCTTTTCAGTTTTATGACCCCACTTAGTAACCCTGAGCACTCACCCACTATTCACTTACCGCAGCGTCATACAGCCCCTTTTGAATACAATCTTAGCCACTCATATTTTCTTTCCTTTTACTTTCAAATATATGGTGACATTTATTTAATTATATATAAAATTTTTGTTTAAATACAAATGCTGAAATTAATTAACCAATATTAAAAAAAACGCATACGTAAACAAAATAAATAATTATAATAATATATAGTAATACAAAGATAATAAATATTGTGCTTACTTAAAAAAATAGTTCATGCCTTAAAAATAATACTATCGCATTTAGTTTTCCTTTTCACAAACAAAAATCTCTTATACATGAATATTAAAATGTTGAAACACATAAAAATCTTATTATACTAAAAAAAATCTGTTGAATTTATGGTTGTTTCGTTTCCAGTACAATTCATTTTTCGGACAATAACAAAAAAAAACATTACATATTAACCCCCTCTCTAGCCTCAAGGATTAGAATAGATTTTTCTCAACCACTCTGATTTTCCTAACTTTCAACCCTAAGGAGCTCTCTAGGCCTGAATTTCTACTGCCTTTTTTTGCAGTTTTTTTTTATTTTCACACACCCAATCCTTTCAACTTTTCGACGCACGAGCACTAATATGTATGTAAATTTAAATTCTTTTTCATAGATTTATATTTCTTCAACAGACTTTATGCTACCGATCACAAATAATTTACTTTTTCTTTATTTCATATAGTTTAAATTTATGCCTAACTTTCCTTATTACACAATTTAATATACATATACACATACACTAATACAATTTTTAAGGTACTACAACAAATACATTTACTCAACTTCTACTTCAAGTTTGAATTCCGGTTTCTATTTGCTTCATCTAGCTGTGTAGACTTCCTGATTTCTCCTTCATAAGCTCCAGATTCTCTTTAGACTTTCTCCTTAGACTTTACTTTCAACGCTTTTAGTTGTTTATTGGAGGTCTCACTAATTTAGGCTTAAGTTGTTTCTTTTACTGGCATATTACATGCAGGTTCGAAATATTCTTGGTTTAAATACTTAGGTATAAGCGCTAAGTTATAACGACAGTTCTATTATCTTATTCGTTTAAGATTTGTTAAATAAGTTTTTCAACTCTGATATGTTCTCATTTATTTGTTCATATATTTAATTTTTACTGTAAAGTCATCACTTATATATTTCGTCTCTATTTATTTGCACAACTTTTTTATGTTATTTTTATTGTTTTTGTTGCCTTTCACAAGATTTTATGGTTTAAAACAAATTTTTCTTTTAACTTAAGGTAAAGTCTCATACTAATTATCTTTTTAGTTCAGTATTTTTATTTTTCTTTGCAAACTTATTAACAATTCTCCTTTATTTTAAGATCAACCACAAGCTCCGCAGTTCTACTCTTTAAACTTTTCGTCTCCACAACTCAAACTCGAATCCCCTTCATTTTAATTTTTCTTCAAGTTAAAACCTCCTTTTTTTTCTCTTCCATGATTATGTACCCCTTCCAACCTCTCAATACTAAAATTTTTCTATGTACAGAACTTTCTAGACATATCGATCATATATCTTTTTCATTCTAATTTCCCGCTTTACTTTATATCCATTCCCCATCTTTTTTTCAGCTTACATAATTAAAATTAAATATATTTATATTATTTTGTCCTCCATATTAATTCCCCTCCTGTCCTAGAATGCTACATCCTTTTATTTTCTCATCCTTAAACACCAGGGTCTCAGCAATTTTAGTACTCAACTTTACTAATTCAAATTATGTAAACAAAATACCGGTTTACAACGTTACAAAACCAACATACACAGACCAATATTTTACGCAACTTTCTCGCACTACCAACCTTTCTTTCTTTTAAATATATTTCATTGATAATCCCATATGCACAGACTTCTAAACTAACATTCATGCTTTTGCAGACAGGAAGAAGAAGAATATTTATCTGCAAATTTCTTGTGCACATTGTTTGTTTTCTTTTGAACAAATTTTGTTTTAATTTAAATAAAACCTTATTTTAATTTTACTTTCGGGCTTTTGTGCAGTGTTTTCGGTAAGTGCAAAAAAAAAAAGAATTGTTTATGCCTTATTAATAATCATTCTTTATTTATAGGTTACATCGGTTATAAGAAATAAAAATTTAACCCACAGCCGGCGCTCCTAGTACATATAGATATTTTGAAAGAACCACAACTTGAAAGACTAGTAAGCCTGTGACTGGTACCTGGGATTGGAAGTGATCCCTTAAAACTGGTAAACTACATTTGCAGCTGATGACACTGCTGCTCTACTGCTTCAGGCTTAGTGTTTCTTCCTCAGAGCCCACCGCAACATAAACTAAAAATGCTTTTTATATGTATGTTTGTATGCATTTACATTTAAACATTTATACATACATACATGTATCCATACATAGGTTAGGTAGAACAGGCAGCCGTAGAAAGAAAGGATTCAGCTCACTTGGGTCCGCTTAATTCGGTCACTTTGTGTTACCTGGATAGCATATGTACCTACATACATCCATATGACAATACATACATATGTACCTACGTCCAAGCAAACAAGAAACTTTTTGCATATTTTTTATGCCCAAGATTACATTTGTTACATTTTTTGTATCGGTTTTGAGATTTTGTTCTAAAAAAACTGAGGCAATCGCAGTTTACGTATATCTAGGTCCGTGGTGAGACGGTCCTGCTCATTTTAAATCATCTTAGGGATATTTTTGGTAGCTTGACACCAATAGCTGGTCTGTAGTACTTAAATTGACTCCAGAAACTTGATTTTAACAGACGGACATGGCTATATCGACTTCCCTATCTATTAGTATCCAGAATATACTTTATGGGGTCGCAAGTGAAAATTGTAGAAATTGCAAACGGAATGACAAACTGATATATACCCTTATCATTTATGTAAAGGGTATAAAAAGAGACAATAATATATTTTGGTACTTTTAAGGTAATTTTTTGCAATCATTGAGAAAAGGAAGAGCATAAAAATATGAAATAAGGCTAGTAACCACCCGCATCAAGGCAAAAAATCAACCAAGTAAACAAAAACTACTTCTTTAACATTTTTTATACAACTTTTTCTCTTTTGTTTGGTGTTATGATTATACGTTTTGATGGTTTTATATATAAAAAGGAGTAACTCAGTTTTAAGTTACTTTTCAATTAATAAAATTTGTAAAATCTTACATATAATATATGTTTATTTGCAATTTTGAACAAAAAGGCTATAATTATGCTCACTAAAAAAAAAACAAATTAGAAGATGTATGTAGGTATTTGTCTCCCAGAATAAGTAAAAAAGTATTTTTGAAAGAAATCAAATTACGCCTTTTTATATTAAACCATCGATATATGAAGTTAACGAGTATTGATCCAGATTGAGGTCGAAAGGCATTTAGGCATTTAATAAGCATATTAAACGACGTAGTATTTTCCAAGAACTATTTTTGTATAAAAGGCAAAAAAACCATTGTGAAATTTTATAACAATATGACATAATAGGACACTTTATGAATCCCATAATTATAAATTTAGAAATATGATATTAAGTTTTATTTACCCCGATTAAGACCAAAAGTGAACAAGTGAACAATAAGTACTTTTCCTCATATTTTTGGTACATTTTTTCATATATTAAAAATAGACAATTAAAGGTTATAAAAGTCAATTGTACGATTTTCTAAATTGGGCAAATTTTACATTACTCTCATAGTACACTTTCGCATTCATTAGTTGCTACAACTGGTACAACACTTTTCCCTGTTTTTTGAACTTTGTAAATTGTAGATCTCAATCTTTATTTAACCTTTTAAAACCTTTACAAAATTATTCTTAAAACTATCGTATTTTTGCGACTTACAGCACCTATAATGGGTTAAGAATTAAACATTTGTTTTATTATTTATACCTACAATATTTTGTGTTCTATTTGGTAAATTGTCTTAATTCCTACTTAGCATAAAAAAAATTTATAACTATTATTACTCTACTGCATAACAACTCAATTGTTAACGCAACTAAGATCCCTCAGCATTTTTCTTTTTTAATGCTTCCATAACACCTGCAAAATTTGCAGTTATTTTTTTAACCGATTTTGGTGTAGAGTTTTGACTTCGTACCCGCATTTGAGGTTGAGCAACATCATCGCTGAAGTCAAAATCATTAGATTTTAAAGGTCTGCAAAAATTAAGTTTTTATTTAAAATGTTTTTAAAAATACTATACATACTATTCTACTTACTCCTGAACCTCCGCGGTATCATTAGAATTTGATTGATCTTTGCTGTTACTTTTTGAACATTCTGGAGAAGGTGGTCTACGACCAGGACACTGCCATTCTAATTCTAAAACGTTACCATTTTCTAACAGATTATAATAGGATTCTAATTCTTCGGCAGTTGGAAAGAAATCATCGTTGTTCTTAAGACAGTTATCGGCAGAAGACGTAACTTCAGAAGACATAATTTTAAGGTCTTCTTTCATAAAGCTTTTTGTGATTTGTATGTACTCAGTTTGTTTATAAAGTAAATTATGTTTTAGAGATGACATAAATAAAATTCTTAGCTCCATGGTACAATTACCTTACAAGGTATTATCGCTACGGCAACAACTACAACAAACTCGATTCCAAATTTATGAAGTCGTTTTAAAAACATCCTCGTTTATGTCAAAAAACGTACTGTTTAACAGATTTAACGGGTGTAAAAACTCGAGCAAAAAAAAGTCAGCAGTTGAATCTATTCTACCTTGTGAGGTAGTTGTACCATGCTTATTTCGTTAAAAGAATATTTATAATCGTTATATAATTCTCGGTTTGAGCACGATTAAGAACTAAACAAGGTGTTAGCACAAACTCTGCATATAAACCAACAACCAGGGTACAAGTATATCAGGTAGCCTCAGATAAACAGCTGAGTAACGGTATTTCGTTATATTAATGTCAAATTTTGTTTATGTTTATATATTTTCTTCCTTTTTTAAAAACAATAACTGTAGTATAGTAAGAAAAGTTTAAAAAGAAGATTTGTGAGTTTTTGTTATATGTCTTTGACATTCTTATGACGGTTTTAGTTGTTTTTGTAGAATTGCTCCTACCTGATAAGTGTACCCTGCCAACACCCATTTCGCATTTTTGCATTGAAACCGCGGTGACAACTACCTTAATGTCCAAAAGCAAGAAACAACCACACAAGCTAACAAACGCAAAGAATGCAGCTTTTGACATCTAGATTTGGATATAAAACAATATATAAACTAGCTGATGAAATAACACCACCTTGTATAAAAGCTACTTGGGCACGTTATACACAGATAAGTTTGGATTTGATATCATTTCTTTGTGAATGTTTGTCCCAACTGTTTTTTCATTTTTTTTTAATCTTTTGAGGTTATATAAAAGTAAATGTTATAGGACTGACCAATTTCTCTGTAGGTTTAAAGAAATTTAATAAATTAAAAACATGATGTCTGACTTCGATAGTTTATCCTCTAACTCAGCTGACAAAGAATTGCAAGAATTCTTAATGATAGAAAAACAAAAGGCACAAGTAAATGCCCAGGTAATGTAAACTGGCGTATAAGAATAAAACTATAAACTTTAACTTTTTGTTTCAGATACATGAATTTACAGAAATTTGTTGGGACAAGTGTGTAGGCAAACCAGGTTCCAAATTGGATAGCAGTACTGAAACGTGTTTATCAAATTGTGTGGACCGTTTTATTGACACTTCTCTGCTAATAACACAACGTTTTGCGCAACTATTACAAAAGCAATCTGGTGGCATGTAAAACTTAATGTACAAAATTATACTTCATTCAAAGTCGATACGTTTTTGTATTAAGATTTGAAATCTTTAGAAAATCGGTACTAATTTAAAAAAAAGGAGTGTTGTTTTGGAGTTAATAGTTTTTATTTAATTCTTTTAAATACCTTATTTTTATAAAAAAAAAACAAATTAAATTTTGTTTAACTTTGCCTTAACTTTTATCTGGTTGTATGCCTTTCGATTTTTTCAAATCTCTGTATAGACTGACCAATTTTTGTCTTTCAGTCTCTAGCATGCTTCGCGTAGTCTCTGGCAGGTTTTTTCTTTTTCCTTTAAGTTGAATTTTGCTAATGGTATTAGACATTTTTTTCTGCATACCTTTACTCTGTGACACATTTTCTTCATTTAAGTTCAGGCTCCGAGTTTCTGGTAATCGCAAAAGATCTGTGAGAAACAAGTTGTTTTTCCTTCCAGGCTGAGAAAAGCAAATTTTGAAATAAATATAAAATAATTTTATACTGGCATATGTTGTGTAAAAAAGAAAACATACATACTAGGTATATCGTAGGCTAATAAGTACCTATATAGGTATATATATGTGTGTAGGTAGAAAGGGCGTAACACGATTTTTTTCAAAAAAGCGTTTTCTGTATAATGTATTATAAGTTTTATATATTTTTTTATTGAAAATAAAATGTATCTCTATATTAAAAATTGCATTTAAATTTTTTGTGTGCAAACTTTTAAGAAAGGTTTTTCTTCCCCTGTTAGGTAACAAATCGAGTTACGCCTTTTCTACGTTAAGTCATCGATATACATACTAATATGTAATAGGCTCCAAACCTTTAGTACATTTTATAATTTAGCATATTGAAAGTAATGAAAAAAAACGCTTTAATTATAGTTATTTGGAATTATCAACATCGTCAGTTTTTAGTCAAAGCAACTTTAAACTTTTTTAATTAAACACTTGGTAGCGAATTATAAAAGGTGTTTTGTTTACATCTCTAATAAAGTTACTTTGTTTTTACAAATAGTCTTAGATAATTGCCATATGTTTTTTGTTTGCTTAAATTAAACATCTAAGACGTTTCGTCCAACGTGTTAAAAAGTACATAGGTACATATGTATATACATCTGAGAGAAAGAAGCCAATGTGAGGCAACATTACCTCCAACCATTTTAATGGAATACAGAAACGGTTAAAATGTAAGCTTTAATATAGGGCAGACAATAATAAACGTTTGTGTTGTTTAAGCGACGCCAAGTAGAATAAAAGTGAATACTTACCCTTGGTACTGTTTCATTTTTCTGGGCATTTCTCGGCAAAACCGTTATACAAGGTGGCGCATGTACTATTTCACCGAATTTTACGTTATCCTTACGATATTCAATAATTTCATTTTTATTCTTTTCCTGTTCGTCCTCCTGTATAGCTTGTTTTATTAATTCTTTTACTAGTTTTGGATCTAAAGGCTTTAAATCTTTCTCAACTTTTTTCTTTTTAATCTTACCACCTTGCTTTTTTTGTTTCAGCAGCTCGTCAATTTCATTGGGTGGTTTCTTTTTAATTGATATTTCTCCTGTTTTTGGATCACGTACTACTTTAACGCCATATTTTGCTTCATATTGCGCCTCCCTAAGACTTTCGCTAGTAATTCTGTTAACTCTTCGTAAATAATCTAAATCTTCTTCACCTGGCATTTGTTTAATACTTTTAAACTTGTTGCCAACTAAATTGGTATTTTTCTTCTTGCTTGATGCCCCTGAAGCTAAATGGTCTTTAGGTTTATCCTCTATGCCGCTGCGTAAACGCTTGATTTTTTTGCCACTTTTAGCTTGGTCGGCCAATTTTTTGAACTGTTGAAATTTGTAAGACATTTTTTGATCATCTTTTTGAGGTGGACTATTGACGACATTTTTAAGTCTGTGGAGGACAAGGCTTAATTTTCTAGTTGTTTTAAACAGTAAAAAGCTTACTTTTTCTCTTTGGCTTCAAGTTGCTTAAGGGGGTCACGTATTCCATGATGTTTGCGTACAGGAATCTTTCTTTTTCTAGCCATACCCTGAAATCACAAAGTAAAGTAAAGTTGGATAATCTATGCCTGAAATGTTTATAAAATATTTAATTTATATGCACATGTTTTTAAGGAATGGTAAACAAACCCAATAATCGATTTCCGATTTTATAGTTAAATATTTCTTTTTCAAAGCCGATTAATCGAAGCTCATTATCGATTTTTGATTTAATGTCAAATTCCGCCAGGGGTACCGTGTGCTGGGGCTAGACGTGCGTATATTATTTCTAAACATAAGCAATCATTTTGGCAGAAACATGAAAGAAAAAACCAGGTAGTCTCGTCGGCTCAGCTGATTAGTTCCAAGATGTCAAAATTATGCTCTCCCTAGGAAAATAAAACAACAAAAATTATTACTCATCGTTTTCTTTCTATGAGCTTTTGTTTGACACGTTGATACTAATTTGTAAATGTTGCAGAGACGAGATAACCTGATTAGTTGTATCATGGACGGAAATACTCACAAAAATGTGTGTGTTCAAACAAGGTATATTGAACAAGGTAGGAATAACTGATCAGCTGACTTCTATTTCAGCCATATGTTTTCTAGCTTAGCTTGGACAATTGTTTATGTTATACAATGGTTGTGTATACTGTGGGTATGTGTGTTCGTAACATTTTCGACAACCAAGCTGGAATTAGCAACAACAAAATACATGCTGAAATTTTACAGGAAGTTGTTGTTTTAGGGACGATCCTTCTTACTCCACAATGTGTTTAAACTTGTGCTCAGAGTAGGATTAACGCAAATAAGTAGATACACACTCTAAAAATTTTTTGTTAAGGAACGTTACAGCAAACATCAATAACAACACACGATATATGTATATTGTTACTAACCTTTTTGTTACTTCTTACTAATGGCGCAAATGGGCGAAGGCTCCATACGGAGAACTGTTACCAGGGGCACACCACAGGGTGGAGTCCTTTCACCTCTATTGTGGCTTCTGGTGATAAATGGAATACTGGAGAAATTCGAGAGGGAAGGAACGAAAGTCGTGGCATACGCAGATGACTTGGTCATACTTATTGGAGGGAAGTTCTTGTCTACATTAACTGATTTGATGCAAGGGGCATTGAGATCACTGTCTGACTAGGCCAAATCCAATAGACTTGGAGTAAATCCTACGAAGACCGAAATAGTTCTCTTTACTCGCAAGCGGAAGTACGGGGATTTCTGTGGACCGGTACTGGATGGAGTAGAGCTACAACTGTCTCCGAACGCTAAATACCTTGGCGTTATCCTGGACCAGAAACTTAACTGGAAAAGGTACATCGAGAAAAGAGTTAAGAAGGGGCTGAATGCTCTATATGCGTGCAGAAACTCAATAGGAAAGAGTTGGGGACTAAGGCCTGGTGCTGTCCATTGGTTGTACACGGCAATTGTCTGACCCATTGTTACCTATGGTTGCCTGGTTTAGCAAACCGCCACAACGAAAACCTCTCTCCTCAAAAAGTGCCAGTGGTAGAAGGTTCACCTTGCAATCAGTTATACATACTATGATATTGCGCATGGTACAACTACCATGACATTGCGCATATAAGTAGACTATATAACATAACATAAATTTTTAAAGAATTGTTTATTTTGGTGTTGAAACAATATTTGTCAAGTGTTAACAATAGCTGAATGAGTAGAAGCAAGGATAGCAGATATTAGTTGATGAAGGTCCGTGGTTCGGTTCTTTGCCGGGACTTTTTTATTTATTTTTTGTTCTACATGGTATGTATTTCTATTGTAGATGGGTACTTTAAAATTTTGTACTGTTTTTAATATCAACAACTAGGATAACTATCGGCCTTAAGTCTGGTACAAGGAATTTATATTATAATATTTGCAGTACAAAATAACTCGGCTATAAAAGATAGCTGGGTATATTAAAAGAGCAATGTGAAGGGCATATAAGATTCGGCACAGCCGAATATAGCGCTCTTACTTGTTTTTATTGTTGTTAAACTAATTGTTTTAATATACAAAATTTTGTTTTATAATTGCTTAAGTTCATTATATAATTAATTTTTACTAGAAAATATTACTATTTTTCCTTTAATGCTGAAAGTAACTGTTGCAACACTAATATTCCCTACCTTATGGCAACACTATTCATCTACTGTCATTATATAGATATACATACAATTTTGGTGTGCCATGATTCTCTCGTATGCATAGAAATACACATCCATTTTCCTTGCTCATATTGAAATTTTAATAAATAAATATTTAATAATAATTGAATCAAAGGCCTACCTTTTTATTTGGATACAACAGTTTGGCGACGAGGATAAACCAAGGGTGAGTTACTGTATGGAAAAATGGATGAAAAACAGTTTGCGGAATTCATGCAGATGCAGAGGACGATGGTATCTCAAATATTACAAATGGGGGCTTCGACGTCTAGTACTGCTCAAAATGCCAATGTCAACACGGCGCTAGTTCCAAATTTTGAGCCATTCGATGAAACAAAAGAATTGTACAAAAACTATATACAACGATTCAAAAATTATGTTTTAATGAAGAACATAACCTCAAATCCAGATTACTGTGCAAAATTATTACTGAATTCGATTGGAGCTTGTAAGTTTAACATGGTTTCAGCATTGGCAGCGCCGAAAACTCCAAATGAGCTTAAGTACGAAGAGCTGCTAAAAATACTGGAAACCCACTTGGCCCCGAAAAAAAACATATTAGTAGCTCAGCATCAATTTCTCTCGAAGTATCAGTCTGACAGTCAGTCCATAGCAGAATATGTTGCAGTTTTGCGTACAGATATAAACGAATGTGAATTTGTTTCATCATGTGAGTGTAGATCTTCAGTTGCTGACCTGTTTTTAAGAACACAGTTTATTCGAGGTATAAAGGACAACTACATTCGAGAAAGACTCTTACAGTCAAGTACATCTAAGTTTGATGAAATTGTGACACAAGCTATATCTATTGAAGCTGCGAAATTGGATGCTAAAGAACTGTCCGGCCAAAATACAAATAACACACCCGAAGTAAATAAGGTCTTCACCAACAGAAGATCAGGTCGTTTTAATAAACCCTTTCAGAGTACCAGAACACAGAACAAAAACTTAAATTATCAACAGCTAGGAATAGCGGGCCTATGTCTCCGATGTGGAAGGAACAACCACTTCGTAAAAGATTGCCGAACAAACAAAGCAAATTTAAAGTGCAACTCGTGTAATAAAAATGGCCATGTAGCAAAAGTTTGTATTGCCACGCTGTTGGGTAACAGCACCAATGCAATTTCAGAAGTCTTAGAAGAACAAAATGAGGAAACAGAATATGGGGTCTACAATATTGTGGACGTGTACGGAAACAGTAGCTACCCGGATTCTGATCGCTATTATGTAGATGTGAAAATAGAGGGGAAGCCTTTTGTATTCGAAGTCGATTCTGGTTCTAAGTATACATTAATACCGCGAGACAAATTCAGTGGGTTACAGCTGCATAATAAATTTTTACCATCTCAGTTAACATTCAGTACATACTTACATGAGAAATTTTTGTCAGATGGAAAAGTAAGAGTCAACGTGAAACATAATGGTATTTCGATCAAAGATGATATGTATGTGGTTCCCAATGGATGCGCGGCCCTAATGGGAAGGTCCTGGATACGTGGTCTCAAAATTAACTTAACCGACTTAGACAAAAAGTGTTATAATGTAAACGTTACAGATGTATTAAATAAATCAGAGGAAGTCGATAAACTAAAATCAGAATTTTCTACCGTATTCGAAGAAAAAATTGGGTGTATCCCTAACTACAAAGTCTCATTAAAGCTGCGTGAGAATGCAACTCCAGTCTATACAAAAGAACGCCCTATTCCTTATTCGTTAACTGATCGTGTTGATAAGGAACTAGATACACTGGAAAAAGCAGGTATCATTACTAAGACGTCAAAGAGTGATTGGGGTTCCCCCTTAGTTGTCATTCCAAAGATTGATGGTGGACTACGTCTATGTGTAGATTATAAGGTAGGGGTAAACCAACGTCTTGTTAATTCGCACTACCCTATAAGGAAAATAGACCACATTTTTAATAGTCTTAACAACTCGAGATATTTTTGCCGTTTAGACTTGTATAAAGCCTACCTGCATGTACCGGTGGACGAGGAATCAAGTGTTGTTCAAACAATTTCAACGCACAGAGGAACCTATCGTATGAATAGACTGTCATTTGGAATAAAAACGGCCCCAGCCGAATTTAACAGGATAATAGATCAGATTTTGCGCGATATTCCAAAAACTGAGTCATATTTTGACGATATTGTTGTACATGGGGAATCGATAGAGGAATGTAAAGAAAATTTGAGGAAATGTCTGTCACGATTAGAGAAATTTGATCTACATCTAAACGTATCCAAGTGCTCGTTTTTTGAAGAAAAGATTGAATTCTTAGGTCACACGATTGAACATAATAGAGTCCAAAAGTCCTGCTCAAAGGTGAAATCAATTCTGGAAATACCAACACCGACATCTGTTGATGAATTGAGACGTTTTTTGGGCATGGCCACCTATTACTCCAGATTTATTCCAAATGCATCAACAATTACGGCTCCAATGCGTTACCTTTTACGTGAAAATTCAAAATTTATATGGTCAACTCACTGTCAGGATGCTTTCGAAAAATTGAAAAAGGAAATCGCAAGTGATCGTGTTTTGATGCCATTTAACCCGAGAGTGCCAATACAGCTTACGTGTGACGCTAGTCCTAAAGGTATAGCATGTGTCTTATCACATTTAATCGATGATGATGAAAAACCAATCGCTTTTGCGTCAAGGGCTTTAACAGCGGCAGAGCAAAATTACTCCCAATTAGATCGGGAGGCTTTAGCCATCGTCTTCGCCGTTCAACGTTTCCATGAGTACGTGTTTGGTCGCCCCTTCAAACTGGTTACAGATAACCAACCGTTATCAAGAATATTTCACCAAAATTCAAAGCTTCCACAAATGACTTCGGCCCGGCTACAACGCTATGCCGCATTTTTAACAGGATACAATTACGAGGTAGTAGCAAAGAAAAGTGATGAAATTGTACACGTCGATTGTCTTTCTAGAGCCACTGGAGAATCAACATCTTCTAAACAGAATGCAATAGATCAGGAAGTTCACTTAATTTGTAACTCAACAATAAATCAAATCAACTCAAGGCTGCTAAATTTCAAAACAGTCCAAGAGGAAACATCGAAAGATGCTATGTTATCTGAACTGATATGTAAACTACGTAACAACCAAAATGCTGAATCCGAATTTACAATAGATTCAGATATTCTATTTAAAGGACAACGGGTGGTAATTCCAAAATCTTTGCAACAATGTGTCCTTGAAGAGCTGCACTACACTCACGTGGGTATAACGAAGATGAAGCAGTTAGCACGAAGATATGTGTTTTGGACATCCATAGATAAGGATATAGAGAAATATGTGCGTTCCTGTTCTGCGTGTGCATCCATTCAAAACAGCCCTCCTAAAACAACACTTCATCCGTGGGAAGAACCGGAACACAATTGGCAACGCGTACACATGGACTACGCCGGTCCATATCAGGGTCGTTATTTTTTGGTGGTGGTGGATTCGAAATCTAAATGGGCAGAAGTGGGAGTGTGTACGGCAGCACCGACATCGTCTTTAACTATTGATATTTTACAAACAATATTTGCGAGAAATGGATATCCGGACGTGCTAGTATCGGATAACGCCACAATTTTTACAAGTAATGAATTTACAGCATTTTGCCGCGAAGCAGGCATCTTCCAAAAATTTATTGCACCTGGGCACCCAGCGACGAATGGCTTAGCTGAAAGGAACGTTCAAACACTAAAAAAACGATTATCAGCTATGACAGAGGAAAACATACCGCTTCAAAGGAAAATTAAGGAGATAATGTTCAGGTATCGAGCCACCCCTCTTAAGAATGGGAAAACACCAGCAGAACAATATTTAGGTCGTCAAATACGAATTCGCTTGGATGCACTAAAGCCCATAGCCACCAATAAGACAACTACCCCCTGTCTATCTTCCAGGCAATTGAATGTGGGGGATAGAGTTCAAGCACGCTATTATACGGCAAACAAGGAGCAATGGAAGTTTGGCGTAATTACTGAAAAACTAGGTCATCTGCACTACATGATTGAACTGGATGATGGGTACATACTTAAGCGGCATATAGATCAGCTGCGTCTAACCAACGTTTAAAATAAGTGTGAAGAAAACGTTTTACTTGAAGATAATCTGGAACGTAGCGGACAAACGATGAGTCAAGAAGAATCCCAACAAGGCCTTTTGCATTCAGCGGGTCACATACCTGTAGAACTATCAACCGAGGTAAATTGTTCTGACAATGAAGAAGGAGCTGCAGCTGAAACAACAAATGCCGATCAAAATGATGAAGTACGTGGGCAACAATTGCCTCGGAAAACAACTAGACAGCGGAAGCTGCCACAACATTTGAGGGACTATGTCGTTGGAGATGAAGTGGGAGGACAAGATTAAGTGTGGGAGAATTGTTGCAACACTAATATTCCCTACCTTATGGCAACACTATTCATCTACTGTCATTATATAGATATACATACAATTTTGGTGTGCCATGATTCTCTCGTATGCATAGAAATACACATCCATTTTCCTTGCTCATATTGAAATTTTAATAAATAAATATTTAATAATAATTGAATCAAAGGCCTACCTTTTTATTTGGATACAACAGTAACTTTCTTGAATACAGGGGTTTTTCAACAATAAATGAATAATATTAATTTCTTCTAATAAAAAGATATTCTACAATGAACTTAAGCCAAAATAAACAAGTACAAATTTCTAAAAAAATATATGTTTTAATATAAAGAATTTATTGTTGTAGAGACGAGGTCACTTTATTATTTATATTTTGTAAATGCTAAGAAACTAGAAGTTTTGAGCTGAAAACTATGGCGCATATTCAGAAATGATATTTTAGTGTTAACTTTTTAAGTACCTATTTAAGTTATTCTTAGTTGATTACTATCAGCACGACAAGTTTTAACTTAATCATGGGTAAAGCTGTAACTAAGTGTCAACTAAACTAACAGATACATTTAAAGAACAGCTGATTGATTTTGTTTCATTATTTACATATTTGAAAAGTACAACAATTTTTCATCTGGCGACCAATTTGAGTCTCTCTAAGATACCCAAAGTAATAAATTCATATTTTTTCTAACAATAATAATAAACTTACCTTATTTTCTTTACTAATTGCGTCCATTTCGTCCACAAAAAAATCTAACAAACAAGAAAACAAACTAGAGATGTGTTTTTAGTCAACAAAAATCTATTGAATTCAGTGTTGCATTGCTGAATGCAGTTGTTGCGATAGTTATGAGTTGTGAATAGGATATTTAGGTTAGGTTAGGTTAGGTAGAACAGGCAGCCGTTGAAGGAAAGGATACAGCTCACTTGGGTCCGCTTAATTCGGTCCCTTTGTGTTACCTGGAGAAGCAGATAGAATAGGTTGAGATGGAAAGAAAGAAGAAATTTAGAGAAGGATAAGAAAGAAATAAAGAAAGAACAGAAAAATGAAGCAAACTTACCAGGGTCTCTGGTGGGAATCGAACCCACAACCCCCAGACTGGTAGACTTGTGCACTTACCACTGATCTACCGGGGCTATTTAACTATCTATGAACTATTTTTTGGTTTCTGTTTTATAAATTTTGACTTTAGTTTCGATTTCTGAATATGCGCCTATCCTGTTATTTCGGCCTGTGAACGTTATCCACAATAAATAAAATAATTTATCCATGGTGATTGTACCATAGTGTTATCAGTTACGGTTTTCTTAAATCATAGTTTTGTTATATATATATATATATATATGCTATCGAAATTTTCTACCATCCTTAGTTTTCACTTATCTATAAAATGGCGACAAAAAATTTTTTCTGTAAGAAATTAATTATGTTAATGTGATTAAATAACAGGAATTTTATATTTAAACAATAAAACAAACAATTAAAACCAATTTTTAATAAACATTTAATAGTAGTTTTTAAAAAACCCTACTAAAGAGGTGAAAAAAAAAATTTGTGAACAAAGAGATAGACCACTTAGAAATAAATCAATAGCCACTGCTAGTGTAAAGTAAACAAATTTGTGTTTGAAAAAATGTGGAGTCAGTGGTCACAATATGCAGGCGCACCACCATTGCCTACGACGGCACCACCACCGCCGCCGCAGGAGCCTGGAGCAGCAGCTCCGGTGGTTGCCCCAATAATAGGACCAATGTTGCCGTCTGCGACTGTTGCAACAGCGCCAGCAGCACCGCTACCAGCAGCTCCCATTGCTGCTGCAACAGCTTTGGTAGCGCCCGCGGCTGTCGGTGCGAACCCATATTCTCAGTATACTGCAGCTCAATATGCAGCCATGACACCAGAACAACAATATGCTCTACAACAGCATTGGCAGCAGTGGCAAAAGTATCAGGAAGAATATGCTAAATGGCATGCACAGTATGGTGAACAGGTAGGTTCATTAGATTATCTTAAATTTACCAAGTAGTAAACTATAAAAGTACATATTTTCAAATTGAAAAAAATGTTAGGTTAAAAAAATAGTGGTTATGTTTGTGTGTTAATTAATTTTTTAGTACAAGCGTGAAATGGAAATGGCTCAATCTGCTTCAGCAGGAACACCAGCCATCGCAGCAGCCACACCTTCCTATGCATCGTCGTATTATCCACAGCCAGCTCCGGCGGCTCAAAGCAAAATCACTGGTCAACCTCAGTTGTATACGCAACCGCCACCACCCCAAGCTCCAGCTCCGAACCCGGCTCCTAACATTACAAATCCACCAAATTATACGTCAGCCGTACCAGGTACTCTACAACAACCTCCACCACAATGGCAACAGCAGCCACCATCGTTTAATCAACCACCACCAAGTTTTAATCAAAATGCCAATTCAAATAATTCACCAAACTTTCAACAACAGCAAAAGCCACCGCATTCACAATGGGCCGGAGGACAACCGCAAAACGCGTCAGGTGGACCAGGAGGACCACCAACATCATCCCAAGCTAATTCGGATAATTTCCAATATAACAATCGGGGACCAAATGCTTCTGGTGACCCTCCAAACAACTGGAAAGGACCTCAAAATAATAGGGGTTCTGAAAATTGGAATAGTGCCAATCAGCCTGGAAATCGTGGTAATGCACCTTTTGAACGTGAAAATAATAATTGGAATAATCAAAAATCTGGAAATAATAACGTGCCGCGAAACAGTTGGGGTAATCAAGAGGGTAATCGCAATTTTAACAACGCAGATAACTTACCACCCGTAAATGAAAACAAGGAAAAAATTGGTGAAAATATCGCCGAAAATATGGATGTTAGCAACGATCGCAATTTCAGTGGACCCAATAATTGGAATGATAAAGGCGGACCAGGAGGAAATAATCGTAATCGTGGTTCAATCAATTGGAATGACAGAGAATATAGTCAAGGTGGGCCTGGAGGCAATGAACGCAACTGTGGTCCAAATAATTGGAATGACGACTCAAATGATCGTAATATACCTCCTAATAATCGAAGAACTCTGGGCAATAATCGTGGTCCAAACAATTGGAATGATGGTCCTAATAATAGAGGTAACAATTCTAATGACTGGAATGATAAGGCTAATAGAGGTGGGCCTAATTTCGGGAACAATAATAGAGGTTCTTTCAATTGGAATGATGACTCGAAAAATGATCGAGATTCTAATAATTGGTCTGATAGACCAAACAATCGCGGTAACAACAGCAGTCGCAATGACTGGAATGACTTACCCAATAATCGGGGCAATAACCGTCCAAACGATTGGAATGATAATCGTAACAACTTTGGACCTAATGATAGAAACTTTGGTCCTAATAATCGGGGTGCTAACAAAATGCACGATTATTCAAACAATCAAGGCGGTGGTTATAATGAGCCAGCAAATGATTGGAATGATGGCCCAAACAACTCTGGCCCGAATGATCGCAATTTCGGTTCCAACATTCGCAGCAATAACCGTTCAAATGATCGTGGAAATGACCGTGATCGTAATAACAGAGGTTTTAATAATCAGCCTGATAACTGGGGAAACAATCGTCCAAATAATCGTGGACGCAATGATGCTCCAAATCAAGCAGGTCCAGGTCCTGCTGCTGGTAATCGTCCCCGTATAAGCGACTTAGATGAAGAAATGTTCGATCGCCAATTTCGTCAATGGGAACAACAGTTCGAAGATTGGAAAAAGGCTAATGAAAATCATCCCGATAGGGAAATGTACAAACGTTACGAACAAGAATTTGAAAAGCAGAGAAAACGTATTGCTGAACGACGTGAACAAATGCGCCGGCGTAAGCTAGAACAAATGGGCTTTGATCCGAACCAACCGCCTCCACAACCTTCCCCAAATCGTTGTGAAACGGAAAGTAACAATGAGCAGTTGGATAAGACGAATTTAACTGGACAACACCTAAACATTTCGAGTGAAAACCAACAAAATTTTACTCCAAAACAAGATATAGCCGAAAATGAAAGCAATTCTTTGGATAATTCGAATCCAACTGCTCAAGAAACAAAACAGCCAGAAGCTCCTAAAGAAAAAGAAAACAATGAACCACCAAAACAAAACGAAGAAAATTTAAACGAAAAAACCATCAAAGGTGATGAAAAGAAAGAAAACGAAGCTAACAAAGCTGTTAACAATAATACGCCACAACAAAAAAATACTGCTTCTTCGCTAGGTAAGAGAAAAAGTCGCTTTAATGCACCAACAATTGCTCCAACGCCACCTAAAAAACCAGTTGAACCTGTGGAAGTCATAAATTTAGACGATGACGATGGAGATGTTCAGCAAGTTGCAGACAATAAAGGTAGTATGTCTGAAATTTTCAAAAAGGTCGATGGTATACCCGGGTTAGATTTAACCGATGATACTTCTTCGATTGCCATTGCAATGGACGCAGATGTAACAAAATCAGTCCCAGTGAGCAAACAAACCGATCAAAAGAAATCGATTCAAAATGTAGCTATTACTTCTTCAACGCCAAAGAAAATTCCGTCTTTGTTTGATATAAAAGTTGATAAACCCGACATGACAGATATAAATGATAATCAAAAACAAGAACAGCATCAGGTAGTCGCACCTGCATCCACTGCTATCCCAGACTTAGCCAAGACTCTAAATGATCCAGACTTTTTAAAAAGAATTTCAGAAGCTGTTGCAAGTGCAAAAGGTGGCGATCAGGCAAAGATGCAAGACACCGATAGCCGCCAATTGTCATTTTCTGAATGGCAGAAGCGCAATGAAG
Source organism: Melanophora roralis (assembly GCA_963583895.1). NCBI lineage: Eukaryota > Metazoa > Arthropoda > Insecta > Diptera > Rhinophoridae > Melanophora > Melanophora roralis. The sequence goes on along the minus strand of OY757190.1, from coordinate 32,550,557 downwards.
GGGAGGGCTCAGGAAATAGAACAACTAATATTAATGACGGACTAGAAAAATCAAATTCTAAAGATAGTGGTATTAACAAGCTCTCTAACCGTTCTGAGACTGGTGAAAATGTAATTTCGAATATCAATGCAAATAGTGGTGGTGATAATGATGGCAGAGACGACGGTATGGGAGGCTCCCTAGGTATGCCAAACAATATTGGCCCCAATAATAATTTCGGACCTAACCAAAATTTTGGACCTAACGGTCCTAACAACTGGGGTCCAAATGGCCCCAACGGTCCAAACAACTGGGGTCCTAATGGACCAAACAACAATTTTGGCCCGAATGATCCCAACAATTGGGGTCCGAACAACAATTTTGGTCCTAATGGTCCCAACAACAATTTTGGTTCTAATGGCCCCAACAACAATTTTGGCCGTAATGGTCCCAACAACAATTTTGGTCCTAATGGCCCCAACAACAATTTTGGCTCTAATGGTCCCAACAACAATTTTGGTCCTAATGGTCCTAACAACAATTTTGGCCGTAATGGTCCCAACAACTGGGGTCCTAGAGGGCCCTGGGGTCAAAATGGTCCAAATGGTGGAAATAACTGGGGACCTAACGGTCCCAACGGACCAAACAACTGGGGTGGTGATGGTTCTAATAATTGGGGACCCAATGGTCCTAATAATTTTGGTCCTAATAATAATAATTTTGGTGGACCCAACAACCGCGGTGGAAATAACTTTGGACCTAATGGCCCCGGCCGTAATTTTGGTGGAGATGGTCCTAATTTTGGACGTAATGGCTCTAACTTTGGCGCCAATGATGGAGCTGGGCGTAACTTCAACCGCAGTGGACAAAACTCTGGGCCTAATGATGGACCCGGCCGAAATTTTGGACGTGATGGCCCCAACTTTGGCTCTAATGAAGGATCTGGCGGAAATTTTGGTCGTCAAGGTTCTGACGGTAACAAGCGTAATAGAGGACAAGATGGTCCTAATGGAAGACGCGATGGCTCTAATAATAATCGCGATGGCTCCAACAATAGGCGCGATGGCTCCAACAATAGGCGCGACGGCTCCAACAATAGGCGCGACGGCTCCAATAACAGACGCGGTGGTTCCCAAAATAGAAGCAATTTAAGCAATGAAGGAGGCGCTCAATCCGACGACAGCGGCACTGCCGGAAAAAATATAAATAATCCCTTCAGACGCAACGACGTCCCAAATATTGCCAGTTTAGAAGCTGATAACCAAAAGGATTCATGGGTTAAAGGGTAAGATATATTACTATTATTTTAAATTTACCATTAGTTAGTATAAAAAACATTTAACTTAATCCTCCAAGACAATATATATACTGTTTTAATGAAATCTATATACATATTTTCATTATGAGTGCTTTTGTTTGTCCGCCTTTAAATAGTTTTTCAATATCGAAATTTTTCTTTTTAAATATTTTCTGTTGCAAAAAGAGCAGGAGGCTTTTAAAAACATCCAAAAGTTTTCGTTTTTATATATTTCTGTCCCCTATCTAAGTGGAGGATATCTACAGAACGACCCAGCTTTACAAACAAGTTGCCTCATTTCTTTATTTTTAAATATAATTTTCAAAATCCCAACTAGATTCAAAAATTAAAAAATATTCGTATATACTTGGTTAGTCATTTTATTTACCCACTGTTCATCAAGAGGCAAAACCATTATTTTTTTTACTGTGTGTTCTTTAAAATACAATTAAATGTATAATCTTAAGGAAATAGGGGAAAAATGTTACCCACGCCAAATGAGTAATACCATATATGTATATAAATAATATACATATGCTCTTTAAAATGGTCTCGTGGAAAGCAAATAATTTATCAATGCATAACAAAGAAGCTTCAAAAACTTAAAATTTATAAAAACTTTTTTAAAATTAAAGTAAAAATTTAAAAGATACTTAAAGCAACTAATTTTTAAGACAAATAATCATCGACTTTTTAAAATTAGAAAAGTGGGAAAGTCAATTTTTTATTTCATAGTAACCTTGCGAAACTTTAATATCCATCTAACCCATATAAACCATTTGCTTTTTATTTTGAAAGGGAGCAGTAAAATTTTTTAGTTAAAACTTGACGTCGTTATGCGTTTAGAAAAAAACAAAACCAAAATGCAATGGAATTTTTAAAATGTTATGAAAAGAAGCTAGACTAGATTTTTAATTTATGATAATTTTTTTTTTAAATAAAATTTGTCCCTGAATTAAAAAAAAACACAGTAAAATTTTCCCAATTTTCCAGTTTCTTTATGTCTCAGTTCAGTCGGTAAATATTTTTGTAGATCATTATTTGTTTTTTTTTTCTGTCAATATTAAAAAGAAACAAAAATCCGATAACATTTGGAATTTATTTTCCATTTCTTTTCGTCTCTTTTCATTGCAAAACTATTCCTATCGAACACAAAATGTGGGTTTAATTGTAGCGGTAATGGTAAACCTCAATTATCCAATGATAACAAAAAGAGGATGAGCAGGAATAATCGTCGCAATTAAAATGAAAAAATTTAAAAAATACTTCATAGTTTTTTAACACGCTCTTTCTCCCTGTCTCTCAGCCTACTAAAATGATCATTCTCGTAAAAAACTTATTTCGAGTATAAAATTTAAAATTGAAGTTGCGAAAAAATCAACAATTTATAAAACACAATTTTATTCAAACAACCATAATAAATATTGATAATTTTTAAAGTATTTTACTTAATGTTTAAGTAAACTGAAGAAAAACAAATGCATAAATTTAAATATTAACGATAATCTTTCGTTTACTAGAATTATAGTGAATAAATGTTATGAATTATTCATTTAACTTTAAAGAACAAAAAAATCATTGTTGTTTATTTTTTATCATTAATAATTTTTAGGAGTTTGTTGTGAAAAAGTTTAATTTGCCTTGATTTTTACCTTAAAAAAATTATGTAAAAATCTTGTAATTAGTGATTTATTTCGTAAAAAGTAATTATTGGTCCGTTTGAACATATCCATAAGTATGTGTAAATGTATGTAAGTAAAACACTTGTACTTTACATATTAATACATTGTTTGATTGATTCTTTTTTTGCGCTTTTAGTAATTTAGAAAATGAATATAGTTGTATATTCGTTGGATTGTGCTACCCTTGAAGCATAAGCCTTACACGGAAATAATTAGTCCAATGATGCATTTAAGTATCTTCTAAAAGTATTACCTCTATTAATATATGCATCTTTTAAAAAGCTTAATTAAATTTGGTCCGCAAAATAGTTCCTTTTGTGTTAATTGTAGAGAGAGAAATATTAGAAAGGAAGCAAGTCTGAAAATAAGTGATAAGGGTATATATAAGTTTGTCATTCCGTTTGTAATTTCTTTATTATCCATATGGGACACCATAAATTATATATATTCTGGATTCTTATAAATAGGGAAGCCGATTTAGCGATGTCCGTCTGTTCGTCTATCCGTCTGCCTCTCTGTCCGTGTTATGGTTGAAATCAACTTTTTGAAACCCCCCGATGTCCCATAGACCCGTAAAAATTCAGCAAAATCGCCCGTTAAATGACTGAGATATAAGCAAAAAACCAAGACTACTTCTTTTTTTTAGTCCAAAACAACAACAAAAAACATACTTATGTATGTAATAATAAAAAAAACAACAAAATCAGTCATGTTGATTTTATTGAACCACACCCAAAACGAAAATTTTATTAGTGTTCATACATATAACAGGGTTGCATTACAAAGCTTATTTTAAAAATTTTCTTAAATCGCTCCTAGGGCTTCCAGGGTTCTCCTACAAAGGTAAAATGTAAGACCGACCCCAATTAGTTTATCCACCCAAACATTTTTGTGGAACATACCCTCTATCTCCAGCCCCTAACATGGTTGCCATACAAAATTTTAAAAAATAAGGTAAAAACCACTACAACTTCCCCGGAGTCGCCCCTAGAGGAATAAAATGTATCACTGAGCCCCATTAGTTTCCCCTTCCAAAAATATTCCTTGAATATACATACCCCCTATCTCTACCCTCGAAGGGAATTGCCATACAAAATTTGAAAAAAATAGGATAAAAACCCTTACAACTTCCTCGTAGTCACCCGTGAGCGTTGAAAAATGACACCGACCCCTATTTTTTGTTAGAAATGAACCAACAATCCCCCAACTTTATTTTAAAATTTCGACATTAATTTTAGAACTTATTAAATGAATTTTAGTATTTATAGTAACTGAAAAAAATCATGCAACAATATATGAAAAAAAACGTTCGTTGATTTTTCCCGTAAAATATATGTTTATATATGTATGTATATACAATTTTATTAAAGAAATAGAAGCTTTTTGTAAGTTTCGTTTAATTTACGAAGCCAATTTTTCGACCATAAATTCGTAAATTCTTAAAAGTAACAATTATCTTTCGTAATATTTACGAAACGTCCATTCAATTACAAAAAAATGCATAGTTTTGTAATTTTACAAATACAATTTAAAATTTTTCGCACTTTTTTTATATATGAAATTGCTTTGTTAAAATTTATTTCGTAAAATATACAGAAGAGTTTCGTACATTTTGTATATTTCCTGCAAGAATTTAGTGGTATGAAACTACGAAAAGTTTCGTACAATGTAGAAATGAATTTCGTTCATATGTTGCATAGATATTTTTGAGTGTATCATTATGTATTTCAGAAATTTCATAATTATTTTCAGCAGTTTCTAATTAAGTTTCGATAATACAAATAAAAATTTCTGAAACACAATTATGAAACACACATGGAAATTCAAAAAAAAAAAAGAAAATTCTAAAATTAAATGAGAAATTTCTAAAATTTAATTTGAATATTCTGAAAGCGAACTAGAAATTTCTGAAATTAAGTTAAAAATTTACAAATCTACATTTTAAAATTAAGATTTAAATTCCTAAATTAAAAATTGAAATTAAAATTTTAAGTTCAATTCACAAAACCCTTAATATATCTAAAAAAAGGTATTTAAAGTCAAGTTTTAATGAAGAATTTTTTCTTTAAATTAGATAAAATGCATAATCAACCACTAAGTGATTAACTTTTCACTCACAAAGACAATATTACTTTATCTTTTTTTGGTTTGATGAATATTCTTAACGCTAGAATCATTCTTGTTTTAAGCTCCCATGTGGCTGAAATTAATGGATTTATTCTTAAAACAAGTGCCGTATTTAATTTAAGAATACCCAAACTAACCTCACTTTCGATACCTCTACGGTTTTTTTTTGTTAGCAATGTTCTTTTAATTTAATTTACCAGTTTTTAATTGAAAAATTTCCATGAAATGAATGTATGTCTTATCCCATTTGCAGTTCTGTCTCAAGGCGCATTCATTGCAGGTGGGAGCGGTTAATCAGCTGAGTAACGGCATTTCGGATGTTTAAGTGTCATAATTTGTTTATGTTTATGTTTTTTTTTCTCTTTTTTACTAACAACAACTGTATGATCTAAGAAAAGCTCAAAAGAGAAGAAGAAAGAATTTGTGAGTTTTTGTTATTTGTTTCTGACATTCGTACATCCATTTTAGTTGTTTTTGCAGAACCGCTGTAATAAATGCGCTTTGTTCTGTCTATTGCACCAGTCTCGGTTGATTTATCTAAGACGCCAAAATATATCATTTATTATGAATGATTTTTGCAATGACCATTATTTAGGTAATTTTTCTTAGTCCTTATAGATAGAAAAGTAGATTTAGCAATGTCCGTCTGTTTTGTGCCCGATAATTAGTAACACCAATTTTTGTAAAAAGTTTGACATTTATAGGAGGTTTATAAACGAAATTTTACTTGAAAACTTTGTTTTGTACAATGGTGGTCATATAATTAATAATTTTAGAAATTTATTATTTGAAAATTAAAATTTTTAAGAGTTACAATCCAGGGAATCAATATTATATGTCTGCAAACGAACACTTTACTAACCTTAAAGTGTGCTTTAGGATATTGTCGTGATGAAAAGAGTAATGCACGGGCGTATTGTAAAAAGCATACGCTTCTATTACATTTTTCAAAATAATTTTTAATGAAGTTGAACCACTATTTTTTAAATTTGTATAATTGAACCAAAAGCACAGCATATTATACCCTTAACCGTGCTTCCCCATTTTCTCACTGTGCCTCACAAACATTTTTGTGGAACATCCTACACCCTATCTCAGCTCTTTAATAGGGTTGCCATACAAAGTTTAAATTTTTTTTAAATCGCTCCCACAGCTTCCAGGGTGGTCAAATGTAAGACCGACCTCTATTAATTTGTCCCCCCAAACATTTTTGTAAAACAAATCCCCCATCTCTAGCTCCTTAACTTGAAAAAATTAGGGTTAAAACCCCTACAACTTCCCCGTAGTCACCCTAAGAGTGTCAAAATATAACACCGACCCCTATTTAAACATTAAAAATAATTAACAAATAAAAAAAATCGATAAAAATTAAAAAAAAAGGTCGTGGCGAATGTGAAGGGTTAGAGGATTCGGCACAGCCGAATTTAGCGCTTGTTTAAATCTCATGCGGATTTTCTTGGCAATTGCTACCACGCCACGGCGACCACAGACAGGGCCTTCTTATTGTCCGTATAAAAATATTTGGGTTAATTAGTTGTTCAGATTTTATTTATATAATATAGTTTTAAATTATGAAAACTAAATCGTTTTAACAGTATTACAAGTTAATCTTCTATTGGGTAATTGTATAACCTCTTATGGTCACGTTGACCAGGCAAAAACACCTATCTGCGAAATAATTTTAAAATTTTTGAAAAGAAAACTTTAAGCTCTTGTGTTTTCCCTTGACGACAGTGTGGATTTTTTACATTGTAGAAAACGGAAACAAAAACTTAAAGTTATTAAAAAAATATATCGTTTCTGACTAAATGGCCACCACTGTACATTAGACCGAACATTTTTTGTATGGGAAATTTTTTTTTTTGCAAAAAAAGTGTACCGCCCCCTCAAATTGTTCCTTTTTATGCCAATAGTGAAATTCCAAAATCTAAGACTGATTGCCCTAGGTTAAGGCGTGGCACATGCCCACTGAAGTGGCTAAAACTGGTTTATATGGACTTTTCACATGACAAGGCAAAAAATTATAAGTAAAATGTTTCATATATGTCTGTAATATATTATTTTTTTGAAATTAACTTACGTTTAATGATTACTATTCTTCGGCAAATGCTCACGATTTGTTTTTTTTTGTATGCTCACGATTTGTTGTTGTTTACGTTGATTACTGACAATACCAAAGCGTGTCTAACTCAGTACATCGAACACAGTTCCCCCATTCTTACCGTCTATGTAAACAAATATTTGATTTGCTAAATAAAGTGTTGGCAACAACAGAGTAAAGTCAACCACGGGGCAATTAAAAGTGTGTAAAGAGTGAAGCGCAGGTATTTTGAGCTTTTAATCATAGAAACATTATTGCTAAAAAGAGAATTTATATTGATGGTATTTGCAAAATGGACACAAGAGCTAGTGAAAAAATTTATTTATTAGGATATGACGAAAGCCAAATTGTTGGATCTAAGCTGCCTTCCAATGGACAAGTTTTGAAAGTTTTGTTTTATAACATGCGCAAAGTGAAATTGGATCTTCGTTCAAGTGCATATCTGGTTATCAAAGAGGTCGAAATTTTTTGGAATAAAGCCCGTATTCCATTTCGTCAAATTGATAGAAGTGTTCAAAAAGTTGAATCTTTATATCACCAATGGAAAAATCTGCAAAAAACGTGCAAACGCAGCACACCACTTCAAAAAAGGCGAGAAGATGAGTTTATTAAAAATATGGAAAACTTATTTGACATTGCGCACGGGAATGCGTTAGATTTAATTAAAATAGAAGAAGATAAAGAGTTTTTGAAGAATCAACGTAAAGAAGGTAGACCTGGTGCAATGGTGGGATGCGATCGTTCATTATTTGAAAAAGAAAAGCGAAGAAATATTCGTATTGAAAAAGAGGTAATGCGAAAAGAAAAGCAGGGCGAAGATCAATTCCAAGGATTCCTGACAGCGAATGATTTGAGTGACAATACAGAAGAACTAATTGATGAATACGATAGTGATGATAATACTGACCAAACTGCGAACTCGAACTCTCAACAAAAAAACAGAAAACGAGGAATGAAACATTTTATCACTTCCAAGCTTGTTGCGACCTTAGACAAGGCCAAGGTAAGTGACAGGGATGCAGTACGTATTCTGATAGCTGCGGCTGAAGCATTGGAACATGATATCAGTACACTAGTAATCAGTAAGACATCGATTCGGCTTTGCCGTAAACAATTACGTTCGGAAACTGCTGCAAACCTGATGATGGATTTTAAAAACAAAGATATAAATCAAATTACTGTACATTGGGATGGAAAAATTTTACCATCGATCACAGGAAATGCAAAAGTAGACAGATTACCAGTTGTGATAACAACAAATGGCATTGAACATCTACTTGGAGTACCTGCCCTGTCAGCTGGTACTGGAAAAGAACAGACAGACGCCATACTCAAACTATTAAATGAATGGAATCTAACAGAAAAGGTATTTAAAAAACAATTTCTTATAACAGTTAATATAAACAACATTCTTTCCAAACAAGGTACAAGCTTTATGTTTTGATACTACAGCGACAAATACAGGTAGATTACAAGGTACTTGCATTTTATTAGAACAACACCTCAATAGAGAATTGTTATATCTCCCTTGCCGTCATCACATATATGAACTCTTGCTGAAAAGTGCTTTCGTGAAATATGATTTAAAATTAAGTGGACCGTCATTAGATATTTTCCAGCGTTTCAAAAAATATTGGCCCAAAATCAATCAACAAAAATTTGCAAGTGGAATGGTGGATAAAAAAATAAATCTTGCGCTTAACATAACTGAACAAGACCAATTAGCCCAATTTGCTCAAAACTATGCCACTAAACAACATCCCAGGGCAGACTACAAGGAGTTATTGGAATTGAGTCTTATATTTCTTGGTCGAAACACAGAGCCTATAAGGTTTAAATCACCTGGAGCGATGCATCATGCCCGATGGATGGCTAAAGCGATATATACGCTCAAGATTTTTCTTTTCCGCCACCAATTCTCAATGTCATCAGATGAGGCAAATGCTATACAAGATATAAGTGTGTTCATTTTGAAAGTTTATTTGAGGCCGTGGATTGAGGCGCCAATTGCCGCGAAAGCACCTTTAAATGATTTAAATTTTATTAAAAATATTATTAAATTCAACGAAGTGAATGAAATAGTAAGCAATGAAGTAACGAGCAAGTTTTCGAACCACTTGTGGTACTTGACACCAGAAGCAGCGGGTCTTTCATTTTTTGATAATGCTGTAGACGTTGGAGAAAAGAGGAAAATGGTTGAAAATCTCAAAGAAGAACAAAATAATGAGAATAAAAGAATAGTTACCAACATAAATGATTTAAACCAAAAAAATATTTCAGACTTTGTTAATAAAAAAACATTGAGCTTTTTTGAAAGGTTTAATATTGAAACTAACTTTCTAAAACTTGACCCTTCCAAGTGGCCCAATGAATCCGAATTTCAAAAGGGAATGAATATTGTACAAAACTTACATGTTGTTAATGATACTGCAGAGCGTTTTGTAAAACTTATGGAAGAATATAATGCAGCTTTAACAAAAAACGAAGAAGAGAAACAATATATCTTGCAAACAGTAACTGATTATAGGAAAAAGTACGGTAGCATTAATAAATCAGACCTTTGCGATTAAGTTTAAATGTTTATTAAGAATAGTAATCATTAAACGCAAGTTAAATTCAATAAAATAATATATTAAAAACATATATGAAACATTTTACTTTTAATTTTTTGCCTTGTCCTGTGAAAAGTCCATATAAACCAGTTTTAGCCACTTTAGTGGTCATGTGCCACGCCTTAACCTAAGGCAATCAGCCTAAGATTTTGGAATTTCACTATTGGCGTAAAAAGGAATAATTTGAGGGGGCGGTACACTTTTTTTGCAAAAAAAAAAAAATTAAGTTCGGTCTACTGTACATACTTCGTAAAGAATAAATAACTATCATATATAAACTAGGAATGGCTACGTTATATAATAAATCATTTTAATAATAGTTTTATAAACTACACACAAAAAGTATTTCGTTGGATCAGCGATGATACAAACTAATCACTCGTATTGTGGTTGTGCGTTGGAGTAGTCGTTTGGTACCGTCTTACAAATACGCCACTGTTAAATGAATATAACCCTTGTCGTTTTTATATCGAATTGGACCACATTTGACACGACAACGCCAAACACAATAAGGCTGAATGTATGGTTATTAGATTTTAAAGCCATAATTATTAAAAATTTATTTTTTTATATTGAAAAAGTCCAGCTGATTATGAATTCGTCCTGAAATTTTGTGAAAGTGATTTATTAATTTTGTATGAAATTAAAATTTTGTTTGACTTTTTCTCTTTTTCAAACACAAAAAGGAAATGCAGAGGGCGAATTTTTTTAATTCGTCTTGATACAAGTTGTATTAGTGTACCCTGTGTTTGTCCTAGTTAAAATCAAACGATTATGTGATTAAATATTTATAATAAAAACAAAAACAAAAAATGAAAATTTTGTTTTTGCTTTATGTATAAATTTTCTAACGCATATTTGTGAAATATTTCCCGTTAGCGCATTCAACCAAATTCGAACTAAGTTTTTTTCGAATTAATATAAAAAGCAAAAACAAGGAAATAATTATTTAATTCTTATAAAGTTCATCTTATGTATTCAACTGCCAATGACAGGTAGAAGTTTAACTCTGGCTTCCATATTAAAATAATTTTTAAAATAAAATGTTTTTTAAGCGATATTTACCCTACCAGAACAGTGATAGTCATTTGACCGGTCATATGACCGACACAGATGACCGGTATTTCGGTCATTATTTTCTATAATTTTCTTAAGGGCGATGTGAAAAAAATTTTTTTTTTTTTTTTTTTGTTTCATATATTTATTATTGAATCTTCGCCTGTGGCGAACTAACAATAAGTGTTCAAATCTTAAAACTAGGTAGTTAATATAAGTCTAGCCAGTGCCAGACTAAAATTTAAGTTCTCATATTAATTATCAAGCTTCATATAAGCGCAATAGTATCCCTCCTTTTCAGGCGGGTGTGCCCACTATGTTGCAGGATGTTTCGGGCGAGCGAATTTGGGTGAGCTTCCAGCTTATTTAAATACTTGTCCACATAGTTCAGGATTTCGCATTTAACTAGTGGAACTAGTAGATCCTTGTGGATGTTGCTGTTTTTAACATACCAAGGAGCACCAGTTATCATTCTTAGGATTTTGTTTTGCCTACGTTGAATTTTTTCTATGTTGGATGCGGAAGCAGTGCCCCATAATTGTATACCGTAGCACCAAATTGGTTTCAAAATCGATTTGTAGAGTAGAAGTTTACAATCAAGACGAAGCACAGAGTTTCTGCCGATTAGCCAATGAATTTGTGTAGCTTTAAGTTTCATTTGCGTCAACTTCGCATCTATATGAGGCTTCCATGTGAGGCGGCGGTCTAGGTGAATACCAAGATATTTTGTCTCGGTTCGTTGAGGCACCATATGGTTGTTAATAAGAATTGGAGAGCACGTTTCTTTGCGTAAAGTAAAAGTTACGTGGGTACATTTTTGTTCATTTATTTTTATTCCCCATAACTTTGCCCATTTTTCAACTTGGGTTACGTGTTGCTGCAATTGGTTTGAAGCCTCTTTAGGGTCTTTATGAATACTAAGAAAAGCAGTATCATCAGCAAATGTCGACGTGTGTGTAAAACTATTGGTTGGCATATCTGCTGTGTAAAGCAAGTACAGAACTGGACCTAGTATACTCCCTTGAGGTACACCAGCCCCTATTGTTTGAGAAGAACTTATTTGGTTTCCCTCTTTGATTTTAAACTGTCGACCGGTTATGTACTTTTCTAGTAGGTTGAAAATATTAGCTGGAAGGTTTAGCTTTAGTTTGTTTAACAGGCCTTCGTGCCATACTTTATCGAAAGCTTGAGAGACATCTATAAAAAGCGCGGAGCAGTACTTTTTTCCTCGAAAGTTTTTCTTATAACCTGCACCAGTCTGTGAGTTTGTTCTATTGTGCTATGTTGACTTCTAAAGCCAAATTGGTGATCTGGAATGCAGTTGTTTTCATTCAGGATCGGAGTAAGCTTGTTTTTAAGCAGCTTTTCAAACAGTTTTGACAAAGTTGGTAACAAACTTATAGGCCTATAAGACTCCACCTTAGAAGGATCTTTACCAGGCTTAGGAATCATCTTAACTAAGGCAACTTTCCATATTGGTGGAAAATGTTCAAGCCGTATTATGGCATTAAAAATAAAAAGAATTATTCTTTTTGCTGTTAAAGGCAGCTCAATAAGCATTTTGTTGCTTATTGTATCAACGCCAGGAGCTTTTTTATCATTAAGGTTAGCTATAGCTTCTACCACATCTGAATATCGGAAACGTATTTCTATGGGACGTCTAGAAACAACAGGCGGTAATTCCCTCACGTCAGTGCATGTATTAGGAGTGAACACGTTTCTTAAATGGCTTGCGAGCAGATCGCATTTTTCTTCATCATTTCTAGCCCAGGATCCTCTTAGATTGCGCAGTGGTGGTTTTGCGATTACGGGTCTTTTGAGACGACTGGCTGATCGCCATAGAGAATAATTTGTTTGAGGGGTTGCGTCTAGACCTTCCAAATACTTCTTAATTGATGCAATTCTGTGTACCTCCAGCAAGTTTTTTAAGCGATTTGTACACTCTTTTAGCTTCGTTTTAAGTTGGGGCGATCTATGCTGTTGCCATTCTCTTCGCGCTCTCCTTTTTTCAGATAAAAGCTCCTCAACATCGACAGAAAAAATTTTGTTGTATTTGACCTGACGGTATGTTGAAGAAGCATGTTCAACGGCTTTTTTAATGTTTTCATTTAGGATATTTAGGCAATCATCGATTTCTTGGGGAGTTTTTAGTGGTATGTGTTCCGAGCAGTGAGAGCTGATATATTTTTTATATTTTAACCAATTTACTCTTTTTGATAAGAAAAAATCACTAGTTGCTATTTGGTGAGGACTGCAAATAGTGATAATTGTGGGTGAGTGGTCAGAAGATAAATCGAAGGACTTCAGCCTCAATAAGGTCCGGTGATATACCTTTTGCCACGCCAAAATCTATTACGTCTGGAATTTTATTATTGTCCGTTGGCCAATAGGTTGGTTGTCCAGTTGAAATAACGAAAAGTCCTATTTCCGACACTGAGTCATACAAAACACGACCTCTGGGACTAATTAGGCGGGAGCCCCAGTATGTGTGCTTAGCGTTATAGTCTCCAGCAGCTATGAAGCGGGGACCTAATGATTTGTAGAAACTGTTGTACTGATCCTTCGTTATGGAGAATCTGGGTGGACAGTAAACTGATGAAATAACAAGGTTATGGAAAAATTCATCAATGCAGACGTTCGTAGCTTGGATATAACTTTCCGAGAGGCCACCCAACCATTGGTGTTTAATTCTTGATTTGATTAGAATAGCCGAGCCACCACATGATCTATGCCTAGGATCCTTTGAATCGTAAAAAGAATAACCACTAATTTTAAAAGTGCTTCTAGATGTCATATGAGTCTCAGAAAATGACCGAAACTTTGTGTACGTGTGATCTTGTATCTCCCTCGCACCTTCAGATATGATAGAAATATTGGTCACAAATGACCGAAAAAAAATTTTTTAGTGTTAGTTTCGGTCCCAAATTTCTTTTAAGGTAATTACAAAATTACTTTCTTAAAACTTAACATTTTTTATTAGGGCATAGAAATTTGAAAGAAATTTTCACACAAAATTTTACTTTTTTCAACTTCAAAATTGAATAAACTTAACAATTTATTTGGGTAATTTAAGAGGTAGGTTCTCATGTCTTAGCTTCAAAAAATATAATATGGTTTAGAAATAAATTTTACGTTTGAAAAATTTTTAAGCTTACATTATATATTTTTTAATGAGACAATAAGACAAAACGTTAGATTACAAACCTTGCGAATTACTCAAATATTTGTTCATTGTTTGCAGTTGTAAAAAATTCTCATTAAGTTTAAACCAATAAATTTTTGTCATTAAAAATATTCTTTTTCAGGAAAACGTCTAAAAATCACAGTTCAACTTTTTTAATTTAGTTTTATTATATACAATAGCTACCAATTGTCGTAACCATATATACTGATTCTAGCCCTCACCAGCTTTTGCCAATCTTAACAAACTTAAAAGTTCTTGTCTGTTTATTAAATTCTTTTTAAAATTTTTGTTTTTGTGCATCGTTAGCTTAAAAGAAAAACTACGTAACTTAAATATTCAAAATTTTATAGGAGAAGCAAAAACATTTTCTAAGTTACAAATATAACACCGTGCATGTGCCCAAAACAACTATGAGCACCAAAAATGTCCAATTTTCTATGATTTTTAACCAAAAGTTAGGCCCAATTTGACTTGCGACTTACAGGACCATTAAAAAGTCTAACATGACAAATGTCACAATCTCTATGGTCCATTTATTATTATGCCCTCAAAACGCTCGTACAGAATTTCCAATATTACATGTGCTGTGTTGCACGTTGCGACTCCCTCTTGAAACCACATGTCGTTAGTGATCATATCATGCAAGTCAGGTTTAGAAAAATTTAGTTGTCATATAAACTCAGGACTAAAATCGATCCAAAACCACTTTTCCCGAATACAATGAACGCTCTTGCCTCTTATGTCAATTGGTATTGTCCCAAATCCCACAATTACCTCATGCTTAAGATAATTTTGAAGATTAAACGTTACTCAAACAGAATATAAATCTTGTTTAAAAACTTATTATTTGCAAGGGTAAGATGGCAGCCGATTCAATAAAACTAGAAAGCTGCAAGGATATTGCCGCCATCAACCGTCAAGGCACAAAAGTCTCTGTTATAAGACTATTGATCTAGAATTGCGGTACAATACGCCAATTTTTGCATGTCTGTCTGTCTGTCTGTCTTTTTGGGTGACGCCCTGTCCTCGTAAAAACTGCCTTGCAAGAATTACTTAATGGATTTAAATTAAATTAGGTACATATCTACATATATACACACCGCGAAACGATGTCTTATTTAGGAGAAAGAATAATGGGAAAAATCCAAACTGCGCTATTTAAGTCATTCAAGTCATTTTTGATTGACTATATGTAAGTGGTAATGACAGGTAAGATAAGTGCATGCATTTAAATGCATATGAAAATCATTGCCAATACGGTTCGTATCAACCTGGTTTAATTACTTTTCCAACAACCTCGCACCGATCCGAAAACCTACCCTGAAAACCCAAAGGTCAAAAAATCCCAAAATCTCTTTAGTCTGTAACAGACCTGAATTGGACACTCTGTTCTTCAAGGCCTTTTTACTATAGATATATATTTTGAAACAACCCCTGCCCCCCTTAGTGGTGGGGGCACAAAGGAACAGTCGTAGTTCATTCGTTTCCGTGATCAACTTGCATTAACATGCGGCCGTAAAAGGCTGGCACACTTCCGTGAAAAAAAATTTAATAAAATTGATTTAAAAAATATCAGCTGGTAGCTGTCAAAATTCCAGATGTTAAAAGTTGCTCTACTTCAATACGTTAATTCGTTGATAAGACGTCCACAATAAAACCAATTTTTTACTCTGCTGCCAGTTGAAAAAGGCGACTCTTATGTGCCACCACCTTAAGAAAGGTCAACAACTCTGCTTAAAACACGCAACAGTCACATAAAAGTCTACGTATATGCCCTTATAAGTTAGGTGCCTAAATTGATTCTCTCACCATCTGTCTGTCCGTTTCTATGAAAAGGTTTTCATCAGAACAGGTTCCCATGGCTAATAATCCAACTTGTTGCGAAACTAGATCCCTTGATTAACTGAGTGACTGAGCTGCGACTAAACTTGTTGCTGCCAAATTTATCCCATGAAGCTTAATATATATCAACCATTATATTATAAACAATAAGCGACTGCCTAAAAGCGTTTTCTTATAATACTATAAAAATGTACTTACAATAGGCATAAAGTGAAAAAGATATTTACACAAAATTATTTTCAAATCTTTGACAAGTTTTATTTTTGAAACATTTTTAATTTTATTTAAAAAATTAATAATACTTTACAAACTACTTTCCATAAGCAGTTTGCTAAAAAAAATCTTTTAAATTTATTTAATTATATTATTTTAAAATACATAACTATGTCGATTTCTTTTTTAAAAAGTTTTGCCTTTTTTCTTTCCTCTTTTCATTTTAATTGTTAAAAAAACCCAATACAATTTTAAAGCAATTTCAATATGAAGAGCAGGAAAATGTCAACCTTAGTTTTGTGGAAAAGAAAACAAATTAAAGTTATGCAACTATCTAGCCACAAGGAAACAAAATTCCATTTTAAATTCTATTTAAATCATGCCCGCATCGAATCCTATAACTGCATAAGTTAAATTAAAAAGTCACAACTATTTTACACCATTTGTTAAGGAAACCCTCGTTAATTCTTATCCCCGTTCTGACTAAGCTAGCTTAATTCGGTGTATAGAAGCACATGATAGAATATGTAAATTTCTAGTTAGAATACATTATAAAAATATGTCACAAAGTAACCTTAAATTCTAAACCACACGCGCTATAAGTACGGCAATTATTGCTGAGGCAACTGTTAAATTCTATTGCCAAAATAAGAAACCTAAATGTGGACCTCATGAATATGTGTTAAAACACATTTATTAAGCAATAAATGTTATAATACATTGCTTGGCAATGGTCCCTTAACACAAGCTGTCAGATTTACATGTGTTTTTGTGCAAAAACAGGAAAAAATTAATAACAATAAAAAAAAAAAAAAAAAAAAAATAAGTTAAAGAATTTGAAAAATAACATTGTGAATATAATAAAGACATTATAAGTGGCTTTGGTTAAATTTATTATAGGGACTGAAAGTAATAATTATTTTCGGATTTTTAAAGAAAGGCAAGGCAAAAGTAACCATCGGAGAGTCAAGTGAACAACACTAGATATATTGAAAGTCAAGTGCTGTTGAAATTTTTGATTATTATTTTTCTTGAAGAATAATACAGGGTGTCCGCCGGTAAACTACTTTGTTTTGCCGCCATTTTAGGTTAGCTTAGGTAAACTTTAGTCTTGACAGTTCATACTTGGCAGTCGTGAAGTAGAGACGTGGCAAATTTATTATGAAAAAATATTCGGTAAACCAACGTGTTTTAATCGTTAAAACATTTTATCAAAATCAATCATCGATTACTGTGACGATGAAAAAGTTACGTAAAATTTTTCGGTAGAAACAACGTGCCAACAAGACGAACTATTTATCGTGTAGTGAATGAATGATTTTGAAGAGGGACTGTAGCTGATAATATAAAAATAAATTATTATTTTTTCCAAAATAAATTAAAATTAAAAAATATATACATTTTTTTTTAATTTTTTACTATATTTGGCATAGTTATTACGGTCGCCAATTTAAATAAATTTTTGTGAAAATTTTTTTAATAAAATAAAAAATATGTATAAGCCCTACATTCCACCGCAAAATAGCTTTTTATGTGTTTAAAGATATGCCTGCTTTTCCAACCTGGTGACACAAGCTTGAACATTAGCAATTTGACACAACTATTCTGTCGGCGTTATTTCTTTTATTATTAAATATCGAATTGCGTATGTGGTTGGAGGTAATAACATCTCTCTCGAATCCAGAACAGGGAAAATATTGTATACCCTCCCACTACTCGACCCTTGCCATTCACCTATTATGTACATAATTAACAATTGGGTTTAGTTCCATTTTTACAACAATAGCTAAAGATAGAATGCAAATACCCAAACTTTATGCTTTAATCGCATAAGAAGTAAGATTTAAGCATTATAACCTACCAAAAGTTTTAGCTTTTCTTGTGCCTATGTTCTGTAACTTTGGTGAGAACTTCTCGCATCGAAAAGTCATGAAACAAAATTTCCAATAGTTTCTCGACATGTGAGAAAAAAGTGTTTCTGTAACTATTGGCGAGAAATACCTAAAATGTTTATGTTAGAACTGTCAAAAAGATGAGAAAAAGTAAACAAAACCTCGAAAAAAGAAGAAGAAAATGATACATAAATTGTGCGCCAAAAATATTAAAGAGTAAAGAAAATTAAAGAAATTTACAAATTTAAACCAAAAAATATAAATATATAAAAAAACTTGTTGAAAAAGTTACAAAAAAATGTATAATGTAGCTTTGGTGACGGCGGAGTTGACTTAAACTCCACTAATTTTTCTCTTTGTTGCTTCGAAATTCTCATGTTTTTCTAAAACTCACAAAATTTGAATAATTTTTAAATAATAGAAAACATTTACACTTACCTTTTCTATATTTTTATTACTTATTTTATATATTTAAATACTTTTTTCTTTAAATGTTGTTATCTCGCGGTCTTTTTATTTGTGAGTATTTTTGACAATTCAAAGTGAAAAGTTCTCGCTTTAAAACTTTACAGAAACACTATTTCTTGTGTTTAACGAGTAATTGACTTACGTGACAGATGGTTCTCGCATGAAAAGTTACAGAAGCAGTCTGGTGAGAAAAGTCAGCTGTTTGTGTCGATTTGTAGCCATTTTGTTTCATTTTGCATGTTTCAAGTGAAAAGTTTCTCGAGGCGAGAGTTACAGAACATGGGCACTGTTTTTGTTAGTTAGTTGGCAAAACGTACTTTAATAGGTCAAACATTCCTTTTCCCTACACCACTATTTATTTTAATTAAGGAAATTGAAAAAAACATGACCTGCTGTAAATGTTGTGATTATTATTAGCATACTAGCTAGCACCAACCAACTACATATGTACGCTGTCTATTACTTCGGCATCTAAATTTTCTTTTAAAGACTTAATGATATAAATGAGGAATTTACTCTGCTCATCGTAAAACCGTTCCCCTTACGACGTTCCATTACAAAAATTACTGCCAATATCTCATTTGCTAGCCAGCTTTACAAGCAGTAACAATGGCATTTAGGCAACTTTAATTAAAATTACCTCTTCAAAAGCTTGTGCTGGACTCGCGCATGCTTTATAGGTTACATTTGTTTTTGTGAACCTATTAAGCATATTAAAAAATAGTTGTGACTACATAGTAAAGAAAAAAATTGTTTTATTGAAGAAAACTTAAAAACCCCTTAAAAATGGTTTTTGTATTTAATTAATTCGTTTCATTTGATAAAATTTAATCATTTTCTCTAAAAAAACTCACTACTGAATTTAATTCCTTACAGACCAATTATTTAATAAGTTCCTAAAGAACACAAAACTTTGTGAACATAAAGAGTAATTAGAACTTCAAAACTTACAGCTTAAAAATTCAAATCGCTGCAAATAAAAAAAATATCCCAACAACTTTTTTTTAAATTATTCAAAATGAACTTTAGGTTTTTTAACTCCCTTTAATACAACACAGTAAAGAAGCTACTGTGCGTTTAAAAAACATTTTAATTTAAGCGCACATTCTTTATTAAAGTTTTTTGTGTGTTTTCTTTTAAATTATCGTCAATAAAAGTTGTTTTAAAAAAAAATTAAAAAAGAAAAGAAAAAAAATCGAAACCCCTTTTTATGTTTGCACTGTGTAAATTACAATTATAACAGCCCTGATGCTCGTGGTAACCTTGAGTATGATGATTACTATCGACCTGTGCAAGTTATTGACTATTCCAATAGTAATGCAACACCCACAACAACAACAATAGCCCCTAAAGTTATTGATTATGGCCATAAGCCGGTGCTGAGCAATGACGGTAGCAGCAATGCTTTTAAACCCTTGAAAATAATTAATTATGATCATGCCTCAAAGGCAAAGAATCCACAACAAAAACAACAACAACATGTGAATACTAACAGAAAAGGTAAAAACAAAAAGAACAAAAACAATGCGCAACAACAAAAGCAACTGCAGAAAAACCAGCAATCGAATCAGCAGCAACAACAAAAGCAAATGCAAACTGCACAAAAGCTCACAAAAAGTGCAAATGAAGAAGAAAAAAAGGTAAAAAAAAGTGAAAGAAAAACAGTTAGTGAATTAGAGCAACAAAGTGTGTTAATTATTTGTTTTGTTTCTGTTATTATTAAAGGATTTACAAGAACAAAATAAATTGGCTGATGCCGATAATGAACAAGCTGAACTTGAAGAAATCTCAGATGCTGAAGAGTAAGTACCAGAATAATTTTTGAATATTCGTTTAAAGACTAATTGATGATTTCATGTGGTAGAGTTTAATAAAAATTCAAGTTAATTTTTATTATACCCTTTACATTAGCGATAAGGGTATATAAAAGTTTGTCGTGCCACCCCATAAAGTATATATTTTCTTGATCTTTATAGATAGAAAATTCGATTTAGCGATGTCAGTCTGCCCATTTATCTGTTGTTATCAAGTTCTTAAAGCCCTCCTGATGTTTCTCGAACCTGTTTGTGGTATCATACCATCAGGTGTACTTGCGAGAATTTTGCTATAGAAATAAGTCAGCAACCACGATTACTTCTCTTAAATTTGAACATAAAAACCTCTACAACTGTCTCGGAGCAATATAAGAACGACTCCCATTAACTTTTTCTCACAAACAATTTGTGAAACATACTTACACCATATCTCCGCTTCCTAACAGGGTTATCGACCAAGGTAAATTTTTAAAATTTTTTTAAAATCGCTCCCACAGCTTCCAGGGTGCTCCTACAAAGGTCAAATGGAAGACTACCCCATTAATCTTTCCTCCCAAACATCACCTAAGGGGGTTGCCATACAGAATTTACAAAAATTAAGTAAAAACGCTTATAACTTCCAACAGTAGGCATTAGAGAAAAAAAAGTGTAGGACCGACCCCATTAGTTTCTTCTCTCAAACATATTCCTAAAACATGCTGACCCCCTATCTCCATCGTCTAAGGGGACTCCCATACAAAGTTTTTGAAAGTGGAAAAAATCCCCCCAACAAGTTCAGGGTGCCCGTGGACATGTCAAATGTAGGACTAACCCCAACTCATTTTTCCTTGCAAAAAGTTTCCTAGAATATGCTTACCACCTATCTCCATCTCCTAAAGAGGCTCTCATACAAAGTTTTAAGCAAAGTAGATTTACCGTATCTTAATATCCTTAATTTACAATATTTTCCAGCTACGAAACAACTTTTAGACTTCATAAATACATGCCTTATTGTATAACTACACGTTGTGAAGGGTATATAAGATTCGGCACTGCCGAATATAGCGCTCTTACTTCTTATGCTTAAAATAGTTTTGAATTTTATAAATAATCTGCATATTTTGTTGTATATCAGAACTTTCTAAATGTCAACAATTTGTATTTAAATATTAGAAATTTTATAGTTCAATTTCAGAAATTTTTAATTTGAAATTTTCTAATTCAAATTCAGCAATTTTTAATTCAATTTCAGAAATTTCTATTTCATATTCAGAAATTTCTAGTTTTATTTTAGAACTTTCAAATTGTGTTTCAAAATTTTCCGTTTGTGTTTCAAAATTTTTCGTTGGTACTTTCGAATTTTCTGTCCCCATATCAGAATTTTCTAATTGTATTTTAAATAAAAAATCTTGAAATATAAACGGAAACTTCTGAATAGGTTAGGTTAGGTAGAACAGATAGCCGTAGAGAAAAGAATAAGGGTCCGCTTATTTGGTCCCTTTGTAAAACCCGTAGATAAATATAGAAAAAGTGGAAAAAGAAATGAAGCTGAAGTGAATAAAAAAAAGTTAAAAAAAATCGGATTAGGCAGACTTTTCAGAGTCTAGCGGTAATCGAACCCGTGACCCCCTAACTTGCAGACTTACGCACTAAGCCATTAGTCTAGTCCAATACAAAATTCTAAAACACAACTAAAAAAATTTTGATTGAATAAGGAATTTCTACAATTAAATTAGAAATTTCTGAATTTTAAATAGAAGTCTCTGTAATTGAATAAGATATTTTTGAGTTGGAATTAGAAACTTAATTAGAACCTAGAGAAATTTAATTAGATATCTCTGAATAAGAAAGTTCTGAAATTGATTTAGAAATATCTGAAATACATTTAAAAGTTTCTGAAATATAATTAGAAAGTGATTAAGTACAATTGAAACTTGTGTAGTTTTTGTATATGAGTTTTTGAAAAACAAATGTAGGAATTTTAAATCTCTAACCCTAACGAAAAGTCATCAATTAGTCTGACGATAAATCTTTTTAAGTACATAAAAGAAAGGCATTAACATTGTTTTACAATTTCACCCCAAGTATACCCGATGATCCGGAATCACCGCCACCTCCTCCACCACCAATGTTCAGTTCAAGCGGTACTTTTACAGAATTTGCTTCGCAAAACAACCCTCCTTCAATATTTCCCTCTACAGCTGAGGCTAATGAAAACCTACCGAAATTTTCAGCAACTCACGTTCAAATGTCTATACCTACAGAGGAGAATAATAATACCATATCAATTGATGAAATTCTCATGAAACCGGGACGCCAGACGAGGCCCAAAAAAATATGTGTCATTTTAAGAGGCCCACCTGGCAGTGGTAAATCTTATGTTGCCAAACTGATTAAAGAAAAAGAAAAAGAAATGGGTGGTAATAATCCGCGAATCCTAAGTATTGATGATTATTTCCTAATCGAAAATGATTATGTAGAAAAATGTCCCAAAACTGGTAAAAAGGTAAGAAAATCAATGTTGCCTTCAATAAACTTAAATTAAGAAACTACTAAACAAATTTTATTTTCTTTTGGTTTTTTTTTACATTTTTATTCAGATACCGAAAAAGGAAATATTATATGAATATGACAAGGGTATGGAGCAAAAATATATGGAATATTTAATTAAATCGTTCAAAAAAACTGTTGCCGATAATTTATATGATTTTATTGTTATCGATTGTAATAATAATTCTTTGCGATCGTTGAATGAATTTTATTGCCATTCAAAAGATTCAGGTTTTGTGGTAAGTTTTATTTTTATTTGCCCTTTTCCATTTGTTTTGCATTTTTTTCGTTGTTGTAGCAAACTTTCTTTTAAAAATGTTACCCTGATAACCACATATATTTTTATAATATCTTTATTTCCCCTAACATTTTACTTTTGCCCCCAAAACATTTAGCCCTATATTATAGATATGTTTTGTGACTTGGAAACATGCCTTGATCGCAATATTCATAAACGTAGTGAAAAGGACATTAAGGAAATCATCAGTAGTTGGAAGCAAACGCCCTGTCAATATATTAAATTAGACATTTCCAGTTTATTGGAGAATATTGTTGAAATGGAAGATGCTGAAGATATGGTTATGGTAAATATAAACTAATGCTCTTTACTTTTGTTTTTTTTTTATTTTCAATAATACTTTAATTGAATTGAAAATTTTTATTTAAAACTACCATATTGACCCATATATATTAAAACATGTATATACATGTGTACATATATCTTAAGTAATAATTTTAAGCTAAAAGATATTGAAATTGATCACTTATAGAAACATTTTGAATAATCTTTGCATATTTGCAATCTACAACTTTGCCACTTTGCAAATTTATTCTTTTTTAAAGAAATTTATTTAACAAATGGTTTTATTGTTATTGACCCCAAACTTGATTTGAAATCAAATTATTTTTTACCAATATTAAGCTGATATTTATTAATCTCTAAAAACTTATTTTGACCCTCCTTTTTACCATTTAAACCAAAAACAACCAAAATGCAGAAAAATTACTACAAGCCAACATTAAATAATTATGTTGAAATTGTCTTTTGTCTTAAATAGGCTGAAACTTGTTTGTCTTTCGTTAAAGGTGTTTAAGTGTATATTCAAAATGCAAATTACAACGGCCCTTAAACCTTTTAATAATATCATTATTTAGAAACTACAAGAAAAAAATCTTTGGAAAACCATTTTATTTATTGGTTTTAGGTTCAAATGATTTACGTCTCTTTTAGTATTTGTTTAATATTTTTAAAGATTATATACATATTATCTTATACTAAACTTTTTTTATATGTTTAACATAATCATCATATTTATTAGATTAAGATAGTTTAAGAATATAAAAATAACAAAAAAAAATTAACTAAAGTCGCCATGTGCCAATAAAGTACTGGTTATCATTTAGCAAACTTTGTATCAGCAACTCTGAAAGAAAGCTAAGGCTTAATTTTTTCATGTTATTTCGCGTAAAACTAAAAGTTAGGTAGAATATCAAACCACAAAAAAGAAAATTAACTAAAATTCTCTTTGGATCTTACCATCAAGCATAGCTGCCAGATAAGTTTAGTTCAATATCGTAAAATTTTTGGAAAAAAAAAGCCAAAACAACTTTCGAAATCGCCAAAAAATTTTTAACCCTATAATTTATGTGTTTTTTTATAATAAAAAAAACTCGGGACACAAAATACTTAAAAGTAGTTTCTTCAAAAATAGAAACAACTTTAAAAGCAAATTTTTTAATTTTAAGCAAAATAAACTGCAAATAAAATAAAAAAACAATGGCTGAATTCCAAAACGCGGTTTGCTTTGCATTACAAATTTTCAACTTCTTCTCTTATACACTCCTTACAATTTCGACAACGTTTTTTGCTGCCAGGACATTAATATAGCTGTAAACACTCATTCGTAAGTAGAAGATATTATAAAAAACCTCATCTTTGCTTTCAGGAAAAACTTGAAATTTTGTGATGCAAAGCAAACTGCGTTTTGGAATTCAGCCAATCTGTTTAATATTTTACGGGGTTTTTTTTTTCTTAAAGAAACTTTTTATAGTAACCAATTTTAAAATAACTACAGCACATTTTTTTAAATCGACCAAATAAGAATTATCCGATCAATCTTGATTTAAAATGATATATTAAACTTATAATTTTCTAATTTCCAAAAATATTTTTTGACCTTAATTTTTGTAATTAAAACAGAGAAAAAACGAAAGTGCAGAACTATTATTAAAATAATAATATTTATATTAAAATTGTTAATGTATTTTAAATTTTTTTGTCCACCGTTAGAGCTTTTAATATTTGTTATATAATTATTTAGAAATTATATTAAACAATCGCGTTTGTTTTTTAAATGATTTTATCATCATTGACCCCGAAATTATACTCTAATAAAAATAAAAGCCGAACTTGTCCCTTTGTTGCCATTTTTAAATTTTGCTTTAAAAAAATAATAAAAAAAAAACTGTTAATAAAGAAATGCACAAAACCCATTCAAAACATGAAGACCCACAAAACACTTTGTTGCTGACACAGCGCGAGAAAGCTTTTAATGGAGGTGGCAGTATCCCGACAAATAATACAATACTAAAAAAAATTCAAGTACTTAAATTTTTTTGCTTAATTTTTCACGTTAGATTAAAAAATTGAAACAAATATTTGGCAAAAAAAGAAAAAAAAATCGAAAAACACTAATAAAAAACATAAATGATTAGAACGACCATGCACTGACATGCAAATTCATAAGACTCCTTGTATTTGATACTCCTACTGTTTTAAGTCGGACCTAATATTTTCACATCACTGATACCTTGTCATTCCTATAGTGGATCAAAGTGTAAATGTTTAATATTGTATCGTCCATGGCGAAATGAAAGGATGGCATCATCGCTGCAACAACAACTTCAAGACAAAGCAACATGCATATTTTTGTTGCTATGTCTTACCACTATGTCAAAATCTTTATATGTACATTTATTTTTGCAATGTTGTATAAATTGTAAACTGGAAAGTTTTCTATGGGAAAGTGGTAAGATTATTAGAAACTATATGGCGGAAATTAAAGTCAGCTGATCAGTTACTCTTACTTTTTTCAACACACCTTCCCTGGTTAACAACTTGGCTTGAATAAAGTTTTTTTATAATTTAAAGTTTTTCTGTATACCAAATTTATCAAAGTTTTTTAATCCTGTGTTATCGACAGCAATGTAATCGATAAACGCAATACAGATTGCAACTCGCAACTAAAGTTAGACTCATTCATTTATTTTAAAAATAATTTCTTTTAGTGTAGTTGTATAGGAAACTAGGGACTATTTAATCGACTAAGATTATACTCGAAAATCGACTTTGAACCCTAAAAACTCGATTTTTGGTAATCGGTTATTTTACGGTAAACGACTTTATATTGAAATCGATTATTTAACCCAAAAACCCGATTTTTTTACAATAAAAATTTTAATATGAATTTAAATCGATTATGGGTTTAATTAATCGACTTTGAAAATCCAAAATAAAAAAGTTTATCGTAAAATCGAAAATCGATAATTGGCTCTGCCTAGTCTCTATTGGCAACCGTTATCAAGTTATTTTAAGTTTAAAGTTTACCAATCTTTAAAGTTTTTGAATTAAATTTTTATAGCTGAACATATTTATTTTTTGAAACAATTTTTTATGCAAAATTTTAAGCTCTGTTTAAATATGGGGGATTTCATGTCAAGTGACCCAACTTTTTTTTTCGATTGGAAAGAAATTTGGACCAAAGTAAGTTCTTGCAGAGAGTAGCATAGACACAATTTTTTAACACGATCGGTCAAGAACTCTCTGAGCTAGAGGGGTTCAAAATTTGACGTTTTCGGCAAATAGGTGTTTTTTCTCATACATGTAGTTTGTTACCTTTTGCTTTTAACAAATTCGTCCCAAATACTTTCGATAGCTTTTTCTTCAATCTTCCAGAAAAAAATATTTTTAAAATTAAAAAATTTTTTTTTTTATTTTTTTTAAAAAAATAATTAGAAAAAAATTTTTTTTTTCCAAATATGCCCATTTTTTTTTTTTTTTTTTTGCTCAAAAGAAAGCTTAGATCTTTTGCTTGAAGAACTTGGAGGTCGCTTAGTGGGATGCGAGTGGGATATCTATAAAAATAAATGTTTTGTTACTCAAGGCAGAGGTTTTCCAATTTTCGCGTATATTCTGTTTGATTTTTTTGCTATTTATGTAAAATTATCTCTTAAGCTCAAAAAAAAATTATTTTATGCTAAGAAACAAAATAATTTAACCTTTCCGACGGTATGCAAGTACCAAATAAAGTCTCATACACTCGACACTGCATTACCAACTAAATTGTAGGCCTCTGGAAAAAAATCACTTTTATATGGCAATGTCTGAACACATTTTGTTAATATTTTCAATGCATACCGTCGGAAAGGTTAAATTATTTTATTTCTTAGCATAAAATAATTTTTTTTTTGCTTAAGAGATAATTTTACATAAATAGGAAAAAAAATTAAAGTAGAATATACGCGAAAATTGGAAAACCTCTGCCTTGAGTTACAAAACATTTATTTTTATAGATATCCCACTCGCATCCCACTAAGCGACCTCCAAGTTCTTCAAGCAAAAGACCTAAGCTTTCTTTTGAGCAAAAAAAAAAAAAAAAAAAATGGGCATATTTGAAAAAAAAAAATTTTTTTCTAATTATTTTATAAAAAAAAATAAAAAAAAATTTTTTTTAATTTTAAAAATATTTTTTTCTGGAAGATTGAAGAAAAAGCTATCGAAAGTATTTGGGACGAATTTGTTAAAAGCAAAAAGTAACAAACTACATGTATGAGAAACACCTATTTGCCGAAAACGTCAAATTTTGAACCCCTCTAGCTCAGAGAGTTCTTGACCGATCGTGTTAAAAAATTGTGTCTATGCTACTCTCTGCAAGAACTTACTTTGGTCCAAATTTCTTTCCAATCGAAAGACATCGGTTTTAAAAGTTGGGTCACTTGACATGAAATCCCCCATATGTATTTAAATAGTTTACAAACTATAATAAGGCATATAATTAACTTATTATTAAATATTTTACAAAATATTTATAGGTACTATTTTATTAAATGTTTTTTCAGCAACAATGTACAAAACTTACTTAAATACTGCATTTTTATATGAATTTGAATATATGTATGTATTAAATGTAAAAATTTAATATGACCATATTGGTTGATAAAAAAGGAATTAAATCAAATAAATTTACATTGAATGTAAAATAATACCCCCCCATGATTAAATAATACAAATTATTGCAACATAATTCAGCGCTAATTTACAAGTGGCGTATCTCTTAGCATGTCTTTAAAATGAGAAAAACAAACTTTGAAAAATACCCTTTCTGTAATTGAAATAAATACACAAGTTTAAACACCTTCGAAGACAATAATTGTTGGCTTTGTAGAATCTGGGTTTTAGAAAATGAAACCAAATGTTATATACATATATGACCCACCGGCCCTACCACCCTTTTCCTTTCAAGTCTGAGGGGAAAAAGTAATACAATAAAACCAACATAAATGCCTTTAATTGTTACATTAAATATTTTATTGTACAAAAATATTTTTCTAAAAACTAAAATGATGAAAAAAATTTTTGCATGTAAAAAAATATAGTTTTAAGATTTGTGTAAAATTTTAAGGTTATTTTTAAGGAAATTCTTTCTCTAAGATATCAACGAAAATAAGGTATTTTTTTCGATCATTAATTCCTTAATTTTAAAAAAAGATTTTTAAACATGATTTGGATAAATATTTCTTTACAGGATGATAATACAGTTAGTGAAAATGCTAATGATAATATGAAACATCAAGCGGCTAATAATGAAGAAAATGAATCTAATAAAAATACAAGTGAAGGTGTTTGTATAAGTTTGGATAGTACCGACGAAAATGATGAAGATGATGATGATAGTAATGATTTTGCGGCAAATGTAAGTGAAACTTTTAAGTTATAAACAACAAATGGAACATATATCTTGAATATAAGCATTTCTGGTTTTTGGGGTTGTTCTAAGTATTTTTTAATTTTCCTTAAAAATATTTTTATCTGTTCACAGTTAAATATCAAAAGGGTAATTTTACGCAAATCAAGCCAAAATGAAAAAGACTCAACAAAAATGTTAGTTTTTAAAAATCGTAGAGTTTTAGGAGTTTAAATAAATTTTTCCCTGTTTTTAATTTATAAAACTGCTGGAAAATATTTATTGCTGAAACTATTTGGAGTAAAACTTCAAAAGTTTGTTTTCTCTTTTAATTTTAAAAAGCATAAAAAATGTGTTGCTGACACACCTGAAACAAATTAACATAATTTCAGATTCTATTTTACAATAAAAATTAAAAAATAAAACTGGGGCCAAATCGTCGCATTCGATTCGAGTCGAAATTTCACTCGATTGATCGAGTTGTCAATGCTTTTAATATAGGAATTCTAATAAGAATTTTTAAATTTCGATTCGAATCGAATGCGACGATTTGGCCCCTGGTTTACTCTTATTTCCTACTCTAAATTGTGATACTAAACCAAGTACATACTTACACACAAAATAATTAACCCCCTTATTTCCTTAAACGCAGCGCCCTAAAACAAAAACAAAATGTATGGAAAAGTTTTTTGAATTTAAATTTTTTCCATACAATTATTTGTATTATTACGTTGCGTTTTACGTAATTAGGCCCTAAGTGTTTCTACGTAAAACAATTATTTAAAAAAAATATATAAAAAATGAATAAAATATTTATTTTCAAATAAATACTAAAAAAACGTATTAGGTCACAAATGGTAGTGGGGAGTCCAACCCGCCACCTCCACTCGGAGGCCCTCAGTCCCATTATGAATTAACAAACGTGTTCCACCCGTTACATTAAATTTACCACATCTTCATAATTTTTTTTTCTAATTTTTTAAATGTTTAAAAAACAAATCTTTTATAAACAGTTGTTTAACAAGACTTTTGATAGATTTTCGCATTAATGGTTGTGTTTTTTTAAACTTATTTTTAATGTAAAAGAAAAAATTATTTAATATTTCAACATCTTTAATATATCTAGTGTGGATTCTTAAAAAGCAAATGGGAAACTGATACCACGACTGAAAATTTAGGTAAGGGGAAAAACTATTTTAAATTAAAATTTAATTTAAAAACATTCGTTGGTAATTTAATGATTTTTTTTTTCCTTTTTTTACACTTAGCTCGCTTGGATGGCACTAGTAAGTTGGCGACAAAACGTAAACAAACTATGGAAGAATATTTACAAGTGGATGAATGGCAACCGCGTACAAATACTAAAGGAAAGAAGAGGGTAAGTTCGGTTTGGTAAAGGGTTTGAAAATATATTATTTAAACAAGTTATTTTTTTAAAATTAAGAATTCTAAGTATTTTTTGTCAATTAACAATTACACGAACATTAAAACTAGTTTAATGTGAATTTTTAAAATTTTTTTTATTTGTAAAAACATAGAAACATATATACAGTGCTGGACAAAATATTTTGAATCGAACTTAAAACTATAACCCTACATTTACATATCTGTACACGTTTTAAAAATTAAAATTTCAACGAAAAAAAAAAACAATTTTGATAGAAGTTTCCTGTTCGTTTTCGAAAATCCTGTTAACATATGCAAATCTTGAAAGGCGGCAACACTATTTACAAACTTGTCATTATACCCACACCACAAACGTGTTAGAGGTATTATGCGTTTGTGCAGATGTTTGTAACGCCCAAAAATAATGGTAAAAGATCCACCTTTAAGTAAACCGATCAATGAAATCCTTCAGATGAAGATCTATCAGTTTTTTACGTTCTTACGCGGAAAAGGCGATAGATTAATCCTTCGGTCTTGTGTGATTTTTCTACCAGACTTGGTAAAAAATTACCCTGATATTATATAATTCATATGGCTTCGCGGCTGGCCTTACAATACCCCAATCGACCACACTAATTTTCGAGCTTTTTTCTAGTGTATGGGGTTGTAACTCGGCAATTGCATCAGGAATGTTGACTTTCAAATGCTCAATCTTTGGTTTGTCGGCATAACATTTGTCTTATACGATTCCCAACAGAAAATAGTTCAACGGTGCCCAATCGCAGTTTCTTGGCGTCCAACTGAGATCACCATTTCGGCTAATTAAAGGGAATTCAAACGTTATACGCAATAAATCGATTTTGGCATGAGATATGATGCAAGTTTTACCATTCTGTTGAAACTAAACATCGTTGACATCAATACCATGAAGAGCGGGCACACAAAAATCAGTTATCATTATGCGATAGATGTCTCCATTGACCGTAATGGTTGATGGATTCTCACACACACTCCCAGCCACAGCTTGGGTTTACGCACTGTACGAGCACGCTTACTTATTCGCGCATCAACAATAAAACCAGTTTCACAAATTTAAGCAATAAACATGCGTATACCTGGAACTGTTGGTCCTTGTGGGATATTCCATGCAATTTCCGACCAATTATCTTTGTTTTGGAAATTAATTTCCAATAAATCCCAACGTTCCTTAAGCGATTCATTTCGTTCGACAGAGATAATATACTGAATTTTGTGACAGAACAGAATGGCATAAGTATGTATTGCCAAATTCAAAATAACCTCTTATTCAAACTTAAACCGATAGATGGCCCACCCAATATTAGTAATTTTCAAATCCGATTTCGACAGCTTTTAAATTTCATGTAATGATTTGAAATAACAATATAACAATAGTTTTACTTTCTTGTTATTTGTAATTCCTTATTTTAAATCATCTTTCCTTGTTTCAGGTCCGCTGGGCTGATATTGAAGAGAAACGTGAACAAGAAAAAATGCGCGCTGTCGGCTTTGTTGTCGGCCAAACCGATTGGAAACGCATGATGGATCCAAATGCTGCTAAACGTGCATTAAACAAAACTAAATATATTGAACGTGTTAATAAAAAACGTTAAAACGAAATACTATAAAACCTTAATTAAAGGGCAGTATCGTATTATTGAAATGTTGAAAATATATTTATTTTTGTTTAAAATTTGCACTTCATATCCTAGCAAGGATATTTTCTTTTTTTATTTTACTAGTAACTAAGAGCATTTTCGTTATTTTAAGATATTTGAATACAATTTCATTCTTATAAATTTCATTATCATTTTTAATATCTGTGCAAAAGATTGTGCATGGATTTTTATTGTATAAGTATTTCAACAATACTTTTTTTTAAATTATATATCGTATATTAAATTATAAAGACATAATCTTTTTAAAATATTGCTATAAAAAACGTTTAATTAAAGATTTAAATAAAAAAATTCAAAAAGAAAAAAATTAATTTATTATATAAAATAAAATTAATTAAAATATATAAAATAAAATTAACACACATGTATCCATAATATAATAAAGGTTTTAGTGTTTTAATGAAAAGAGCAGATTAGCGATGAATAGGCTAATAGTTTGGTTTATATTGGTATAAATAGAAAATTTATCTATAGTTTGCTTATAAAAAAAAAAACACAGTACTGCTAACGGTGCCGGAAAAAAATATGGACTGATTTGCAACCATCATTGCAAAAACAAAACATAAAACCAAAAGAAAAAAAATAAAGGTACTATTTAAAATTATAAGGTTATAATTTAGTGCAATAAATTAATATTACTACCAATAATGACAAAAAACTAATTAAAACGGCTAAAAATTCATTTACAAATTTTCTGAAAATGATATACTTAAAAGTAAATATAAAATATTTAGCCACCTTTCTGAAATACAATTAAAAAAAATCTTTTATTTATAAGAAAATAAAAGCTTTCGAGGGTGGAAAAACCGTTAAATAGGGAACGGTGCTCCGGTAAAAAATGTGCTTTGCAGTGCAGCCAAAATCGAGCTAGATTGAAGGCAGAAATTGTAGGACGTACGGCAAAATCATATCATTAATTATATTGTCAACTAAAAAAACAATAAAAAAGTATGTAGCAAATATGGGAGTGGTCAAATGTACAAAATAGTGGTTTCATCTCTTTCAGAAAAACAGTCGATTCTAATCAAACGTCGTCTATGTGCTTTGTCACAATTTTTTTTTTTTGCTGCAAGCTCTCCATACATTTGCATCATGGACGATGTAAGCTATTTTTACAGTGGAGGGTCATGAGTGGACCCCAAAATATTATTTTAAACTTTTTAGTACTAAACCACCGGATAACATAACAACAAAAAGAGGTTTCCTAAAAAGTTTTTATTATGGCTGACAAAAAGTGAGAAAGGAATCAGCGACCCGGTGTTTAAAAAATCGAAGTTAGCTAAAGTTTATATTACCAACTGTCTTCCTGTACTTAAACAATATATCGATATTAATTTTAAGTTTTTAGCATTTGAATAAAGAACGAAGCATATGGGCATTTCCATGTCATCGTACGTGACATTTGTACGCCTACAAAGTGGTGTAGATTTTGCAAAAAGAGTGGTAACTGAAAAATTGTTTCATCAATATGTTACATTTAGAGGGTACTATAATCCAAAAAAAAAATTATGACTTTGAAAACCTTGCCGGCCAAAATATCGGGCGAAAAAGGTGCATATCGTACGTTACAAAAAACGGAAGTGATGTCGAGATGCATTCACATATATACGAAAATCTGCGAATTGTAAAAGTTTTTTTCCTTTCTTTAAGTTCTTTCACCAAGCCAAATATTTTTCCTTGATAATCCATAATTTTTAAATACAAAAAGATTTTTAGATGATTTTGTTACGAACAAATCTTAATATCGTTCGTGACATACCGTATGTGACAGATTTTTCTCTTATAGTATTCGTCTGAAAAAAATAGGTTTTTTTAATATATGTATACATAACAAATTAAAAAAGAATTAAAAAATGTTTATTCGGTGATAATAGCAATAAAAACAATAAAAGGTTATTTTCATTTCTTACTATACACTATGTACTTGGGCGCTGACACTTAATTATTAAATTTTAATTTTTTCTCTTACTGAATACGCAGTTCGAGACACATTTATATACTGATTATCATGATAAGTAAATGAATGAAGTTTTTTTATTTTTGGGATGGGCTGGACATTTTGCCATTTTTCATGGAGATGAGCAGAAAACCCTTCAATCTCTTCGGTAGCAACATACAACAAATTAACTCCTTCCACATATTTATGAGCACATTCATAAAATGAGAAAGCATTTGGCAAGATTAATTTATTTGCTTTTACAATTTGCCAGACCTTTCTTTTAACAGTAGCACCTACTCCATCAACTACACCTTTACCATGGGATGTGGCAAAGAAGTTCCATTCTAAATGTTGGCAGTTAAATTTGTTCGCAAAAGAGGGAATACTTTTTAAAATAAATTTGTTTTTAAATTGAGCGCTACTCCAATCAGAAAATATGTATAAAGACGATATATCTTCATATTGTTCGCTTATTTCAAGCATAGTTTTTGTAATAAAATAGTAAACATCAAACTTACTGTGTGTTAATTTGTCGTTAATTATTTTTTTTGTCTTTTTTGGCTGCATCTGCGAACTTTTTTCGATAGATATGCTGTCTTTCAGCCTCCTTTTTCCGGTATTTCTTTATTTGTTTTTCGTTTTTCTTCAAGTCCTCTTTGTAGTCTCATAGCTATTTTTACCCATATTAATAAAATATTTATAATTATAAAGGAATTTGAAAGTATTAAATTGAATTATGTTACTTACAATATCGTATGCTACAAACTTTGAAAGACTATAAAATTTTTATTGCATCAAATTTAAAAAAAAAATCGATCAATATTTGTTTGCGAGATTTATCTTGCTTTGAACTTTTATTTTTAAATACTTGCGACCGGTCGAATTCAAATGATGACGACAAATAACGTTTTTGCATTACGTACGTGACATTAGAATATCATTCAAAGCAATCTATAAAAAATACCGCTATTCGAACTCTAAATTTTTAATTTCATAATGGAACTTGGCCACAGATGTTGTAACATTATTTTTAAAGTATAATTGGAATATTACAATTACCTAAATTTAGCCACTAGCTTAGACAAAATAGTTAATTTCAATTTCTGGAAATTGATCAAAGAGATTACCAGTTTAATCTGCTATTTTTGCTCTTTTAAAATTATAATAAGCTATAAATACTTTTACATAATAAAATTTAAGTGTTTTATTGCTCTTTGGTATATTTAAAAAAAAGTTGCGATGACTTTTATTTTTCCAGCCGTGGTTGACATATTCATGGAAATGCCCATATATATTTTAACTCAATCTCAAAACAAAAAAGTACAAAAAACGTAAAAAAGGCAACTTTTCTTCATTATGTTGACTTCAGACCTCTATACTAGTAAACAATCCTAAATTTCATATTTTTGGATTGGTAATCTAAAAAAAGTACCAAAAATAACAAAAGTACCCTTTGTACACTAAGGGGACCACAGACCTCTATATGGGTCAATAGTCCTAAACTTCATATTAATAGGCTCGTACTCTTAAAAAACCCACAAAAAAGTGTGTTTTTCCTACTTATTTTAGTCCTCACTTGGGTTCTGTAGCTTTCGATCTAAATTTGAATCATGCTTCCAATTTAATTGGTTGAGAAGTTACAGAATGAGCCCCAAAAGACGAAAATACCATTTGTTTCTGGGTCGAAATCAGTACGCCTTTTTGTTGTTATAATCTAAAAACTATCCTTAATTATAGCGATCGAATTAAAATCACTGCCTGAACCGATTAACATGTACAGATGTCCGCCCGCCTGGGTGCCTATGTATTCTTGCAATCAAAGAATGGGCCGCTGGTCGATATTTAGTTCAAAAAATAAATTGAAAAAAAATACAATAATTTTTGGAGAGCTGTTAATCGAATCAAAATTAGATTTGAAAGTTTAAAATAATTTTAGTGCACTTTCTGTAGCTAAAAAATACTTAATTATCTAGTTTTTAATATTTTTTTTTATATGTATATCAATTTATCTTGAAAAATCAGTTCAATCAGTATTTCTTATTAAATCAGTACACTTCAGTAACTTTTTAATCGGTACACCAAATGAAAAACCAGTACATGTACTGATTAAATCAGTACGAATGGACATCTTACCAATAGGGTAAAAACTTAAAAAAAAATGCAAAAAAGTATTAAAATTTTTTTTAAGACCTGTCGAACGCAATTTAAATTTGGTTTATATCTTTATTGACTTAGAAGTTACAATTAGTACCTAAAAAAGAAAAAAAATATTGTTTTTCCAATTTTCATCCCTTAGAGCAAAAAATTTCAAAAATCAACCGAAATCGTATTTATGTTTCCAAGACATGTCGGAGGAAATTTGAGTTATGCTTTTGTCTTTATTGGTTAAAAAGTACCACACAGAACCTAACAAGTACTAAAATATAATTGTTACCCCTTTATTTGCTTAGGGTGCAAGTTTCGAAAAAGTACGATAATGGACTTGTCGAGTCAGTTTTTCGTTTACATATAATGTACATATGTATATAAATGTTCGCACTGCAAAGCAACCTGCTTTAAGAAATGCAGCTATGCCTTACAACCACCTCTTATTCTCCAAGATATTCTCCATGTCCGATACCCGTGATCTGTGATAGAACACAGGATCTGGATATGGAAACTTAAAGCCCGTTTCATTGCTAGCTAAGTCGTCGGCTATGTTTTGATATTTTGGCTGCTGGACGTTGCAGAGGTTCATGATCCCTTCTACAGTCCCTAAAGAGCCTGCACTTAAACTGTTTTTTACCCTAAGGACTGCTTGTTTGTCAACTTAAAAGTTGACGCATGTTACATTGTTTAGGTTCATTTATACGTGACTTAACAAATGGCCACAGAAAACAGCTGTTCGAACCAAACTTATGGGCAACACTGATTTGATTATAGGTGACTTACTATTACGCCATAACCATACCCATAGAAAACAATGCGTTATGACAAGTCACATATATTTGAACCTTAAGATTTGTGACCTCCAAAAAGAAACAAAATCTCTGCCTTGAAAATACTTCAGCACATAGTCTGTAAGCCACCCTGGACTTTTACCTTACGATATAGACACCCATTAGCCGTGTTTAAATCCTCCTTAAAACCGTCGTCCGGTCAAACTGCACACCCTGATATAAAGTGCTAGATTCCGGCCAACAAACCCTTTAAGTAATTTCACCTAGGGTTTTTTATTATATCTGGGGAGTTACTCTGTTATTTGATTCGATAAAATATTTTATTCTTATTTTATTATTTTAAAATCGGAATTCGAAAATATTTTCTTGCGAAACGAAATATTTAATAACATCTTTGATGTTTGTGTTCATATAATTCATGACTTCCTGACCTATAGTGAAATTCTCAAGATTAATTTTCCATAATTTCGTTATTTAGTCGATATTAAAATCGTTACTGACTGAGTTAGGATAGTGACCACACAGTGGTCGTATGTGGAAAATATATTTATATTACTAAGGTTGGCATCGAGCATTGCATTGAGTGAAAACAGTTAAATGTCATCAAAATTGACCCCTTGACCGCCCACCTTCAATAAATTCAGCGCATACACTTTTTAAACAAACAAAACCGAGTTTAATCGACATCAGCCACACCCACCTTCCACACAATTCAAATCAACTTTTCAATTGACAATTTCATATAAAAATATGTTGTTAATCAATTATTAATACATAAATCATTTCGACCACTGATAATAAAAGAATTAATTTTTTTTCTTGCATAAAAAAAGTTGGTGGGATTGGAGAGGTAAACGTTTAAAATTGTCCAAAATGTAGAAGCGTCCAAAATATTGGAGACTATCAAGGACTTTCTACTAAAACAAATAACGCTGTTTTCTTAGTGAAGCAGGCAGGCCTCTAAAAAAAAAAAAAATTTTAAACGGATTTGAATTAACTACGGTAAAATCTTTATAGTCCACATGGTTTTTTTTGAAGGCGGGAACATCTTTGTTTTTTTTTGAGACCAGTGTAAACAGAACTCTGTTGTATTTTCAATATTTTTTTCACTAAAAACACTTATCATAGGTTGCAGAACAGAGAGGCAAAGTTCATTAAAAAAATTTAAAAATTAAAAAAAAAGGGTTTTCCTACGCCTTTTACAATTTTTGGTTCCAGATAAAAAGGACAGAACTTGTTTAATCTTCTAACCTTTTTTACATTTTTTTTCTAGTTATTTTAAACATAAAAAGTTTTTAAAACAAATAATTAACAGAAGTATTTTAGCGCGCTTTAGCTTTGCTTTGTTTCATAATCAACTACAAATATAAAAAATTTTAGAAAAAGCTTTTTCCACTGTAAAAGTTTCTCGTATTTCCTTTGTGCCTTTTTTCTTTGCCATTTTCCCCTGATAAAAAAAAACAAAGAGAAAGAGCAGCACTTGCCAATTTTCTTTTAAAAAAGAAAGAGGAAAAAAGCCGATAAGCAAATGCTAATGTTTTGTTTACTCGCAACACATTGTTATGAATGTCAATAGAAAATAACAAAAACGGTAAATGAAAAATTAAAAGATAGTGGGAAAAAACAGTTGGAGTAAAATTACACCACTACAACAATATGGATGAATATATGAAAGAAACACACCACTCCAAACAAGTAAGAGAATTAAAAAAATGAAAGGTAACTGTAAATGTGAGTTTAGTCGAGTGCAAATTGTCAATCATAACGGTCACAAAATAAAAAAATAGTTTCTTGAGCACAATATCTTTTAAATTTTGTAAAAAAAAATCCAAATAAAACGGCTTGGGAGTAAAAACTATATTTTATTTTAAATAGAATTAAAAAAAATAAAAATTCAATATTAAATGAAAACAAAACGGTTGTGCTTAATTTTTGTGTAAAAAACAAACTTCATAATTCCAAGCTCCTTTTCTAACCAAAGAAAGTTATATAAATTCATAGATAGTGCAACAACATGCAGTTTTTTTATTTCAATGTAAATAAAAAGTAATAAGCAAAATCAAAAATTCTTTGTAGATAAAGTTTAATTTAAAAACTTAATTTAAATAGAAAAAAAATTTTACAAGAAAAGAAATCTTTAACAAATTTTAACTATAGTTTTGTTTTTAATTAATATGGAATCAGCATGTCCAACTCCGTAGTTACATTGTCTTCATTTAATTTGCTATTTTTCACACAAGGTACGTATGCACGTAATAGAAAGTAAATTAAATTTAATTAAATTAAATTTAACAACATAAAACCAAATCAAAAAACTTATAAATTTATAGCAAACAAGAAACTAAATTCATTTATGAAACAACGAAAACCCAACGTTACTTTACATAACACACGATGATACAATCAACATCTTGCTTAAGTTGTTGTTTTCTTTACTTTTCCTGCATATAATGTGTGTGTGTGTGTTTGTATATTGAACCTTAAAAACTTTCTTTGTACCAAAAACTATAAAATGTAAAAAAGAAAGTAAAATAAACCAACAACAATAAAATGGTATATTTTTGCTTAAAAATATAACAGAATAAACCAAAACAATAAACATATCATCAGTCGCGAAAACAAAAACAACAATTTGTACCACAAACATATATACATTGTCCCAAAGAGGATTTCAGCTCTTGCCATTTGACTTTACCACACTCATTGCTGCCAGTTTATGCATTCGACAACTTTAAGGGAAAAGAAATATATTTTGCAAAAAATTAAAGTTTTCAAAAAATTTGTCTAATGTTATAAACACAACTGGGGCAAATAGCGAAAATCCGTCGGAAAAAATTCTTTGCGTAAATTAAGGATTATTTTGCTTATTAAAAAACTTTTATTTCTGCCTAAATTTTTTCTTGCGGTTGGACTTTTGCAACATTAGCTTTTTTCACAATCCCGATACTCATTTAACGTTCGTGCTTAGTTTTTTGTTAGTTATTAAAATAAATATTTCTTTTTCAAGATTTATTTCATTCCACAAAGTTAAGCAAAACTTGTAACAAATCTTTATAACTGTTGTATACTTGTTATGATTGATAAATATTGCTCATACGCTCACAGGGGAAAATCGTATTTGAGCATTTCAACGGAAATTCAATATTCTTAATTAAACATACAGTGAACTCGCGAAAACGTGAACTAATTTTTACCAAGGGTGTTCATGTTTTCGATTTTGTTCACGTTTCTGATTGGATATTTTTTAATTGTTTTCTAACGAATTTAATTTTTTTTATCAATTTACTGTTACTAGTTCAAAAACATCCAAATCTAGTCAAAACTTAACAACGCTTTAACCCGAAAAGTCCAATTTAAAAATTTTAAAAGTTTTTTGGGTAATACATAATTGTCTTACTAATCTGACCACAAAAATCAACCTTTTGCAAATAAAACTATGTATATCGCTTATAGATCCTTTTATTGCATAATTTGGGGACTCCCAAAACTAATTAAATTGATTTAAACAAAAAAAAACTCAGAAAAAACTGTTCACGTTTTAAAGCTTTCAATGTTTGTTCACGTTTTAGAGTAGTTAATGTTAAATAAAAAGTGTTCACGTTACTGGATGTTCACGATTCTGGATATTCACGTTTCCGCGAGTTCACTGTAATTAAAAAAAAACCAAATAAGGGTCTTTTACCGAATTTTTATCTTTTGACCTATTTTTATCCCCTTATATACACTATTTGAGAGTCACTCGAAGTCCAAATATCAATACAAGTCTTTCAGTGACTGGCTGCATTATTGTTGTTCTTTTATACATTGATAAGGACAGGCATCTTTTGTACTATTATTAAGCCTAAACAGCTTTGAAAATTCTCTAAAGTTCATTAAAGTTTATTTTTAAATTAAAAAAGGAGTGATTTTATGATTAAAGTTACTGTTTTAATTTAAAAAAAGGGTTTTTTTTATACCCTTCACATAAGTGATAGATAGAGAAGTCGATTTAGCGATGCCTGTCGGTCCATATGTCCGTGTTATTTCGATGTCGCACAGCCCCGTAAATGCTCTCAAACTACCAGAAAAATCTGCAAGCAAATCCGTATTGAAATCCAGCAAGATCGCTTGATAATTGACAGAGATATACGCCAAAAACCAAGGCTACCTCTTCTTATTTTTCTAAAATTTGTTCGTAAATAGCTTTCCAATCGCCCTGAAGTTGCAATGTAAGACCGATTTCCATTAATTTTTCCCCACGAACGTTTTTGTGGAACATACTTACACCCTATCTTCGCCCTCTAATTAGATTTCCAGGCTAAGTTTATTTTTTTTAAATTTTTTTTTTGAAATCGCTCCCACAGCTTTTAGTGCGCTCCGACAAAGGTCAAGTGTGAGATCAACCCCAATTAATTTTTCCCCAAAACATTTTGGTGAAACAGACTTGCCCCTTGTCTCCAGCCCTTAATAGGGTCGCCATACCAAATTATAAAAAGTTAGTGTAAATACCCCTACAACTTCCCCGGAGTCGCCCTTAGAGGAATAACATGTATTACAGACCCCCATTAGTTTCATCTTCCAAACATGTTCCTTGAATATACTTACCCCCTATCTTTATCGACTAAGGAGGCTCCCATACAAAGGTTGGGAGACTGAATAAATGCCCTGCTACAGCTTCCCTGGTGCCCGTGGATAGTTCAAATGTAGGTCTGACCCAAAATCAGTTTACTTACAAATACTTTCCATCTCCACCCCCTAAGGGGGCTGCCATACAAAATTGGGAAAAATCAACTTCCCTAGTCACTCTAAGAGCGTTTAAATATTATATTAGAAATATTTCATAAATAAAAAGATGAATAAAAATAAATATAACTCAGGGTTTCTAAAGGCCAAATGTAAAAGGTATTTAAGATTTGGCACAGCCGAATATAGCGCTCCTGTTTTTGGTATATTTAGAAGAGATACTTAGAGGGCAGATCAATAAGTCCGTGACTTTTCGAACTTCCCTCGTAGTTTATGAAATGCAATACTACTCCCATCAAGTACCTCATGTTAATTGACTACTGTCAAATTTTGGGCATTTACTTTGCGCTTAACGGCTGTTCAAAACCTACAACCTCGTGGATTGATAAAGCTTGATAAGTACTATAGGGACTCTGCACCATCAATTTCAATAGTAAAAAAAGAGGTTTACTGGCTTTCGTTGTGGCCCCACAATTCCTAATGACGCTAAACGTTCTGGACGGTCAAAACACCTGAAAATGTCGAAAAGCTCCAAAATATACCTCATCCGCCATATTATCCGTATATAGACTAACTATTTCTTATTTCTAAACCTAAAGAAATGTCTCGGTGGGAAGAGATTCAGCTCCAACGATAAAAATTTTAATCAAACAAATGTCTATTTTGTGGATCTCGAAAAGTTCGAAATAAATAAGTTTATCTTTTCCAAAAAAAACTATGTTTCATTCAAAAGTCAAGGACTTATTGATCCGCCCTCGTATACAATAAAGTTTTAAGTGTTTTACTGAGCATTAAATTAAAAATGTAAAAAAAAAATGTTAAATTTCATACAAAATTCATAGTAAGTGGCTTATGAGAGCAATTTATTTCCACTAAATAATTCAAACTTAATTTAAATACAAAATTATGATTAAATTTAGAAGAGGGTAGTAACATTATGTTAAAAGTTATGTGAAAAAAAAACTATATAAATGCATACGTGTATTAAGGGCGTGTAAACCTAAGCTCGGGGTGCACACTGGTCCAAAATCAATTTCCTTGGCATAAATTTGAAGAACAATGTAAGAGCCTTTATTTTTTGCCCACATACACGTTTAAGCATAGGAAAAATTAAAAAAATTTGTTTTACTATTTTCTGACCACTAAATACCACTAAAGCACCATATTTGCTTTATAAAATTAATGAAGATTTTTTTCTCGTAATATTTTTTTAAAAAAAATAAGTTTTTAAAAATTCACAACAGAATATATATTAATAATTAGCCCCTTTACTCTACTTACCTCCATGTTGGGACTCTCAGGGGCCTTTGAGTTATACTATATATATCATAAACACATGAAATTACCATTGAATAATTGGTAACCCTAGGCACTAGCTCCCTCCTTGGACCCCTTGTTCCTTCAATATTAGGCAGTATTCTAGCAAATACTCTTCGGAGTAGCGGAGGCCTTCGCGCTCGCGTATTCAATGTGTGACCCAAATTTAAGCCTGTTGTCTATCATAACTCCAAGATATTTGATCGCTGGCTTAGAGTTTATCCTCTGGATGCCAACCTTTACCTTCATAAACTCTACTTTCTTTCTGCTTGTGATTACTACAGCTATTGTCTTTTGTTCATCCAGGTCGAGGTTGGCCAATTCTAGCCATCTCTGTATCTTTATAATTTTATCATTTACAGCCGACTCCACTTCCATGAGGTATTTTGTAACGCTGTCAATTATTGTGTCGTCTGCAAAGCCAATTAGCTTGTCAAATTCAATAGTTGTGTTCTTAGAATCCCATCATACATTATGTTCCATAACAAGAGACCAAGAACGGATCCTTGTGGGACGCCTATGCTGACATCATATCGCCGTTGTTAAGTTCTATCAAACATATAAATCCTATACTTATAGTACGCAATAACTTAACAACTACGATATGTCCTTTGTCCTTCGTTCTATTGCGAAGATTAGCTTTCTATTCGAAAGGTGTCTATTTATTATTTTTACAGGGCACTTCAGAGTGCTCAATATCTCAGGGGCCGCCATTATAAAATTCCAGCTGGCAAGATTTAAACGCGTTCCTTATTTCGAGAGTGACTACAGCACAGTATTCCATTGTTCCTAATCTCCTGCGTTCTCCTTCTATTTCGCCCGCCGTGTATGTGTGTGTGTGTGTGTGTGTGCATTTGCGGCTAATATGTACTATTTGGTATAGTTTAAATTTTTAAACAACTTAATAAGTACTTAAAAAGTACAATGAAACCAACAATCACGTGCCACGATTCATATAAGTTCGTGGGTTTAAAAAAAAGTAATAACTGGCGTATAAGTGATTTGGATTAAATATTATTCATCAATCATACGTAAGACTGGCGAGTACGTGCTGCTATTTAACTTAAGTAGCTATAAAGAGTGTTGCCATAAAGTTTTTATAGATTTGTGCTTTAAATAATGGAATTGTTATTCGTGGTTTTCTTTTTTAAATGCCACTTGGTTTTAGAAAAAAATTTTATACATAAACTGGAAACAATGTTTTGCCAACAAAGACCAATAATAAAGACAATTTGTATATATTTCACGTTAAACTTAACAACAATTTTGTTTTCATTACTTTAGGCTCAAGTTGAATTTTTACTAAATGTATATTTTTTTTAAATTAAAATAAATATTTAAAAGAAGAAGGAATCTTTCCTTTAATTTTTCCTATATCTAT
Source organism: Melanophora roralis (assembly GCA_963583895.1). Lineage (NCBI taxonomy): Eukaryota > Metazoa > Arthropoda > Insecta > Diptera > Rhinophoridae > Melanophora > Melanophora roralis. Next base: position 32,506,417 of record OY757190.1, on the reverse strand, counting down.
TCCTTTAAGTGTCATCAGTAGTATAAAGCCGCCAAAACAATTTATATAACTTTTTATTATTCGAAATAAATCTGTTAATAACAAGTCTAATACGGGGGTTTCTACTGTTGAATATAATTTGGGCAATAAATTACAACCATATTTTTAAGAACAAAACAATGGATGATTTAGTGTGTGATATCTTAAATAAACTTCAAAAAAATCTTAACATGCGTTAATGTAAATAAAAAAAAAAACAATTATTATAAGGCTTACAAAAAAATAATTTTTGGCGGATATAAAAAATTTTCCCTGTTCTCCCTTTGCTTCTGTTTTAGTATCAAAAAACCTAAAATTAGGAATTTCCCCTAAATTTTGCAACACTGTGTCTTACGCAAGAAATTATAATTTTCTTAATTCTGGCCTAAATCACATTTTGCGAAAGTGATTTGATATTACAAGAATTGTGTTCTGGGCATCGAACGTTTTTAAATTTATGTTATTTTAAATCGGTCAGGTAAATGTCTGCCGATTTAGAATCACTTGGTGTAGGCACTTAAAATATGTGCATATAGTTATAAAACTTTTAATATTTTCAAATACGCATATTTTATTTTTCAAAAATTATTAACAAAAATCAACTCATTACAAAAACTTATTTGATAACAAAATCCAAAACCATAAAACAAATAATTAACAAAGTGTTTTAAAAAAGTTCCTACACTTCGTAATTTATTTAATAACTTTATTTTGAAACTTTCAATAAATGAATTAGGAGAATAACATAAAATCACATGTGTGATTTTAAAACCAAAAGTGATTTGAAACCTTGTGATTTTAAGAAGATGCCTGATTTTTAAAAATTGGACAATTTTTTTTTTTAAATTTTATTATCAAAACAAAATTTTGTGCGTACATGCATTAAATAACAACAAAAATAAAAATTAAAATTAAAAAAAAAAAACAAAAAAAGAATAATAAATCCAACAATTTCCAAAGAACCTAACAAAAATCCTAGAATTGGCATTTTTAAGTTTTTTACTATAACTCCCGCATCCGGACTAGGGCTGAATAAACACTTTGAAAAAAAGAAAAAATAGACCGTCCGATATTGGGTTCTGATTTTTAATCCCAGTTTAAAAGTTTTAATGCGAATTCGTTAGACTAATTTGTTTTGGAAAATAGGTCCAATCCCGTAGGAATCATGTATATCGTGACAAATAACAATTTTTGTTTTTAATTTTAAACTTAAGTATGATAAAATGTCTTTTAAAAAAATATAAATTTTTTATGCATTTCTAAACAAATTTTTTTTTTGCTTTAAAATAAAAAGGACTAAAGGAAATTGAAACAGCAAAAAACTTACCTTTTTCCCAATTTTCAAATTATAAATTTGGTAATAATATTGCCATAATATGTTTTAATGCGTTTACAAATTCTCTTGTTTATCTAAAAAAAGAAGTTCAGGAAAGTCAGCTATTTGATCCGAAAATTCTATAAAACTTGACCAAGGTCTTGAACAATTTCCAAAATTTTAAAAGGGCAGAATTAGCTTATTGTTGAAGGAAAGTAGCGCATATAAGCATGTTTATTAGCACTTATGTATACTTAAAGTGTGCAAGAAATCGAATGTAAAAGCAGAGGTACCCTCTTTTGTGACTTTATAGCGGTGCCCCTAAACTAAGGGGGGACTTGAATAATCTTCTGCTACGACCATGTGAAATTTTATGTCAATCAGATCGGTCGTTAAAAAAATGCTAAACTATTTAAAAAAAATGTCGATTCTGCCCCACTGTGGGTCGGCAAAAATTTTATTTGCTTGTGTTTTTTTTTAATTTCTGTTTTTGGTTGTTAGACCCTTTTTTATTTCAGGTTGCAGATTGTACCACTTACACAGACTTACTTAAGTAAATGTATTAAATTTTTTTAATACCATGGCGTATTAGTAGCGTTTTTTCATATTAAATCTAATCAATTATTTATGTTCTTCTTTCAAAACACTACTCGACTGTCTGTATTTATCCTGTTGTTTGTTTATAAACGTGCACAGTAGACTGCCGCAAAGCTGAATGGAGTAAAATGTTTGTAGATTTGCTTGAGATATTTTTTTATTTGTATATTGCTGATCCCTAAATTAAAAAAAAAAACAATTTTCTTTTAAAATTTATTTAGGAAATTTAAATTTGCCCAGCGTTGTGTGACAAGCAGCATAAATTATACTTAAAACTGACTATTAAGAGCGTTTTCTGAAGCAGGCTAGTATGACAGCATGCAAATACACACACTGCATATACATAAGTACACATACATACATATGTATGTATAAATGTCTTTGAGTGTGTGTGCAAGTATACATTTGTTTTGGTTTGTTTTCATTTCCTTATTTTTATTGGTTCATTTATTTGTAATTTTATGCTTCTGTGTTTTTTTCGCAGCAGACTTTTGTTATCATTTCCACATGTTCCCAGCTTAGAAGATTTATTTTCAAATTTGGGATTTTTTTTGTAATGATATAAAAGCAAACAGTTTTTATTTCAAGATAATTTTTAAAGGATTTCGAAGTAATTTTTCGTAATAAGTTGGAGTATTCTTCTTATTACTCTGTTTATAACTAAGATTTTCAAGTTACAAATAAAATATGTTAATTTTTTTTATAAAATAAAATAACGCAAGTGAGTGTTTTAACAACACAATTTAAGATAATAATAATAAAGTTGAATATAAGTGTCTTCGTCTTTTTTTCACAAGTACTTGTATTGTGTTATTCTATCCTAAAAAGAGGAAAATATTATAATAGTAAAAATATCACGGCATAGTAATCAAATTTCCGTTAGTATCTGCCATTAAGACTTTAACAACGATTTATTAAATAATTTTGCTTTAACAAGCGCCTTTGGGTGTCTTGGCAAGTCACACACAAGTAGCAAACTACTATTTATTACGACTACGGATAATTTAATAAGCACCTTTCTCGAGATGTTTGGCTATATTGTTTCTTTTCTGTTAGAGACCCATACGTACCAATTTTATAGACGACAGACTCTATTAAAAATGCTACCTAAAATGTAACATTTTAAGTACCGACTCATTTAATCAGCCTAATTATGCGTAAGAATTCGCCGTTCTAAATTCCTCTGTTCTAAATAAATTTTCCCTGTTATATTTCTCCCTTTTACCTACAAAACAGCTGACGTCTTGGAATAAGGAAGTTTTATTCCCGGGAAAATAAATTCCCTGGGGACTCTTTCCTTAGAAATAACTATATTTGGGCTAAATGTTAATTCGGCAACACCATCTAACTAGAAGTTATTTTATCATTTAGGCGAAGCAAGGGTCCGGACTTAAGCATCGGGATGAATATGCAGATTTCAAGTAACAACCATTGTGGGCTCAATGGGTTTGTAAATTCAGTGTGCTTTTTGCAAAGAGAAAAAAGCTTAAATAATGTAACAGAACACGACCGTAAATTAGAGCAAGAACGACTATTAGAAAAAACCGGCGCATATTTGAAACGTCGGCTGCAACTTCACGAAAAGTTATTTAACTCAAATTGTACCTACTTGTAATGCCGACCACTTTTCATTTGATTAAAAAATTTACAAAATTTTTAATTTAATTGCATTTTAAATAATATTTTTGATTTTCTTTTGTTCTTATTTTTCATCTTTTAAGCATGTGGTTTTGCTTAAAAACTGTATGAAATTTAATGAAAGTGTGGCAATACTGTTAAGAGAATTTTTTTTCCAATGTGAGAGCAAAATAAAAATATAATAGATTCTATTTTTTAACTGCTTTCAGCAGCGTGATTTTACGTCAAATCGTATGGAAAAAATGTCATAACCCCCCCCCCCCCCCCCTCCCCACCCGTTGAAGTGTTAAAAAATAGAGAAATAAAGCGAAAATTGGAAATAACAGGCTATAGCAGAAATTAAACTTACAACCATCGAACTGTTAGATGTGCCCACTATTACCTGGTCCTTCTTTTAAACGGTGTATCGGACAAAGAATTTCTTTTGAACTTTTTGAAGCCCCCCGATGTCGCATAGGCCCGTATGTGGTATCAAATCTTCAGAAATATCTGCGAGATAGTAGCTATTGAAATACAGCAAAATCGTTTGATAACTGACCGAGATATAAGCCAAAAACCACAACTACCTCTTTATTTCTCTAAAATTTTTACATAAAAACCTCTACAACTGCTCCGGGTGTGCCCATACACGGGTGTAATGTACACCGACTCCCATTAATTTTTCCTCAAGAAAATTTTTGTGGAACATACTTACACCCCATTTCCGACCCCTAACAAGGTTGCAATATAAAATATATTTTTAAATTTTCTTTAATCGCTCTCACAGCTTTCAGGGTGCTCTTACAAAGGTCAAATGTAAGTCCGACCCGGATAAATTTTTCCTCCCAAACATTTTTCTAGAACATATTTACCCCCCCTCTTCACCCCCTAAGGGGGTTGCCACACAAAATTTGAAAAAAAAGTAGTGAAAAACCCCCTACAACTTCCTTAGAGTCTCCCTTAAAAAAAAATATATCGCAGACCCCTCTTAGTTTTTCCTCAAAATATATTTCTAAATCACCCCCTATCTTCAAAACCTAAGGGGATTGTCATACAAAATTTTAAAAAGTTATGTTAAATTGCCCATAACTTCCCTGTAGTCGCCCTTAGAGAAATAAAATGTATCACATACCCCCATACGTTTCCTCTCTCAAACATATTCCTAGAAAATACCCCCTATGGGGGCTCCCATAAAAAGTTTGGGAAATTGTAATAAATCCCCCCTGCAGCTTCCTAGGTGCCCGTGGATAGGTAAAATGTATGACTGACCCAACTAATTTTTCCTTGAAAACATTTTCCTAGAACATACTAACAACACATCTCCACCCCTTAAAGGGGTTTCATTCAAAATTTGAAAACAAGGGTAAAAAATTTTATAGGGCATAGCGTCGAAATAAATTTTGCAACCATGTTTAAAATAACTTTTCTTTATTTTGCTTTTATTATATCATATTAAACGCAACATTAAATGCATGTTTACTTGTACAGACTTTCCAAAGTAGATAATATTATTATAATTGCTATATGAACATACATACAAACATAAACATGTGTATGTAAACAAAACAACTTTTTTCATTACCACAAAGTACACAAATTTTTATTATTCATAAATTGTTGTTATATTGTCGTTTTGGTACTTATTTGTTTCTATATCCTTAAAGTTAGAGTATGTAAAGAACTTAAATGTGCTCGTTTTCTGAAAATAATTTCTTCAGTTAAACAAGAAAGAGCGCTATATTTGGCTGCGCTGAATTTAATATATCCTTTACATTTTCCCTTTTGTGTGCCCAGTGATTCGATCCAGCTAAGTTGTTATAAAAACTTAAATGCTATATTAAAATGACTTTGTGACGGGTTTGAAATCGATACCTACTATAGTTTAAAAAATAGAAAATCTTCCTAAAATAAGCTTGTTTGTATTGGGGATATTTTGTACTTTAATCCCACAAACTTTTCTTTCAATATAAAAAATCATTATAGACAATTTGAAGCCAATTGGCCAAATAACAATCAGATCAAATAATTGAGAGATTATAGTTTTATCTTCTCTTATTATACCCTTCACATAGTGATAAGGATATATATCAGTTTGTCATTCCGTTTTTAATTTCTTTATTATTCATTTGCGACCCCATAAAGTATATATATTCTGGATCCTTATAGATAGGGAAGTTGATATAGCCATGTCCGTCTGTCCGTCTGTTGAAATCAAGTTTCCGAAATCAAATAAAAAAATACAGACTAGTTAATGGTGTCAAACTATTAGAAATATCCTGGAGACAATCGATATTTAAAATCAGCAAAATCAGTTTACTATTGACCGAGATAAAAGCGAAAACCCAAAGTAACCCATTTTTTTAGGACAAAATCCGTGCATATATCCCTATATATCTCAGTAAGTATAGTCACTCTTGCCACAAAACTTGGAACGGATACTCCTAAAGAAGGAACCTAAATAATGGAAAAAGTTTTTTCAGATTGGACCAGGGGAAGGGGTATTTTTCCTACAATTGCACAAATTTGGTGAAATATTTTATGCGCTATATCTCGGAAACTATAAAAGCTATCGACTTCAAATGCTCTACAAAAAGTAATTCGACAACAAAACCTACGCTTTGAAGAAAAAATTTTTTGGGTGGAGGGTGAACAATGGGGAGCTCCCATACAAATTAACAATTTTTATGAAATTTTCGATATGCTAAATTAAGGAAACTATAACAGAAATTGACTTCAAATGATCTGCCAAAAGTAACAGGATAATAAGACCTACATTCAAAAAAAAGTTTTTTTGGCAGGGGCAGGGGAAGGGGTAGCTCTAATACAAACTAACAATTTTTATGAAATTTTTGATACACCACATCTGGGAAACTATAACAACTATCGACTTCGAATATTCCACAAAAAGTAATAATCAAATAATTCATACACTTTGGAAAAAAAGTTGGAGAGGAGCAGGGGGACTAGAACATCCCATAAAAATTAACAACTTTTATTAACCTTTTAATATAAATAATGTCAAAAACTTGCATTACTGTCGACCTCAAACGTTCCTCATCGATTTCTATTATCCATACGAAAGTAAAAATTTTGTAAAGTTTTCTATGGGCTTTAAAACTCGTTGGGTATATTAAAAGACCAATGTGAAGGGTATATAATATTCGGCACAGCCGAATATAGCACTCTTACTTGTTTTTTTATTTTTTTTTTGTCTGGAATTTGACAGACGTTGGGGTTGTATTATCTATTTTATAACCAGGACAGTGTCCAACTCCTAATAAGAAAAGAACAAAGTAAGAAAAGCTTAAACTATATTCCCTCAATTATACGACCTGATATATCGTGATATATCACGAGATATATACTGTGTCAAAAATTTTATAAATATTATCTCTGCTATGGTAGCAGAGAGAATCATGTATATTTTAATGTAGATAAATATTGTAGTGGAATTACTTTATAATAGGTTTGAAGTCGATAGCTGAAACAATTTCCTTGATTGTCGTTTATAAGTGGTTACTCCTCGTCCTGCTCCCATTAAAAAAAACATTCCCCAAACTAGCTTACCGCCTTATAAGTGTCCATGCCAAGTTTTGTTATAGAGATTTTTAGCAATATATTGCCGAATTTTGTCCTAAAATGCTTATTTCAGGCTTTTGTTTGTATCCTGGTTCGTTGTGAATCTGATATGATATTAGGCAAGGGATTATTTATTAATTAGTATTACTTTTTATAGGTACCAACCAGTACCCAACCTAAGTTCAAAATTCTAACGAAATTTTTCAACTTAAATATTAAATTTTTTTTAATAGCTTGTATAATTATAAAAAAAACTTCCATCTTAAACATAAAAACAAGAGCTAAGGTATTTTTTCTTGCCACTGTATTTCTAAAAGCAACAAATTCTACACATAACACACAACAAATCAATTTGTTTGGCAGACTTATCTTACGTCTTTACATCAAATATTAAGAGATTATTTAGAGGAAAAAACGTAAGATGAATAATGGTCCTTCTTTTTGTAGTTTGAAAGTTTCCTCTTCTTAAAATGATTAAAGTTAATATTTGTTTAATATTTATTCCCATCTCTTATTAAGTTGTACATATCCTTATTTGTCAGATAAAAAAAACAAATAATCATATATAATTCATAAATAAAAAACAAGTGCAAAGTTGCCAGTCGGTCAAGCTTGACCAAGTTGCACCCAACACTAAAATTGATTTTGATCACTTTAAAACCGATAAGATTAAAATTTATTATTTATTATGGCGTAAAGCCATGCAAATTTACAAAGTTTGGGGCATAGAAACCTATTTAAGGCAGTTTGGTAAAAAAGCTTTTTTGCCAGTAAACGACAAGTTCGAAAAGTTTAAGTGTGTTCCTGAATTCCACTAAAAGCGAAAAAATGTGAGTGTCAAATGTGTGAAAAAGTGTAGTCTTTGGAGTAAAAATTTTAAATAGTGAGCTAGAAAAAAAATTAGAACGTGTTTTGTTTTGAACTGTTTATCCAAGTATTATTTAATTTTGTTTATCAAGTTAGTTATCCTTGAAAAATATATTAGTTATTATGTTAGCTATTAATTGAACGGGATTGGAAAGGAAAAAAATTCGCGCCATAGAATCGGGACAAAGTTTCTGGTGTTGGTTTTTGACCTCTTTAACGATTTTTCAGTGGTTTTTCGATATTCACGACATGTTATTTATTATTTTTTTGCTGACCGGTATAGGCCCTTTATGCGATAAGTCTTGGCATCCGCCTGCGCACAAATCAAAAGTCGTTAATAAAACGAATAAAATATTGGAGCAAGAAGCGATGCTTTAAACGTTTATAAACGTTTTGTAAATATGTCCATATGTTTTAACATAACTATGTTTTATACCCTTCACATTAGTATTAAAGGTATATATAAGTTTGTCATTCCATTTGCAATTTCTTTACAATCAATTAGAGATAGGAAATTAATTTAGAGATGGCCGTCTGTCCATTTATCTGTTGAAATCAAGTTTCTAAATCCCCTTGATACTTCTCAGACCTGTTTACAGTTTAAAAACATTAGATATACTTGCGAGAATTTTGCTATTAAAATTTTGCAAAATCGACTGATAACTGACAGAGATATTATCCAGCAACCACGACTACCTCCGTTTATTTCTCTAAAATGTTTACATTAAAACCTCTACAACTGCCCGGAGTTGCCCGCCCCTATATATACGGGTGCAGTGTAAGATTGACTCTCATTAATTTTTTCTCACAAAAATGTTTGTGAAACACACTTGCACCCTATTTCCGCCCCCTAACAGTGTTGCCACACAAATTTCATTTATTTTTTAATTTTTTGAATTCGCACCCACAGCTTCTATGGTGCTTCTACAAAGGTCAAATATAAGGCCGATCCCAAATAATTCTTCCTCCCAAACATTTTTAGGGAACATACTTGCCCCTTTCTTCAGCCACTAACAGGGTTGTCATACAAAATTTAAAAAAATTAGGGTAAAAACCCCTAAAACTTCCTCGGAATTAAATGTATTACAGACCCCCATTAGATTTCCCTTCCAAACATATTCCAAAAACATACGTAACCCCTACCTCTATCACCTAAGGGGGCTGCCATAAAAAATTTGAAAAAAAGTTAGGGTAAAAATCTCTACAAATTCCCTGGAGTCGCTCTTAGAGGAATAAAATGTATCACAGACCCCCATTAGTTTTCCCTCCTTAACATATTTCCAGAACATACTTACCCCCTATCTCCATCGCCTATGGGGGCTCCCATAAAAAATTTGGGAAATTGTAATAAATCCCCCGTACACATTCCAGGGTGCCCGAGGATAAGTCAAATGTAGAACTGACCCCAACTCATTTTTCTTACAACCATTTTTCCAAAACATACTAACCCCCTCACTCCACCCCCTAAGGGGGTTGCCAAACAAAACTTTAAAAAACCTCTACACCATCGATATATCAATAGATATTCCATAAAAATAGGAAAAAAAAAACTTGATTCCGAAAATTTAATTTAAGGCCTTTCTATATTATGGTTAACATTTTTGATGTACATAGAAATAATTTTAAATATATTTAAAAATCTTTACAAATTGAAAGCTTGTTTCTAAAAAAAAAACAATAAAAAACATCTTAACACTGGCCTTGTTTGAAGAAGAGAGGAAGAAAGATTCCAAAAGAAAAATTTTGAGAGGGAGAAAGATTCTAAAAGAAACATTTAGAGGTCATAAAATATTCTTAATTTTCATCATAAAAGTTTGTGCTTGTTTTTGTTGGTTTTTTTATAAAACTAAAACTGCGACCTTTTCGTTGCTGGTAAAAATTGCAACAACCACAATAATAATAATAATATGTGTAACTGTTTTTGTTTTTAAGTGTTGTTATCAGAGCTGTAAAAAGCTGCAATCAATTGACATTGAAATCAAAGTGATTTCAACCAAACTGATTTCATTCTTTGATTTCTTAATGATTTCAGATTTCAAAATGAAATCTTGTCAAAATTGCAATATTTTTTGATTGCAATCATTTTGAAATCATTTTTTTTAGAAATCATTGAATGCAATTAATTTAATTGCAATCAATTCGATTGCAATCAAATTTTTGTTGAAATCATGTGATTTCAACAAGTTCCCTTGAAATCATGTGATTTCAATAAATTCCCTTGAAATCACAACTATAGTAAAAGTCCAATGAAATAATTTACATTTGGAATCTAGCGGTTTCTACTAGAATCTGGTGGAAACCTCCAAATTTTTGGTGGAAACCACTAGATTTTAGTAAAAAACACTAAAGTTTTGGTGAAAACCAACAGATTCTATTGCAAACCTCCACTTATATTTGAAATATTTTTCATATTGTTTTGTTCATATTATGTTTGTTTGTTTGATTGCAATCAATTTATATATAAATTGATTTCAAAAAATTGATTCAATCGTTTTTATCATATTGATTTCATGATTTCAATTTGAAATCATGAAATCAATTTACGATTTTAAATGCAATCAAAAAATTAGCAATCATTAAAGCGAAATCATGTGATTGCAATTAAATTGATTGCAATCATTTACAGCTCTGGTTGTTATACATATAACTGTCTGTGTGCTTGTGCATCTCTTCATTAAAATATTTATTTATTTTTACTTTTATATAAAAGAATTGTCCTTTAGTTTCGGTTTAAGTTACTTTTAACAATTCAAAAGCCTTTTGTTTCCTGAATTGTTATGAATTTGTTGTAGTTTTATTTTGTGATTGTTGCTCTGTTGAACTACAACAATAGGAAGGAGAAAACAATATTTAAGCTTTTTCTGTTTAAGTCCGATTAGGTATGATAAATTAAAAAAGATTATGATAACAAACATTAAGATGTCAAAGCAACTAGTAAAAGTATCCGACATATGTCAGGTAAAAGATATTAGATATTCCGTTTGACTTTTAATTAAAGAACATATATGTATGTACATTTAATATTTTAAGTATGTACGGGTTCAACTTTTTTTACAAATTTTGGTATTTTATATTTGTTAAATAAAAAATTATTCCCGAAGTATCACATCCCAAAGCGCGTATCATATTAACAGTTGACTCGACAGTTTTTTTATTTGTAAAACAATAAAGAAAGTTATAGTTGGTCAAGCCCGATAATTTTACACCCTACACCAAATTTGTATGGAGGCCTAATGAAAAAAACTGATAATATTAGTATTCAGTATCATAGCTAGTGGAATAAAATTACTACATACAAATGTACAGGGTGTCCGCCGGCAAGGTATACTATGTTTTGCCGCCATTTTGGTAAACATTATTCTTGACAGTTCATATTTGGCAGTCGTTAGGTGAAGACGTGGCAAATTTATTATAAAAAAAAATATTTGGTAAACCATCTTGTTTTAATCGTTAAAACATGACAACCCAAGACAAACCCAATTTTCATGAAAAAGTCATAATGAGTGATAAGACACATTTTCATTTGAATGTATATGTGAATAAACAGAACAGTCGGTTTTGGGCAATGGAAAACCCTCAAATTATTCATCAGTCACCTTTGCATCCATTAAAAGTGACAGTCTGGTGTGCAATTTGCTTAGGAGGAATCATTGGACCTTACTTTTTTGAAACTGAAAACGGCGTAACGGTAACTTTCAATGGGGAGCGATATCGTGATACGACTAAAAACTTTTTAAATGCCACAACTGCATGATTTGGGCTTGGTTAACATGGGGTATCAACAAGACGGTGCCGCATCGCATACAGCCAGGAGTACAATGAAATTGCCGCGAGACCTCTTTCCACAAAAAAGTTATTTTAAGAAATGGTGATGTTGGTTTTCCTCCACGTTCGCCTGATTTGACTGCTCCGACTTCTTTTTGTTGGGATATCTGAAAAGCAAGGTTTGTGCAAACAAACCAGAAACTCTGGAGCAATTCCAAATAAATTATGGTGATGAAATTAATGAAATACCGCGTGAATTGTGTGAGAATGTAATGAAAAATGTGCTCAAAAGGGCTCGCGTTTCTGAGGCTAAGAGAGACGGACATTTATCTGAAATTGTATTTCATACATAACTGCCGACATTAAATAAAACATTTTTTAATATAAAATCTATTTGCTTTCATTCAATCAAAAATTATAAACAAACAAATGTGTATACCTTGCCGGCGGACACCCTGTATATATATAAACATCGTCTTTAGAAGAAAGATGAAAGGCTAATTAGTCAAAATTCTTTTGGAGTCGAGCGACTCGGCTTCCCTGCTTTCGATATAAAGTCAACCCTTATCTTCTGCCATTTTAACGGAACGTATGTCAGGTGAAGGCAAGTTTTAAAAATCCCAGTTAAAAGTAAAATTATTTTTGGCTCCACGCTTTGTAGCATGGCTAAGATAATACCAACTAAACCAGAGATATATGGGTTTAAAAGGAGTTAAACGCTCATGGGGGTTCATCTCATCAAAAATAAACTTGACCAGGCTTGTGACCGTTTCTGAATTGTGTGCCTATGCAGCATCCACTACGAGTTGTGCCTCATGTGTCACCCCTTCCTTCCACTCTTATAACTATAAAGATGGTATAAAAATTGTTAAAAAATACATTTTCCTTTTATGTACGTTGAAAAACCATACTGAGATAAGCCCTTTTGTGCAATATATCCGGCATTTTTATTATTTTTTTGCGTTATTTTTTTTCTTAACAAGCACTTTAAACTTTAATTTTAAACACAATGGCCTTTCAAATTCTAGCTGCCTTATTAAGCAAGTATGTATGACATACTAACATACACGGAAGCAGTAATATGGGTAAAAGCAAAACGGAAATACTAAATGACATCAAAGCCTTAAATAGCACAGGTTGCTTTTATTACCTTTTTTTTGATAGTTTGGCAAAAGGTAGTCGTCTCCAGCCGAAGGTAAATATAAAAGTAGTTGGAATTTCTTTAATGTATTGTAATCTATTTCGCAAATTACATTATGATGTTGCTTTCAGTTAATTATAGAAATGTAAAGAGTCTACGTAAATTAAGTTTTATAAAACCTACACTACAGAAGGGAATTATGTTTAAGGTGCATTTACATGGTAATAAAAAATATTTAGACTTTGTAGAATCGAAATTTTATGAAATTTTCTTCGTGTTCAAGAAAAGAAAATGAGTCTGTATTAAGTATTTTTAATGTTAACACAAATGGTTTTGGTTTAATCAAAAGCTGATTTTTCTTGCTTGTTTTCTTTTGTGGTAACGGCAGATGGTTTAAATATTACAGTATTAGCAAAAACAACATGAAAAATTTTAGCGTAGACTTTGTTTTTGTTTTGTTTCATAAAACGTAGCCACCAAGGTGCCTCTATATAAAGTGGTGTTATAGCATCAGCTGATAATTGCTTACTTTGTTTTGCTCAAACGTCTAGATGTCAACAACTTCATACATAACGTTTCTTTGCTGGTGTGCTTGTTTGTTTTTTTTTTTGGACATCTAGGTGTTTGTCTCCGGATTTGCAATGTAAAAATGTCATGTGGTTGTTGGAGTTGTATTTGTAGTTGTTGTTGTAGATGTTGTTAGTGTTGCCAACGTTTGTATTAACATGTAAAGGCACCTTAAGTATAAAGTTAGCAAAATTGCAGCCAAAACCAAAATGCTTTATCTTTATACATATGTATTAGAGACCTGCACCAAGTCCTATTCAAGCTAATTCAAGAACCGCATAATTTTCTAATTCTTGTGTTATTGTGCGGTTAAACGGTTTAAGTGCTGAAATGTAGAGTAGCTAAAACAGTTTTTGTGCTGCAGTGTAGAGTAGCTAAGAATAAAGAGTGGTGTCGAGACTGTGGTTGATAAAAAAAATTACTGTGCCTATGGTTTGGCAACAACAACAAAGACTTAAGAGTTATGTTGTTGTTATGTTAACCAATAATAATACACACAATGTTGAGTGGGTACATACACAAGCAAACATATACACAAGCAGGCAAATCAATATAAAACTCATGCGTAATTACATTTCATTACATACATATGCACATTCAAAATCAACCCCCGTTTTTTATAACTATCACACCAGGAACATCCCGCCAACAGTAAAGTTTCGAGATGAATCTAAATGGAAGTGTGCGATCATGATGAATTGATGTGCCGTGGTTGTTTGCTTAAATGTGCTTAACTGTGAATATATTTTTCATTTAAATTAAGCTAAGTAAACAAAAGAGATGGCGAACAATACAACGCAGTACTTAATTTTGTGTGTGCACACGTAAGGTATATGAAATGAATTGAAAATTCGAGATGATGCCTTATTTAGTGTCGTCTTGGGCTGGCCTCTAATATGTATATACATAAAAAAATTTAAATTACAAATGCTCTCAAAGGTTGAGGCATTTGCTTGCAGTGGAAAATAGTTATTGAATTACGAAAACTTAAAAGAAATTCCTTTAATAAATTCCTACTGTTGAATTTATCTATGTATCTAGCTAGATGCATGAAAATTGGGAAAAATTTATACATTTTTGAAAATAGAGAAAGAGGTTTGTAGAAAAACTAACTTTGGGTACGACCGCCTAAAATGCTGGTAAAACCGGCGTACTGGCCCTAAAAATGAAACGGCTGACAATTAAAGTTTTATTGACATTTTTAAGGATCTTTGTCTTTCTTCTACTTTTGCACTTACTAATTTTTACAATTTTTTGCTACCTTTCCTATAAACAAATTTGTTGACGCTGGGTGGCTATTATGTAAATTCGATTCGAATTGAAAAGGCTTTCGAAAGGAATTTCCGATTCGAAAGGCAAATTGTATTACTTAATACGGCTTAAAAGATGTAAACTTTTATAGAATTTAAGCTGATATCAATTAATGCTAAAATTAAACATGTTAAAAAACATAGTGATACCTTCAGTTTTTAAGAAAAAATTCTAAAATTATAAATTTTCATTAAAAAAACAAGTTAATTTCCAAACGTTCGCGAATAAATTTTCGAAGGTCGTACTATGTAACTCAATTTTTTACGAATTCGAAAGATTTTTGATTCGAATCGAATTTACGAGGGTTGCTTTTTATGTTTCGGGATTTGGCAAAACTAGTGTTGCAATCTGACAACTGACAGCTCTATGATAAAGTTTGACATTTTCTAGGTTATACGTATCCAGAACGTTTTAACATACGAGCGCTATTTGTGTTCTTTACAGTAACTCAAAAGATTCAACTCGACCCAAAAATGGAATTAAATCGTGAACATTTTCGTGCGATTATTTTTTACAACTTTCGGCGTGGGTTAACTCAGCAACAGTGCATGGATGAACTAAATTCTATTTTTGGCTATGAAGCTCAAACAAGGACCAGTGTTAATCGATGGTATGGTGAGTTCAATCGGGGTCGTAATTCACTCCAAGACAAATTTCGTGCAGGACGTCTAAAATCAGTTGTTGTTCCGAAAACCATTGATGCTGTGCGTAAACTGATATTGCAAGATCGTCATGTGACCTATCGTGCGATTGAGACAACTTTAGGCATTAAAGGGACCAGCTTACATTCAATATTGCATAAACATTTGACTTTCAAAATAAGTTTTTTGCGATGGATCCCACACAATTTCTCAATCGCTCAAAAAAAGGCTCGTGTGGATTGGTCAAATGAAATGCTCAGAACATACGATCGCGGTGCTTCGAAACACGTCTATGATATCGTGACAGGTGATGAATCGTGGTTTTACGCGTATGAGCCCGAAAGTAAACAGCAGTCGACTGTATGGGTGTTTTAAGATGAGTCAAATCCAACAAAAGCTGTTCGCGCACGAAGAACTTCTAAGCAAATGATCGCCAGTTTTTTTCAGAAAAACTGAACATGTCTCACTATAATAACGCAGAGTTGTCAATTCTAAGTAGCACACAACCATTTGTTTGCCAGATGTCTTCCAAGAAATCAGGAAAACCAACCGCCCAAGATGGATCACTTTTTCCCACAACAATGCGAGCTCTCACACATCGGCTCAAACAACTGCATTTTTAAGCACCCAAAATATCGATTTGATAAATCATCCGCCATTTAGTCCTGACTTGGCACCAAATGACTTCTTTTTATTCCCGTACGTAAAAAACAAACTTTGAGGTCAACGTTTTTCGACACCTGAAGAAGCGGTTGCTGTACTCAGAATGCATGTTTTGGAGATCCCTCAATTAGAGTGGCAAAAGTGCTTAGACAATTGGTTCGAACGCATGCAAAAGTGTATAGATCTTCATGGGGAATATTTTGAAAAACAGTAAAATGATTTTCGATGATTAATATTTGTTTTTCTTTTCTTATCCCGAAATATAAAATGCAACCCTCGTAACGATTACCCCTCCTAGTAATTGTCAAAGAAAAAACTTTTTTTCTTCATTTAATTTCTAAATTAAATTAAATTCGATCTAATGTTTGTTGTTTTAAATCCTTTAATTTAGCTCGCTGTAGTCGAATGTTAAATGTTTAATCCTTTCTTATATTTAAAGTAGGAAATCTACATCTTATATAGTTCCTTTAATGTCAAGGTTATTTTAGGGCTTATATGTTTCGTGTCATGCCCTTATTTCATACAAAATATGTTTGTTTTTTGCAAAAACATTTGTAAAACTATTTACATATCGTCGGCTAAAATGCAAAACCATGTAACTAAGAAAAAAAATCCCAAATCGATATTTTACATATTTTAGTTAATTATATTATCATATAAATTTATTAAATTTTACAAACAAAACTTTAAATAGAAATCGTAAAAAAAAGAAACAATTTACAATAACTGGCTTTTGTAATATAGAAAACGTTTTTAATTCTGCTGTAAAACTTTGGTTTTGCATTTATGCTAACGATATATGTTTTCGTATAAGTGTGTGTTTTACAACAGCCACAATATAGAAAGAACTTTTCTTTAGTATTAAAGTGTTAGTGTTGCCTGAAGTATCCACTTTTTTTTGCATTGCAAACCTTGAAATGGTTTTTTTATTTTTAGTTCCGTCTTGGTATTTGTTAAGGTTGTGTTTTTATTTTTAGGCCAGATCATATTGTGGAATTTCGCTCTTTGTCGCACCCTTTTCTTTATTTCTTCGCCCCATTATTTCGTTTCAATAAAATGATAGTGTAGAAAGTGGCAATGATGTTTATACAAAGAAAAACAAGTTTCCCCTTTCACAAGTTGTATAAAAATAAAAACTCAAACCTAAGTTTTTTAATCGCTTTTAAACACGAATATGTTTAATATTGTTGTAAAAACCTTATATTGATTGCATGTTACAGATGTTCTTTTTCAATTTGTTATTTGGCAGTTGTTTTATTAAACATTTTTCATAAGCTTTTTTTGAAATGTGTATTTTTGAGGAATTTCAAAAAAAAAATATTTTTAAAACTTACAACAAAGTAAGTCGGCCATCGTACCTCAGTTTAGCCACCCATTTAGAAATAAGCTAAAATTAAACAGTTATTCAAGAGGGGGAAAAATATAAATACCTGCAAAGCTATTTTTAGCTGCAATAGGTTTGTAATTGTGAAACAAACTTTTTGAGACACATGTTAAAAAGAAGACAGTATATGTGACACTTGATGGCAAAAAGAGTTTTGATATAATTTGCAATATTGTTTCTGCAGTGCAGCGAAAGATTTTCTCTATATTTTGGAAAAGTTGCTCAGTTTAATTGAAATGGCAAAATAAATGTAAGAGGGGCTTGTGGGTGCAGATATTCCGCGTAACTGCTTTGGCTATGAATGCTCCACGGCCAGAGTGCAGCATTTAAACTTTCAACCATAATTATAATAATAATGATAAATTTAAATGCAATTTTTTTGTTCATTTTTCCGGTTAATAAGTGTATAACACAAGTGCCTAAGTCTATCTTCTAGCGGTATCAATCGGGCAACTTTCAGTTCAATTACTGAAAAGCTAACAGGCTTGGCTGAGACGAAAACAATCTGTCTTGGGCTAAATGGGATCAGTGATTCACTGGTCTGGCTTAAGGCAGGTTGTCCTTGTTCCTTGTTGCGCTGTGTCATATACATCGCCATTGAGTGGCACAGCAATACAAGGTTCTAGGAGTACCAATACCTTATCTGTGTTAAATAGAAATTGGTAGGAATTATACGGAAGTAGATTTCCGAGGCTTACCAGTGTCCTATCTCGTACCACTGGAATCAAATGGCATGAATTGATTAATGGTGAGGTCTCCTTTGGGAGTTTACGTGGTGGCTGTTGTTATCCCCAAGCGGGGCAACTGAGATCGAAAATTGATATGCTGGGGTCCGTCCTGTACGGGCCCAGAGTGACCGTGTTAGCGGTCTTATATGAACTTAAGGTTCACAAGAAAGAGTTTCTGGTTTTGGCGGGTCTACCCAGGCACATGAGCAAC
This sequence comes from Melanophora roralis, assembly GCA_963583895.1. NCBI lineage: Eukaryota > Metazoa > Arthropoda > Insecta > Diptera > Rhinophoridae > Melanophora > Melanophora roralis. The sequence goes on along the minus strand of OY757190.1, from coordinate 32,488,013 downwards.
TGTTGAAGTAGGCTTTTAGCTGAAAAGTGTAAGTGTGTTTGGAAGTAGGTGAATAGGGAAACTGGCTACGGCTAGGGACCCTTGGATCTAAAATAAGATCCCGTCAAAGTAGTAGCAAATGATGAGAAGGCCGGAATTGGCATGTGCGTGACTGGGTCCTGACTGGCGGTGAGAAGATTATGAAGCATTTATGATGGTAGAGTAATTGATTTGTCTAAATGAGACAAAGATCCTTCTAACAGAGCTTATTGTCGCATTCGTTGGGTGCGACATGATAATCATAATCTTTCTTGCTTAAGGTTGGGTGCTGTTTTACAAGCGTGTTGAGAGGGGTCTTTTCGGCGCGGATCTCTTTTGATTGTGAAGAAGCGAGATCAAAACTAGAAACGCAATTCGGGTTTAGATAGTCCAACTCCTCACCAAGGGGTGTGTTGGGGCTATACAGAGTCATGACAGAGAATTGGTACCTGGGTAGCAGGGTGAGTCATTCTGGGGGCGCTGGTGGATGCATTGTTTCCATCAAGTGTTGAGAGCACCGTGAATTATTGCCAGCATGGCAGGCGTCACGTAAAACCCTTAACGTGTGTTTATTTTTCCATTTAATCTTTAATTCATTTTTTGTCCTAGCTTTGTTGGTGGTGGTTTGGGGCAAAATACAAAAAAAAACGTCCTTTAAAATGAGTGAATGTTAATGTGTAGATGGGGTTTTCATTGTTAACCAAGCAATATACACCTTGCAGTGCTTCTAAAACCTCTAGTGCTCAAGTTTCTTTTTTTTACATTTTTACACTCATACGACGTTTATACGTAAAACTCATTATAGGCAAAGAATATATTACCCTTAAACGAATTTATTATACGGTAACTTACCTTTTAAAAAGCAATGTTTATTGATCAAAAAATATTTGCATAAATGTATGTTTTTCACTTTTTTAAAACGGAGAAATCACACGGAAAAAATGCTAACGAGCGTTTGAAATGCATTTGTTGATTTGCATTAAAATAACGCAAAAATCCTTGAACTAGTACAAGAAAAGTTATTAGTGGGAGTGTGCGTGTTTACATAGAAAAGAGAGTGTTGGCTTTGGTTTTAAATTCTAAAAGGTTTTTCATTTATTTTTATTTATTAATGCAGGTCATTAATAAATTGGAAATTTCTCTATTTTATCTAAAAGCATTGTTTTGACATGACATTCAAAGAAAATAATACATGAAAAAAGTGGTGTATTCGGCTGCCACGAAATTTATATACCCTTCACCAATACGTAGACAAAAAAAAAATAAATTAATTATAAAAGTTAATAAAGCAAAATATGTATATGATATTGCTTAACCAAGTCTGAGTTAAAAAAAAATCAAATTTAAATATTGTAGAAATTAAAAACTAAATGACAATCCCGTGCCACTCTCACTATAAAGGGTATAAAACAAACAAAAAAACAAAAATTTCTCTTTGGCTTTTGTGGTGAGTTTCTGTTCTTTGTTATCTGTGTTCAGCGTTGCCAGAAGCTTTAAGAAGAAAATCATAATTTGTCATTAAAACAATAATTTTTTGAAGAAAAAATTTATCACATTTTTTCAAAAAGGCCGCTAACGATCACCACCTTGTTTGTGAAAGATATAACACTCTTTTGGTTTCACACATATTTTAAAAGCGTCGAAATTTTTTGGGATTTTAACTTTTGTACACAACATTATTTTTTCGGGCGTCACAAAAAGGTTTAATGTTGTTATTTATCAGTTTCAGAACTTCGAAATTTTGGCATCGATTATTTAAGGCATATTTTTGCATATTTTGCATAAAACAGCATATTTTTTCTTTAAAATTTTAAAGCTTACATGCTGGGATGTCCACTTTAAAATGTTTCTTGGCTTTTATATTTACAGAAGTGCGCTTGTGTGACCAAGTTCAGATAAAAATCTATCTTTTATGTTACTTTTTTATAAAACGTTAATTTTTATAGAAAAGACAGCCTTCTAACTTCATTTTATGTTTATATTTAAGTCATAAATTGTAATCTTTGAAGCATATTTTTGATGTTTTACGGCACATTTTATGCGGATTAAACGCTTTTTTAAGAGCATGTTCTTGGTTGCCCTGGTAACTATATACATTTCAAGTCAAAGATTTTACTTTAGCCACTAGCTTAGAACACAAACAGAAAGAACAAAGACCAATTAAGTTTCAAACACATTTAATGATATTGCATTTCATACATAGTTGCCGACATTTAATAAACCATTTATCAATGTATGTAAAATCCGTTCTCTTTCATTTAATCGAAAATTATAAACAAACAAAATAGTATACTTTGCCGGCGGACACCCTGTAGTTACCCGAAATACTTAACAGAAAGATTTTGTATTACCTATATCATTACGCTCATCTATACCTAAAAGTGCTTTCACACGGTACTTTACACATTATTTGTCAAATTTTGCAGTGCGAAATTGATATATGCAGTGTGAACGCGTTTAAACATTGCGTGTGTGAAAAACATATGTAAAAGTCATACAATAAATTTGAATTAGGTCGTGTTCTATTTACATCTGACAAAGCATGTGCCATCAGCTGCTTTAAAAATAACAACAAGAAAAAGTAAGTTGTTTATTTTGATTTAAAGGTTATGCCAGATGTAAATATGTACATACTTACGTGTGAATGCAAAAATCATAAACCATCTGTAAAATTACAATTTTGACAGACATACGAAATTACATGTCGATTGTGAAAATGACAAATTATGTGTAAAATACATATCGTGTGAAAGCACTTTGACGAACATTTCCGCTGGCATATTTAGACCCAAAAACAATGGTGTATTTTGGTGTATACAGGGCACAGGATACAGGGTTAATATGTATGTAAAGTGTAAAGAAATAAACAAAAAATTGGCACAAACTTTTGCTGTTTTGAATGTTTACTGTTAATAAACGTTATATTGTTGTATTTATAAATACTTTTAAAAGCTAAATAAAAAAATCAACATTTTTTTAAAAAAATTATAATTTGAAAAAAAAAATCAACAAATCATAAAAAATATAATAAATTTATCATTCTGGCAACGCTGTCTGTGTTCAAGAGATATTACGCAAGTATTTGTAAGTTCTGCATACATATGCGTTGTGAGTGTTGGTGTAAATTTTAGTTTAGATTAATGGTTTTGTTTACTTGAAACAGTTGAATGCCGGCAAATGCCGAATTGCAAACAAGTTAAACAAATAAATAAATTCAAGGTAAATGTAAAGTATTACCTGTTAGAGAAAAAAATAACGTTAAAAACACTTAGCCATGACAAAAAAATATAAATTTCCTTGAATTTTCACTACTAGCAAAAACTTGCTTAAAATAATATGTAAAAAAGGACCTCTTAACAAAATTTCAAATCAATTGCGATAAGGCAAAAGGAATGTAAAAATAACTACAAGTTTTATTTAAAGTGTTGACAGTGTTATTACAAGGTTATTTGTTTTATTTAATTGGACTGTCATTGTTATTTTAATGTTAATGAAATGCCAGCTTTAATTGAAGAAACTGTTTGGTTTTTTTTAACAGGGGGCGAACATAAAAAGGATCTAAAAATAATTGTTATATGCAATTTTAAAGAATTTAGTAGATTAATTTTTTTAAGAGTTAATATATAAAATTACTTTTATAGCATTTAAGTGACATAAAGAGATAGTTTTCTTGAAGTATCTAAACCAAGTGACAATTTTTTTTACTGAAAAACTATAGTTTGGCTTAATAACGAATGTTGTGTTATAAAGGCAAACATGGTATGCCCTGTGTGTGTTTCCTTTAAAAGCTAAAAGATATATTTAAAACTGGGTTTTGTACAAAGTTTTTATTTTCAAAATGACGGAAACCGCTTATGCAACTCAGATGTCAAGTTCTACAAATTTTTAATACCCTTTTTATTTAATATTTTATATAGTATAAATAGAATTTAAAAAGATTTTTTAGCAATTTTTACAAATATGTTTAGGACGTATGATTAATATTAATTTTAATATATTGGCATATCGCATACGCATTAAGTTTATGTATTTCGCGCCAAATAGCAACAAGTTATTTAAAAAACAATTTTAAAAGACAAACTTAAATAATAAGGTAATAAAAATGTCACGGCGTGGGGAAACATCGTAGAGTCAATTAAAGCACATTACCTTGATGATATTAAACAGAAGTTTTTTAAATCAAGTGCTTTTAAGATTATCGATTTGAAGTTGTTTTTTTTAATAATAATCATTTTAAGATTTTAAGTTTTGTTGGGGCAGGAAAAACATTTATATTTTAATATATATAAAACCCGAAATAAACTTTATTGCTATTTATTTACCGTCAGTATTACCTTCTATGAAAATTGCCTCCGGAAGTGAGGAAGTGAGAAAATAAAAAAATTGTTAAATCATTTAACAATCTAACTCTATTCGTACAAATAACTAACAGATTTCCGTCAGACATGTCTGAGAATTGTCATGTTCGATTTGTCATAAGATGTCCGATCGATTTCCTACTGATATGGCTATGTGGTTTTTATACCCTCGTGCTTTCTTTTGCTTTGGTTTATGTCTTCGCTATAAAAAATGCGTCAGGCTATTTTGTCTTTGCTTAATATGTGTTTGAGTATATTAGTTTTATTGCAAACGAAAGACTTATAACCGTTGGATTTTTTCTAGTTTAAGGCAAGTAAAGCTATTTTATAAATAAAACATAATTTTATCTAATTATGTAGCTGTCAGAAATCTAGTAAGTTTTAATTAGAATTCTATCAGATTTCTGTCAGACATGTCGACTACGAATTTTGGCATGATAAATTCAACGATTGAATTTGTTCAGATATCGTTTAACTTGGCACAGGTTTTTCTCAGATATCTGACAGACGCTGGTCAATTTTGCTGCCTAGGTAGTGTGCGTAAAATGCTCTAAATACAACTGGGACGACCGACGAAGTTCGCACTACACGGCGAATTCGTCTGTTGAATTTCGTTGCGTAAATTCGTCAAATGAAACACAGTTAGAACGAGTAAAACAGCTGTGATAGAGTGACCATATAACCTAAAAAAAGGCTCATGTATTCGCAATAAAGATACAGGTCGCAATTTTAAAGATATTTTTTTTTAATAACAACCAACTCTCAGGGGATGGCCTGTTTTGCATGTATTGCATCGTGTTGGTATCGGGAAAACAGGTTATGAGAAGGAGAATATAGGAAGTACTGTTTGCGGACATTTAAATTATAGAGTAGAGTAATTTCTACACCGTTTTAAGAAACCCAGACACTTGGATGCTACCTTCGACAAAAAAAAAACGTGTTCCGTTCAGCAGACATCGCTTTGGATTTTCATTTCCAGAACTGCAAGAGTTTCCGTCTCTTTAATATTTAAACCATCCATTAATTCAGATGATACGGTGTGATCCAATATGCGGTTGTGTGTCAAAAGACAATATTGGATCTTACCGGCATTGAAGTCGACCCTATTTGCACGGCCGTTATCGAAGATTAGCATCAGCTCACGGTTAAGGGTGTCATTCATACTCTGCTTCATAGCCCCAATTTCCAAGGAGCTAGACCTGTATCCAAATGAGTATGAATGGCATATGATACTGTCGTCTGCAAAGGAATATTCTTCATTTCCGAAGTCCGACATAAGTAGTCATTTAGAAAGATAAGAAGTAGAGAATAATAAAGAACGGAGTCCTACGGTACCCCTGAATTGATCTTAAACTCAATGACACATTTGATGAAATTTTTCTTAGAAAAATTGTTTAGCACTGTCACCAAGCCAATTGTTTGTGGTGATGATCGATCTATTTTTTGACATAGCACCCATTCAAATGTCCTCCCGGAAAAGGTGTTTTTGGCTATAATTGACTCGAATATTTCTTTATTTTGACAGAATGTTGCACACATGTTTATCTTTACGCCGCAAACTATAATACTCGCCGGCTTTAACTTTCTTAGCTGTTGTATATGTTTTTTTTGTTATTGAAGTTTGTGAAATATTCTTAGAACCACAATAAATCTGATTTTACCATTTCTTAACATTATGGTTTACCTATATCAGGCCGCGTTGAGCTGGTATTCAATTTATTAAAGGCTTTAAAACTTATTCTAATTTTAGCCAACTTTTATGTTTTACGTCATTTTCAAAAGAAAAAATCCTCTACTACCAGTCTTGAGAAAGGAAACAGGAAAGAAGTACAAGTCTAGTTGACGTCAATGTTACAAATGTATATATTTTGTATGAAAAATAATTGTATTTTGCGCAAGCATTTCCTGTTACATTCTTTTTTTTATACTTGTGTTTCTATAAATATGTTTTAAACGTCTACTATTTCCTCATTTCATCAGCCAAAAAACGGAAATGATACAATTTAATAGGATACTTTAAGGCATATCAACTACTTAGGTAAATAGTGGCCACAAATGCTAAAAAAAAATTATACGCCTTCGCTACTATGTGTTGGGTTTTTCGCACACATACAAATAAATATTAGTCCACTGATGTCATCGTTGTCAAATCAATTTTGTGTGTGTTTTTTTTCGAAATTTTATTGTAAAGAAACTGAATATTATGAAAAAACCTGGCTTTAAAAAACCCGGCGGGGGCTATAAAAAAGTGCTTTAGTCTGATTTTTATTTTTAAATGGTTTAGTTTTTATGCCATTCGCATAGTGATATTTGCGTCCCCATAAAATATATATATTCTGGATCCTTTAAGATAGGGATGTATATTTGGACATGTCCGTCTGTGTGTCCGGTAAAATCAAGTTTCCGTAATCAGTTAAGGTACTACGGACGAGGTATTGAAGTCAAACTATCAAAAAAAATCCCTGAGATGATCCCTATTTAAAATGAGCAAGATCGGTTGACCAGGAACCTAGATATAGGCAAAATACTGCGATTGCCTCATTTTTTTAAAACAAAGTGCAAACAAAAAATGTAACAAATGTAACCAACTGGCAACGCTGTTAAGCATACATATGGATGTGCATAAACACGTATTAAATTTCTGTGTGTATGTTGGGACGTAGGTATGTATGAACATATGTTGTTGATTTAGGCACACGTTTGACGTAAAAGAGATTTTATGAAAGAAGTTTGACAGTTATATTTTATTATAGCTCTTAACACTCTTGCAAATACAATAGATGCAAATCGTTTCGTGTATATGACTTTTGCTTAATTTCTTTTTTTATTTTTTAAGAGCCATAGTGTGTATGATTGTTGTTATACCCATTTGCGACCCGATAAAGTATATAAATATATTCTGTATCCTAAAAGATAAAAAAGTCGCAAATGTTGTTTTTGGTTTTTAAAACTATTATAACTATGTTCTTTCAGCCCACCACTGTATTATTTACGGTTTAAAAACAACTTTCCTTTATCAGGTAACCGGGAAATAAAAAGACCAATATAAAGGGTATATAAGATTCGGCACAGCCGAATATAGCGCTCTTACTTGTTCACGTTCGAATTAAGGTAATCTTCATCGTGAAAATTATTAAAATCTTTCCCACGTCTCCTTTTGAATTTAGCGATTAAGAGAAAGGTCCCATTAACACAAATTTAGCTCATGTCGACTTTTTTTTCTTTTTTGACATAAGTAGATTTGTTATTTCTGTTAATGAGTAATAAAAATAATGGAAGAAAAAAATTAGTTTAATAAACATTGTACTTGTTAGAAAAAAGGAGAGGGTTTTTAAAAAACAATATTTGAATTTAAAAAAATTTACAAGGTATGATATGAAAGCATATTGTCTATGATGATATGATACGAATAAACTCCTTATTCTTCTGCCATTTATAAATTAATAATATATTTTGTTACTTAAGTTATACTAAAAGTGACGTAATTTTTCTTGTTGATTTATTGCAAACTACAAACAATTTTCTATAAATAGATCCTTTCATTGTTTTTCTAGCTTTCATGATTTTCTTTAATTCTTCTTCTTGTTTGATTTATGAGTTATTAAACTTTTATTTGATTTTCCATAAAAATAAAGCAAAATGTTTACAAAAAACATTTGCATTTAAATGTGTTTATTTTCAGTTTAAAACTTTTGAGCAAACAGAGAAATAAATAGTAAAGAAGTATATTAAAGCAAAACGCTCAATTGTGGGGACTGATTTATTACCCAACTAACAACTTTATATTAAAGACTTGAGGAAATTTATTTAATCTTTTTATATTTTTTTTTGCTGGCGATTTTAATGGAATATCTTAATTAAGTATTTAATAATTAAGTTAAATTTTCTTGAGTTTTTTGACGTTCAAAATAAGTTATTTTCGGATTTCTTTGATTAATATAACATGCAATGATAATAATACTAACAAATATCGATTTTCATTAAGTGGCAACACTGCTTTCAAGTAGCATCCACTCCTTTGTCTTCTCAGATAACTGTCGGCCCTATCACAAAAGTGCTAGAGTTTTGGTGCAATAATCTTCATCTCTGAAATAATGGAAAATTTTTTTAAATCAAATATGCACTGATATATCCTGGAAAAATAAAAGTTGAGCCATGGATTTTGAAAGTTTGAAATCGAATACGAACTAAATAAGTTTTAGACTGGAATATTTAATTTTACAGGAGTTTGCTTAAAATATTAAATACCAACTCAGTTTGTACGCCCGTAAAAGGAATTTTAGGTGGAAGAAACATTAGAATATTTCGTTTATTTTATTTTTTGATGAAAAACTTTTTAATTTTTTATGCCGCCAAAACCAATCACTTATGTGGTTTTATTGTTCCTTTAAGATCATAATATGGATAAATATTTCCAAATCGTATTAAATTTTAAGTCTCTTTTAACAAAACCATTAACCATTTCAATGTACACAAAAAAGTATTCAATTTATTTCAATTAAAAAGTTCATTACTTTAATTATATTTTTTATTGACTCTCACTCTACAAGCAAGTTGATGATATCAGCAACTAAAAGCGCTTTATTCGGCTGTACCGAATCTTATATACCCTTCACATTTGTCTTTTTGTATCATCATTGATCTGATATAGCTAAATTGTTTTCTAAATAATAATACTGAAACAGAAGTAACAGAAGTATTAAAAGTTTCATCAAATTGTCCATTTGTATTGTGGGCTACCATTGGCCTGACCCCTATTCAAAAAACTTATTTCAAAATGCAAAAATCAAACCAGAATTGCTTTGTAGCAAGTTTGAATTCAAGAACTTGTCCGCTAGTATGGGGGCTTCCATTTACCTTGCTCCTACTTTATTTTCAAAATTTACACACCATACCTTAGCACTGCCCCAACCCATTGTTTTTCAAAGCGGGACATCATACAAAAATTACGTTATAACAAGCTTAAGCTTTACAGCTTGTGCAGCCTTAAAAATTTATGCAATTGTAGGGTGGTTAGCATTTCCCCTGCTTCTATCCAAAAAAAAAAATATTTCCTAATTCAACTTGCCATCTTTGAGATTCCTGCTTTTTATGGCAATATTTACTGAAATAAGTAGGAATAAATGAATGACTTTGTCAAAAAAAAACTAGTTTTGGTCTTACTTCAATCCGTAGCAAACGGATCTTACTGATTTCAAAAAGCTATTTGCAATGGAGTATTTCCGATAGTTAAGCAACAAAAACCAGGCCCATTGGATTTGACTTGGTTCCGGAAACTTGATTTTAACAGACGGCAGGTGGGCATATCTTAGGCGACTTCCCTATAAGCAGGGTTGGGCAAAATACATGCTTTGCTGTATTTGAAATACAAAATACAAAATACTTGTTCCGCTTGTATTTCAAATACAAAATACCAAATACTTTCAAGTCGAGTATTTCAAATACAAAATACAAAATACAGTATTTTAGTATCTTTTATTTGAAATACAAAATACAAAAATACAAAATACATTTATAACCATTAATCAATCGGTGAAACATGAGTTTCCTTTCATGAACACTAGATTTTTAAAAGTTAAATCAGATAAGCAGCCTCTTGTTGGAGAATATATAAATCTTCTTAAAGAAAACAATCTTTCTTACAGGTCCTGATAACCAAAAACTGGTGTTTAGTTTCATTAAAACAGTTCTATATATGTGAAAAACAAACAAATTAAAAGTAAAGTAATATCAAGGCGAATTCAAAAATTCGCCCTCTGCATTTCTTTTGTATACCATTCACATAGTGATAAGGGTATATATCAGTTTGTCATTCCGTTTCTAATTTCTTTTTTATCCATTTGCGACCTCATAAGGTATATATATTCTGGATCCTTATAGATAGGGAAGTTGATATAGACATGTCCGTCAGTCAGTCTGTCAGTCTGTTGAAATCAAGTTTTCGGAGTCAAATGAAGTGATACAGACCAGTTATTGGTGTCAAATTATTGGAAATATCCTAGAGACAATCGCTATTTAGAATTGTCAAAATCGGTGGACTACTGACCGAGATATAAACGAAAAATCAAAATAACCCATTTTTTTAAGACAAAATCCGTGCACATATCTCTATATATGTCAGTAAATATAGTCATTCTTGCCACAAAACTTGACCCCGATGCCCTGAAAATAGGGACCTAAATAAGTAAATATTTTTTTCCAGATCAGATCAGGGGAAGTGGTATTTCCTCTACAATTGCACAAATTTTGTGAAATATTTCATGCGCTAAATCGAAGAAACTATAACAGCCATCGACAACAAGACCTACACTTTGGAGGAAAAAATTTTTTGGGTGGGGGCAGAAGAAGCGGAAGCTCTCATACAAATTAACAATTTTTATGCAATTTTCGATACGCTTTATCTCGGAAACTATAACAGCTATCGACTTCTGGTGTTCTACGAAAAGTAATTGTATGCTAAGGCCTACACTTTAAAAAAAAAAACATTTTTGAAGTAGGGGCAGGGGATGGGTTAGCTCCCACACAAATAAACATTTTTTATGACATTTTCACAACGTTTTATCTCGGAAACTATAACAGCTATCGACTTCTAGTCTTCTACAAAAAGTAATTCCATCATAAGACCTACATTTTGGAAAAAAAAGTTGGAGAGGAGCAAGAGGACTAGAAAATCCCATAAAAATTAACAACTTTTATTAATCTTTTAATACGAATAATGTCGAAAACTTTTATAACTCTCGACCTAAAACCTTTTACATGTAATTTTATTACTCATACGAACGATAAAATCTTATAAAGTTGTCTATGGACGTTAAAACTTGCACAAGGTATTTTTATTTTATTATTTGCAGTATAAAATAACTTGGCTTGGTATATTAAAAGACCAATGTGAGGGGTATATAAGATTTGACACAGCCAAATATAGCGACCATACTTGTTGTGTTTTAAAGTGTGAATGTCAAAAAAGTTTTAATTTTTATACAAAATTAGATTTTTTTTCACATTCACATTTTTAAATATCCGCTGAGCTCTTGATATTACCTGAAAAGAACGTGCCTAGCTAAGGCGAAGACATGAATGAATACGAAAACAAAGTTTCCATTTTTTTTTTTTTTTTGAAAATTGTAAAATTTTTAAATTTTACCAATGACAACTTTTTGTATAACAAAAAAAAATGTATTTTGAAAAATGTATTTTGACATCATAAGTATTTGAAATACAAAATACAAAATACTTCAGTATTGGGTATTTCAAATATAAAATACAAAATACATTAGAAGGTGGTATTTCAAATACAAATACAAAATACGTATTTGTATTTCAAATACGTATTTCAAATACAAGTATTTGAAATACTGCCCAACCCTGCCTATAAGTATATAAGAGCCCAAAATATTTATATATAATATGGTGATGCAAATTAAAATTGTAGAAATTACAAATGAAATAACAAACTGATATAAACCTTATCACTATGTAAAGGGTTTAAAAAGGTATTCATTTTTATTCCGATTATAAAAACCTGTTAGCAGGTATTGTGTACGTAACTACTTTGTTGCTTTTAATTTAATTTTATTTATAAACAGTCACTTATTATGGCACTTATAATGTGCTTGTATTGTCTTATTATGCGGTAGTTAAGGACTGAGTCTAATTAAAAAAAAATTTAATGCCTTTTTTTTAATTCAATTTTAAAACTAATTAGTAAAAGTGCTTATAAAATGACATTTAAAGACAATTTCAAAAATTTTCAATTTAAAACGACTTATCTACTTACTCAAACCTAATTGGAATCAGTCCTTAGCTTTGTGCATACAAATATGTATGAACATGTTCGTATTAACATTGTTTCCGTTTATTGTTTTATTAACAAAAATTAAAATGATTTTTCCTGCAACATTTGTTGCACTTGTAACATACATCCTTACATGTGTACTTCTTGTGTTTTGTGTGATTTTTGTATTCCTTGAAAGAATTAATAATGCATTTTTTATTTCAAAGCATTTTGAAAAATATTATGGGTGTGAATAGTAGGTGTGTCTTTGTTGCTGCCTTAAATTAAGTTAGTGTTAGTTAATAGATTTTGGTTATACCCTTTACATAGTGATAGGGGTATATGACAGTTTGTCATTTCGTTTGTAATTCCCTTATTATCCATTTGTGAACCCGTAAGGTAAGTATATTCTGGATCGTTATAGAAAGAAAAGTCGATTAGGTTATGTGTGTCTGTTGAAAACAAGTTTTCGGAGTCAATTTAAGTACCACGAAGCAGGTATTGGTGTCAAACTATCAGAAATATCCCTAAGATGAACGCTATTTAAAATGAGCAAAACCAGTTCACCATGAACCTTGATAAAGGCAAAATAATGCGACTGACCCAGTTTTTTTTGGATAAAATGCCTACACGTATGTAGCAAATGCTAAACATAAATATGGATGCAGAGACCTGCGCCAAACAGCAAAAAGCCGGGATTATGTAAAATAATGAAACGATAATGGTTTTTTTATAAAATTTTTATAAATTTAGCCTAAATAGGATTGATTTAAGTTCGGAACCGTACTTGATGTAAGCCAAAAAAAGATTGATTTAAGCCATAAACGGGATTAATTCGAAAATGAAATGTCATTTTTTTGACTTATGGACCTTTATTAAAGAAGAAGAATTTTATATTTAATTTTTATTTTATAATTAATTTATAATTAATTTATAATTTAAAAATTTCATTTTTGTACTTACCGAAGCTGAGATTCGAACCAGGGATTTCTGCACTACAGCACAAGCGCGTTACCTCTAGGCCACCGAGACACTTTGTTTTGAAATGTAAAATAATATATTTAAACAACAAGCTTTTTTCTGCTTGATTTGTTGAAGCAATCCGGTGAGTACGGTTTTTCTTAAATCAAGTACGAAATTTCTTACTCCAAGTAAATTTTTCAAGTACGAATTTCTTACTTTTAGCCACAATTAAGCCAAAAGAGGATTGATTTAAGTTCGGACCGTACTTGATGTAAGCCAAAAAAAGATTGATTTAAGCCACAAACGGGATTAATTCGAAAATGAAATGTCATTTTTTTGACTTATGGAGCTTTATTAAAGAAGAAGAATTTTATAGTTTATTTTTATTTTATAGATACTTTAAATTTATAATTTAAAAAATTAATTTTTTGTATTTACCGAAGCTGCGATTCGAACCAGGGATTTCTACACTGCAGTACAAGCGCGTTACCTCTAGGCCACCGAGACACTTCGTTTTCAAATGTAAAATAATATATTAAAACAAAAAGTTTTTTTCTGCTTAATTTGTTGAAGCAATCCGAATAGGCTTGATTTAAAAAAATGTAAGTAAGGATCGTACTTGAAAATTTCAAGAAAGATTTTGGATAAAATCAAGAATAAAATTCTTGATTTTAGAAAGCCGTTTTTCGTTCTGTGTACCTAAACGATGCATAAGTTATAGGGAAAATAGGTTTTGGGAAGAAAGATAAACAAAGTAGTGTTTGGGACATTAACTGTGACATGAAAGACAGAACACGGTTGACGATGCGTTTTGGGCGTTTTGCATGTGTTTTGTTTTGGTTGCAATAACAAATACACACAAAACATCAAAGACGTTTCGCAAACGCCAACATTTAAAAAAAATTAATTTTTATTTTAAAAAAAGGTAAAAGAACATTTAGTGGACATTAACCCTTAAATACTGAGTAAAAAACTGCAGAAAACAATAAAATCTTCTTAATTTAAAGCAATTTAAATTTTTCAACAAAAGTATTACTTAACAAAAAAGCAGTTGACCTTCTGTTGTTAAATAATAAGTTTTAAACGGTCTCAAGTAACTTTTAATTAACAGCTGACTTTTGTCATAAAAGCATTATTAACCGCATTCAAAGTAGATCAAGTGTGTGGTTTTTACCAAATGTACATCAAAAGAATACTTTGCTTGTGACTTTTATTAAGGGTCAGGAATAACTTTTTTTGTTTACGAGATACATATTTACAAAGTTCGTAATTTTGAAATATTTAAAAACAATAATCTTTTTCTCAATAAGACCAAATTTAATGTAAATAATACACAAATAATATCTTATTAAGTTATAAAAAATATTTTTTTAATCCATTTGCTTTTAATTAATTTATTTTTTATATTGATGAAATAATACACAAGTGTGTACGTGTTTCTGGTATATTTTTTTTTTCTTTGTAATTTTATTATTGGCAAAAATCCATTAACATAATTAATTTGAATTAATATGATACCTTTTGATATGCAAATGCATATAAATAAGCCTTTTGCTCTACATCGCTTTATTTACTTAAATAGTACTATAACTCAAAAAGCATGGTTTCTAGTAAAATTTCTTACACAGGCTTAAGTGAATTCTACTGCTTTTAAAATAATTTTAATTAAAATTTAAATCAATAAGACAGGTTTCCTAAAAGAAATTTTTTTTTAGTATTCAATTTGAAAACCGGCTTTGTGTAGTTAGAACATTATTTAAATAAATAAGCAATATGCACATAATTTATACCCTTCACATAAGTGAAAAGGATACATATAATTTTGTCATTTCGTTTGCTATTTTTTAATATCCATCCGCGATGTCGCATAGACCCGTAAGTGGTATTAAACTATCAGAAATATCTGCAAGCAAATCGCTTTTGAAATTCAGCAAAACTGCCTGATCACTGTCCGAGATATAAGCCAGCAACCACGACTACCTCTGTTTATTTCCCTAAAATTTGTACATAAAAACATCTGCATGTGCCCCGGAGTTGCTACTACATGGATGCAATGTAAAACCGACTCCCATTAATTTTTTCTCACAAACATTTTTGTGGAACATACTAACACCCTAACTCCGCCCCTTTACAGGGTATCCTTACCAAGAAGCTGCCACAAAGGTCAAATGTAAATACGGCCTAACTAGTTTTTCCTCGCAAACATTTTTGTGGAAAAATTAAGGGTAAAAACCCCTACAACTTCCCCAGAGTCGCCGTCAGAAGAATAAAATGTTACTTATACCCCCATTACTTTTCCCCTCCCAAGCATATTCCTTGAACATACTTACCCCCTATCTCCATCGCCTAAGGGGGTTCCCATACAAAATTTAGAAAATGGTAATGAACCCCCCCTACATATTCCAGAGTACCCGGTAATAGATCAAATGTAGGACTAACGCCAACTCATTTTTCCTTGCAAAAATTTTTCTAGATATACTTACCACCTATATCCACCCCCTAAGGGGGCTGCCATACAAAATTTTAAATAATTAGGGATAAAACCCCTACGACTTCCCCGGAGTCGCCCTTATAGGAATAATATTTATTACAGACCCCCATTATATTTCTTTCCCAAATATATTCCTAGGATATACTTTCCCCCTATCTCCATCATCTAAGGGGGTTGCCATACAAATTTTTCAAAAATGATGTAAAAACTCTTATAACTTTCACAGAGTCGGCCTTAGAGTAATAAAGTGTATGGCCGACCCCCATTAGTTTCACCTCCCAAACATATTTCTAGAATATACTTACCCCTTATCTCCATCACCTAGGGGGAGTTGCCATACAAAATTTTAAAATTATGTAAGAACGCCCATAACTTCCTTAAAGTTGGCCTTAGAGAAATAAAGTGTAGGACCGACCCCCATTAGTTTCCCTTTCCAAATGTTTTCCTAGAACATACCTACCCGCTGTCACCATTGCCTAAGGGGGCTCCCAAACAATGTTTGGAAAATTTTAATAATAAGTTCATAATTGCAGTAATAAGTTCATAAATCTTATTTTAATTAATATATGTATACTTAAGTATACATTTGACATTTAAACTGCTTATTAGTTATTCTATATTTAAATTATGTCCAATAGAATTAAATTACACTAAATAACTCACTATTCTTTTATTAACATTTTTATTTCCGCAAATAATAAAAATGCAAATACACTTTTGCTGACAACATTTTTCGTCCCTATTTTTTGTTTGGCAAACAATAGGAAAAAAGGAAAAACTTGGTTTGAAAATTATTGCAAACAAAAAAAAGCAAAGTATAGAACTGTTGCATGACCCTTTTATATTTATAAGGGAAAGATATATTTTGAAACTCCCACTTGAACAATAGTATATTTAAAAGGCATGTATGTACAACGACTGCATATTAAACACGGACTTGGAATTAAATATTTATATGTATGTGTCTGTTCAGTTGTATATCAAATAAAGTATCTTTAAATAAGTTCATATATTTGTATTTCCAGTTTGAATAACAACAAAAAAAAAACAAAATTTAAATTTAACATTTTAAAGGGAACTAAACTAAATAAATTACATAAAAATTGGTTTTATAAACATTGGGCAGGAGAAGAATCTGATTACCAATACCATTTATGTTTTCTGGGAAGTTTATTATGCCCTAAAAAGGACATTAATACAATCATAAAATATTTTATATATGTCTATTCCTTTACAATGGATAATGTTGCTAGTTTATTTGGTAGCGCTGTTTTAAAACTGCATAAACTCTCACAAGGTGCTACATTTTTAGACACTTTAAAAGATGAAAATTTTTATGTATTGACTATGTACAGCAATCCAACTTCAGTTGCATTGTCCAACGACAATCAAAACTATTCATTTGCCACATTGTTAACCAAACTTCTTGTTTTAATATGGGTAAACAGATCTTATTTCTAGGACCAAATTCTAAAAATAATGCAAAAAAGTAACAAAAATGTTAAAAAGTACTTTTAGTCTATTTTGCTGACTTTTCACCCCAATCTGGTTCAATAGCCTTTAATTTTATATACTCAGAGTCACAAGCTTAATAAATGCAAAAACATGTACCAAAAAAGGAAAAAAGTACTTTTTGATCTTCTAATTAACTTTCAACCTTAATCTAGGTAATATATTTGTAGACTCATATACCCAAAAAAAAATTAAATGAAATGTGAAATATACACTCTTTGCCAAGTAAGGGACTTCTGGTCTTTACCGGCGCTTACAGCCCTCTCTTTGATACTTCTGTACTTAAAAACTTTAAAAATACTAAAATAAAATTTTAAAGCATTTTTTTACCCTTAGAGCTCAACATTAAAAAAAAAAATCTTATTTCTTTAAGTACTGTAGAATACATTTGAAAAAGTGCCTAAAAATATAATTTTTAAATTTTTACTCTTTTGGAATCTTTCAAAGTAAAAATTTCAAAAATAATTGACACCTGTCGAATGCAATTTGAATTATATTTCTATATTTATTCGTTAAGATGTTACAAAAAGGATCTAAGCATTATAAAAATTGAGTTTATTTTTAGAGTAGAATAGGATACCTTTTAAATATAGTTTCTATTGTGGGATGTTTAGGAGATACCAACCTGCTATTTAACCCATTTTTACCTCCCTTAGACTCCGAATTTTACCGAAATCCCATCTCAGTAGATCGCGAGAGGTACCCACAGTCCAAATTTTTAGTCCAGATTTACGTGTTTGGGCTGGATGCAGCGTTGATGAATTAGTTATTTGGCCAGTAAGTAAGTCACCGACGACGTTCCTTTATATATATAGAGATATTGGGAGGCGGAGACTGGCTCTAAGCCAAGAGGCTTGCTAAGATAGCAAGCAGATATTGGTATAAATGGTAGATATAAGTTTTCTTAATAATTTCTTCGACACTGTTATTGTTCAACAAAAATGTTGTAGCAGTTCGATTTGAAAGTTTGGAATAACGAGAATTGGTTGGTGGGGGTTGGTAGGTAACCGCTATCAGGTAAAAGGATTAATTTTGCATCAAGCCTATAAACACCAAGGGGTCTTTACGATGATTGTCGACGTTAAACATCATTTCCTTTAGTAATCATTGTGCTGTTAGAAGAAAATTAAATTGCTTAGTCTGATAAAATTAAGAAAAGTGCAGGGCAAGCCTTAACTCTTTCGGTAGCCGCGTACTTATTATCAGGAATGGTAGCCAGAAAACCCAAAGCCTTTGTGTTCCTTATCATATGTCTCATGTGGACGTTCGTTAGGCACATGAATTTACCTAGTGGTAAGTCTTTGTGGCAGATGATGCGGAAAGGCTCTTCACGCATGCTTTAGTTTCAATACGGAAAAGGGCAGCCTCACTGAGACTTCCAAGAGCGATTATTCATAAAATTTTCAAAAAGGATCCATTTGAAGTTCCATGCTTTTAAAATTTAAATCGTTCAAGAACTGGAAGTAAGTGACCTTGATTTACGCAAAAATTTTTGTGAAACGATATTGGAGCGTTTTCGCACTGAAACTCCCATTTTTCTCAACAGGGAAAATTATCGACGCATGATTACGGAGTTCTTTTTTGACAAACCTTCGAGCTTATCCATCGTATTTTTGACACAGGATGGGGTCACACACACAGCCAGAGCTTCGATTAATTTGATTCGGGTAAATATCCACAAAAAACTGGTCAGTTGCTTTGGGGATATACCAAAGCCACGGAGGTCGCCCAATCCAAATCACATGAATTTTTTTATAGGGCTACCTCAAGGAGAGGATTTATATTGACAGTCCCCAATCACTTGTGGCTTTGAAGGAAAATAATCGTCGAAATATCATCTCAATTGAACCAATTTTACTGCAGCGTGTGGCGCAGGCTCCGTTTTGAACAGTGTGCTTAACTCGACGAAAGATATCTCTTAATCAAACTTTGTGTCAATTATTACCTTTTTTATTTAAGTTGGAAAATATAAATCTATCACCAGCCACCCTGTATCGTATAACGTTCCCCTTTCACTTGCCGTAATATAAATAATTTCTAATTTATCTCACTTTGTATATTTAGTATTCTTGTTAATTATGGTGAATTATGCAATTAAAATATCACTATAGGGTGCCCCGGTTAATTAGCGGTAATTGAGGGCGTTTATCAGTCTGGTTAAGTCTGCTTGATCCTACTTTTCTTTCTCTCTAAATTTCTTCTTTCCTTCTTCACTTTTTCTATTTGCCTCTCCAGCTAACACAAAGTGACCGAACTAAACGGGCCCAAATGAGCTGTACCTTTTCCTCTAACTGCTGCATGTTTTACATAACCTAACCTACTGCCATTATATCTTTTAAAATACACGATTGATAAGGCCAAGGTCATAATTAAAAATTATAATTTAAGCAAAGTTTCTTTTCTTATTTTTTTTTTTTATTTTCGTATTTGGCCAAAAATCTATTGCAAAAGTGTGCACGAGGTTTGCAAGTTATTTTCATTTTTAAAATTTGTTTGTTGTCGCTTAAGTGAAATTTCCCAATTAAATAGTTTTCAATTAACAAAAATTTTAATTTGGTTCTCTTTTTAAGTTTTCAATAAACCCATAAAATAAAAATGTTTTAATTGAAAAGTTCACCGTTTTAATTACTTTTTGTGCGATGAGTATGTTTCTTAATGAGTTGTGTGCATAAGTATGAATTGCCTAAGGAAAATTGTTAATTAAAAATAGATTTTCATTTTTTTTAATTTTTCAACTTTTTGCAATAGTTTGTGGGTGTGTGTAGGTGTACGGGCTTATTTTTATTTGAATATATGTATATTTAAATTCTCCCCCTTTAAGAATTGTGTAAATTTATTTTTTTTATTTTTTTACTGGAGCTTCTTTCGCCAAGACATGTGCCTTGCGGCAAATAATATACAACAATACATATACGTATATGCATTTGTTAAAAAAAATTATTGTAAAAATAATTTAAAAAAATAGTGTTGGTTATATGTAACTTTCAAAAACATGATGGATCTGACCTATTAATACTAAAAAGTTATTTTGCTTTATTCAAAAAGTACTGATTCTTAAAAAAAGTTTGTTCTTTTTCTAAAATAGGAAAAAAGTTTCCACATACATACATATGACATAACCAACAGCCAGGGTAATTTGGGTACTACATCGTTCCCTTGATAAAGGGAAGTCCTAACTTGTATTTTTAAAGCAGAGATTTTTTTTGCAAATTGTAATATATCAAAATAAATGAAATTCGAGGCTTTTAAAAAAGTTCGGGCCTTACTTTATTAAGGCAACTTTTTAATCTTTAAATGCTAAAAGTTGGTCACTTGTGTGATTCGTTATTTTAGTGAAAAACTAAACTTTGTACTAAAAGAAATCACCCTATCAGGGGATGCTCTTATTTTTGCGAATGGCGGCCAATGACAAATCGGTTTTGACATTTGTAAAGTAGACAGATGTAGAATACAAATAAACAAGCCATGGAGCGAAACACTTTCCAAGAACGCGGAATAAACGTGTCTTTTTTTTGCGTAACAATTCGTCTGTGGTACGAATTCCATCGCTGATTCCCCGGTTGTCTGGAACCGACTGCGCCTGCGCAAACACTGCGCCGTTTGGCTACCAACCCTGAAGAGTATGGGAACACAAGAGATACTGCCAAGACTGGCCATCCTCGGAGCGTCCGTTCTGTCGATAATACCGCCGCTGTTGGCGAGGATGTCGAGCTGTCGTTAGAAACATCGACCAGACGCCGTGCCTCGCAATTAGCCACCGGCCGGTCGTCTCTAAGACAAGTTTTAGTCAGACCCGCGCATGTTCCAGTACAAAATTCAGTCCGTGCATTAGCTGCTGCCTGTCGATCGCCAAACGCGTGTAACCTACGCCCAAGCAATCCTCAATCTCGAGGCTGATTTGGACGATTTTTTGACCAAAATCATAATGAACGACAAGGTTAATTTCCACCTCAGCGGGTGCGTGAACAAGCAAAACTATCGCTTTTGGGGCACCAAAAATCTACGAGTGATGAACGAGGAGCCATTTCATCCGCTCAAAGGGACTGCTTGTTACACTGTTTACGATAGAGGAGTCATCGGGCCATTTTTTTCTAAGAACGCCGCTATTCAAACGACAACAGTGGACAGTGCGTGCTATAGGGCCATGTTAGTCGAATTTTGATGAATTAGGACTGGAGGACATGTGGTTCCAACAAGACGGAGCAACAGCACACACTGCGCGAGCCACAATTGGTATTCTGAAAGCGGCGTTCGACACGAGTGCGAGAATCTGTCGCCCGAAGTTCATGCCGAAGTAATGAAAAATGCCATAAAATGAGCCTGTACAGCAATCACTTGTAATGACGCCCATTTGGCCGATATCATCTTCTCAACTTTACTAATAAAGTTCTTAAGATTCAAATTAATAATAAAAAAAACAAAATCGAAATTTTTTATTCAGAAAAAAATGAGAGCCAAACAACATCGGATGACTTCGTTTGGCCCACCTTGTGAGATGAAATGAAAATGTACAAAATTTTAAATAAGTACTAAAGTATTTAAATTTTGAAATGTGTTTTAGAAGTTACGAACTACACTTTTTAAATTTTTACCCTTTAGGATTGATAAAAGAAGCAAAACAAAATTGTTGTTTCTATTGCCTATAATTTAGGTGATATAAACAGAACGGGGTTCGCCCATATGACCCATTTTTAGCCTGCTTGGGTATAAACTTCCCGAATTCATAAAACTTAATTAAAAATTTCTTAAATTGAATAAAAAAATTCTCAAACTAAAAACAAAATTTCTGAAATTGAATACGAAAGTTCTGAAATTGAATTAAAAATGTTTGATATACAATTAGAAAGTTTTGAAATACAATTACACAGTGCAACACGAAAAAAAATAACCATATTCGGACATCACTACGTGAAAGAAGACCAAAAAAGAAAAGACCCGTGTCTCCCAGTTTTGCCCAAAGTCATGCACTTTTTTTTGTTATGGGCCCCCAAAGATTTGGGGCCTTTTTGCCATTTTTGCAAAAAGTGATAATTTTCTCAGGCTCATATCTTGCAAACCGTTCGGAATTTTAATTTACTCTTTGAAGCAAAGTTGTAGCCCTTTTTAAAAGGAACAAAAGTAACGAACATAAAGAATTAAAAAAAAAAATTATTTTAAACCAAAATCGCAAAAAACTTTAAAAAATTCAATTTTTTTTACCTTTTTTCCCCTGTTCTGGTCCATAGGTAGCAAACCGTTCAAAATTCAAGAAAACAGTCAACTACAAAAATTTACCAAACATCCCAATAAACAACTTTTAAGAACATATAAACTTCCTAGGAATGATTCTTAGCACCGTTTAGGTAGCGCTTAGGTAGCCGCAAAAGTTAAAAATTTTACGAAAATTTTTGAATTTCATTTGTTTTTTATTTTTTTCAACATTGAGATACTGTGCTGTCTATTACAAAAAAATAATAAAAAAAAAATATTCGTTGATGTCCCTGTACTTGCAAATCGCGCTATCTTAAGTTGAGGATCCAAATCGTCGTCCGAATCTGACGCTGATTCAGAACTTATGGTGTCCACAGGCACGTTGCTTCCAGACTGCTTTCCATCATTAGCTTTTTCTTTTTCACATACCTAATAAACATCATAAAGGGTTATCTTGTGACTCCACCAACATGCCTAAAATGAATTAGAAAAGAAATCAAAAATAATACAAGACCATGCAACAATAAAATTGATATTACCTCTGCAAGCAATGCGTCGAATTTTTTGCCTTTGTACCGTTTTTCAATGGGCATTGTGGTTTGGTGGAACCGTTCTCCTCGCTCATCGGATTCGGTAGGGAGTCCTTTAATAATGTCGTCAGAATAAAAATAAAGAAAATGCAGCTTTAACGTCATCGATATGCCGATTTTCTCAAAATAATACAGCATTTCTTTCACCCATTCTCTTGCTTGCGGTTCCGCGTCTCTATCCCCACCACGCTGAAGGTTAATCCATGCCATTGAATGATTTTCATCAAGCGATGAGTCAAATTTGCTCTTGAATAGCTTCTAATGTCAGGGCCATTATGTACGCTTATTAAATGAAGACAAATATAAGGGTAGAAAAGTAAACATTAACATAGTGTAAATAGCTATAGTACAACGAGGTAAACAAAAAATCGTTCTAAGTTTACTGCAATAGCTTTTTTAATTTTGTCATCGCTTGAACAATGAATTTTTTAACAATTCCTAATTTTATATGGAGCAAATGCAGCAAAATGTCTTGAGTATTGTCAATTAAAGGTGTATTCTTAAGTCTATGTTGTTTCATTTGTTCCTGCACACTTCCTCCTTGGGCCCATGAATTACATTGGAATTGATTTACAGGTGAGCGCAAATCCCAATTACAACGAAAACAAAAGAATTTTGGAAAGCCGCCCTCATCGATGATTCCTTGCAAAATATTGATGACCTTCAAATCACAGCAAATCTTCCATTTATTTTCGTAGAATTTGATTTTTTATTAGTAATTAGTTTTGGTCCATCTCTTTCCTGTTGGGGCTCATATTCAGTATCAAATCGATCTTGATTAGTAACACCACTTGCTGTAGTCATTTCTGTAAATTCTGTCCTACAATCTGGAGTTTGCAGCCTTGGGAAAACAAAATTTTCAGGTGCAAGTACTGGAAGTGTGGCTGTTACAGTTGCTTTATAAATTTTGTTCTTCTCATCATGTCTATTTAATCAAGATGTGTAATTAACGCATGCATAAGAACTGGTTCCACCATGATCACCTGGGCGATTAATACAGTTTACCGGCTTACAATATTTTTTATACTATGTTTGCCTCCATTCAACCATGCTATGAGATTATTATAACATTGGCGACACACTGCGTTAGGTGTGTAATTTTCACCGGTCAAATCTATTTCGTCCAAAAATAACTTATATGCTCTTTTAAATTCACTAGTTAAAAGATTCTTTTCCTTTTGAAATCTTGTAGAATTATATTTTCTGATTTGATGACCGCAAATGTAGCAAAAGAAATAAATATTTTTACACTGCATATTGAAATTGTCAGTTGCCAATGTTGTGTGCGAATTATGCTGTAGAACTTTCTCTATAACTTTCACCGCTGAGATCTTGTTGACGTCGCGCTGTGTAATGCCTCGATGTGAGAGTCGCGTCGCTTTTATATTGTGATCTGCGTTCCTTGATGCGTGTGCGATCGGTGCGTGATCGCGTGAGCTGTTTACTGAAATCTTAGGTAAATTTTTGTAGTTGATTTCTTGATAAGTTTGGGTGCAATAATTTCTTCTTTTTAAATTTATCCAATTGCTATTTCATTTTGGATTGTCCTC
The DNA here is from genome assembly GCA_963583895.1 of Melanophora roralis. Taxonomy (NCBI): domain Eukaryota; kingdom Metazoa; phylum Arthropoda; class Insecta; order Diptera; family Rhinophoridae; genus Melanophora; species Melanophora roralis. Next base: position 32,463,567 of record OY757190.1, on the reverse strand, counting down.
GCTTATTAAAAAAATTGGTAGTAGGTACATATGTAGGTAATTTATTGTTGGTATAAACAATAGTTATTAAAAAGTAATAACAAAGAAAAAAAAAGTATGTACGTAATTTAATTAAAGGCCGTTAACGATAATTATTGCGATTTGTGTATGATGTATTTTGTTGTTTAGGGTTTCCTGCAATTTTAAAGTTTGCCTACCTGTTTAAGTTCCAAGACTTTTTGCGGCTATCTCACATTCATATGCACATATTTATATGCACAAGAGTTCTCTATTACACTAAAGACAGATACAATATATGTAATTAAGGCAATTTGATTAAACGTAAGGAAGAGATAACTTCATAAATACATATATGTACATACACACATTTTGGGGGAAATTTTTAACTTTTGCGGCTACCTAAGCGCTACCTAAACGGTGTTAAGAATCATTCCTAGGAAGTTTATATGTTCTTAAAAGTTGTTTATTGGGATGTTTGGTAAATTTTTGTAGTTGACTGTTTCCTTGAATTTTGAACGGTTTGCTACCTATGGACCTGAACAGGGGAAAAAAGGTAAAAAAAATTTGAATTTTTTAAAGTTTTTTGCGATTTTGATTTAAAATTATTTTTTTTTTTAATTTTTTATGTTCATTACTTTTGTTCCTTTTAAAAAAGGCTACAACTTTGCTTCAAAAAGTAAATTAAAATTCCGAACGGTTTGCAAGATATGAGCCTGAGAAAATTATCACTTTTTGCAAAAATGGCACCAAGGCCCCAAATCTTTGGGGGCCCATAACAAAAAAAGTGCATGACTTTGGGCAAAACTAGGAGACACGGGTCTTTTCTTTTTTGGTCTTCTTTCACGTAGTGATGTCCGAATATGGTTATTTTTCCATGACCCAAAAAATTACACACAGTGTTATAAATGGCGTTATATAATAAGAAAGCTATTTAGCTGCCTGTTCATTTGCATATAAATGTAAATAATTATGCACATATTTTTAAATGTTAGTATGCTAATACTAACTGCAAACCTGCGAAGAATATATTTTTATAAATATCTATGAGTTAAACCAAAATATTAAGTTTATATTTTATGTTTAAAAGTTATCCTTTTTCCCAAATGGATTTTTGTGCAACCTAGACTCTCTCACACTTACACATATCTACTTTCTTACTTGTGTTCAATCGTATGTATATACGTAGTACATGTGTGAACTCTCAATCTAACACATATGTACGTGTTCATGTTTTCAAATCATCAAACTGATGCTGTTTGTCGATAATATTATTATTGCCAGGACATTAACTTAAACTTCTACTTAAGACCGAAAAATCTGTTTTAATAAAGAAAATTGATAGATAAACAAAATTTTTTAGGCACTTTGCTTAATAAACACTCTAAGGAATATTAAATCTATTATTTATTTTATTGTCTTATTCTTGTTCATTTATAATTTACAATGTAGACATTTAAGGCAGCGTCCCTTAAGAAGGTTTTTGTTTAACATTTAATCTTATGAAATAGAAGAACTGTTTTGGGATATAATTTTAGAATTAAAAAAAAGGAAATTTGTTTTAATAATATTTCGTGTATATTCAAGTATTTGGTGTATTTTTATACCCTTCACATAGTGATAAGGGTATATATCACTTTGTCATTCCGTTTGTAATTTCTTTATTATTCATTTGCGACCCCATAAAGTATATATATTCTGGATCCTTATAGATAGGGAAGCCGATTTAGCGTTGTCCGTCTGTCCGTCTGTCCGTCTGTTGAAATCAAGTTTCCGGAGTCAAATAAAAAGATACAGACCAGTTAATGGTGTCAAACGATCACAAATATCCCGCTAACAATCGCTATTTCAGCAAAATCGGTTCACTATTGACCGAGATATAAGCGAAAACCCAGAGTAACCCATTTTTTTTAGGACAAAATCCGTGCATATATCCCTATATATCTCAGTAAGTATAGTCACTCTTGCAACAAAACTTGGCACGAATACTCCTAAAGAAGGGACCTAAATAATGGAAAAATTTTTTCAGATAGGACCAGGGTAAGGGGTATTTTTCCTACAATTGCACAAATTTGGTGAAATATTTTATGCGCTATATCTCGTAAACTATAACAGCTATCGACTTAAAATGTTCTGCAAAAAGTAATTGTACGCTAAAGGCTACACTATAAAGAAAAAATTTTTTTAGTGGGGGCAAAACAAGGGCTAGCTCCCATACAAATTAACAATTTTTATGAAATATTCGATACGCTATATCTCGGAAACTATAACAGATATCGAAAGTGATTGGACATCAAGGGCTACGCTCTTGAGAAAAAATTTTTTGATAGGGGGCAAAACAAGGGGTAGCTCCCATACAAATTAACGATTTTACTGAAATATTCGATATGCTATATATCGGAAACTATAACAGATATCGAAATCAAATGTTTTACAAAAAGTAATTGGGCAATAAGGGCTACGCTGTAAAGAAAAAATTTTTTGGGTGGGGGCAAAAAAAGGGGTATTTCCCATACAAATTAATGATTTGTATGAAATTTTCGATACGCTATATCTCGGAAACTATAACAGATATCAAAATGAAATGTTCCACAAAAAGTAATTGCACGCTAAGGGCTACGCCTTAAAGAAAAAATTTTTTGGGTGGGGGCAAAAAAAAGGGGTAGCTCCCATACAAATCGACAATTATTATCAAATATTCGATACGCTATATCTCGGAAACTATAACAGCTATCGACTTCGAATATTCTACAAAAAGTAATAATCAAATAATTCATACATTTTGGAGAAAAAGTTGGAGAAGAGCAGGGGGACTAGACATTTAACAAGTTTTATTAACCTTCAAATATGAATGATGTCGAAAACTTTTAAAACTCTCGACTTCAAATCTTCTTCATCTATTTCTATTATTCATAGGAACGTTAAAATTTTGTTATTTTTTCTATGGACTTTAAAACTCGCACAAGGTTTTTTATTATATTATTTGCAGTACAAAATTACTCGGCTGGGTATATTTAAAGACCACTGTGAAGGGTATATAAGATTCGGCACAGCCGAATATAGCGCTCTTACTTGTTTTAGTTAAACTTTTTCTTAGTTTTAAAATTATAATTTTTGAATAGATTAAATTGCAAAAACTTTTTTCGGCCCAATTTGGCTACTCTTCTTTGATGAATAACATTTCACACACATACTTTAATTGATAAAGATATTATCTTAACTAAAAATTAATCACTTAAGCCTCAAAAATTCGTGTCCTTTTCATTTATCCTTAAAATAAAAATTACCATAACGAAGAGAAAAAAACTAAAGTTTTATGTAATTTTGTACAGACATTAGGTAAACCATGTTTCATAATCTGTCTGAATTTCTAGTTATTCCATACAAGCATACGCCTACCTCAAAACTGTCCTTTTTAAAACAAAAAAAAAAAATTAAAGAATATGTTTTGTAAGTTGGGGGAAATGCACTTTATATATGATATCAAAAAGCGTATTTATTTTATGCTGTAATACTTATCTCATTTAATATTTTTCGATTGCATTAAGGGTGTTAAAATCCTGACTTTGATTCTCTTCGTTTTCTGATTAACTTAGGACCTGCTTATTAGAGTCGGTTAAAAAAAATTGATAATCTGGTGATAGTACGGTTTTAAACATGTTACGACACATGTATTTATATTTTATTTTGGCTTTTTTCCTTACTGTTTACATTGATCAGTTTGAAGAGTAAAATGGCATCAGTGGTCAATTTATACAATAAAAAAATATGAATTTGAATAGGGTTTGCGACTGATACTTTAAAATCTGTAAAGCTTAAGCGTATTGATGAGACATTAATAAAAATGAAAAATTATCGCTAGGTTTGATTTGTAAAATGAAAAAAAATATATAAATTTAAAAGTGAAATTGAAATGTTTGGAGCCCGTTAAAACATCAGCTTATGGCATTTACTGTTTGAAGCTTATTTGATGTATATTTAGACTATGAGATGGTTCATTCCGATGGTTCGATTTCGGGCGATTTTTTCGAGAACAGGGACAAATATCTTGCGAGTTACACGAAAAATGTTAGCTTTCAAAACATCAATCGTAGCTGGCATATTTCTAAAGATTTAGATTTTACATGTCCCTAGAGGAAGTAGTCTAAGGGTGTAAATTTGCACGATCTATGGGGTAAATTTTCCGTAGCAGAACGTGAAATGAGTTGATCATCAAAATGATTTATCAAGGTCACTGTATGGCCCGTTGCGTCATCTTGTTGAATTTTATACGCTTCAAGCTTGAGATCCTTACGTAAAAAAGTTGTTGAATACGACAAGGTAAGCTGCTGAGAGTGACGCCCAATCGATTCGTAAAAATCTTCACATACACTCTCAGCTACAGCTGCTACATTTACATCGCCATGCGCTGCATGTGGTCTTACCGGCATTATATCATCCACGAATGTACACCGGGACTGAAATTTGGGAATGTTATTGGCAACAGTGGTTTCAGTAGGTTGATGCGCACTGTAAATTCATCGAATCGAACGAATAATATTTCTCACAGAGTGCGGATGTTTTTTATTTCGATTTTGTGAGTTTAAAATTTTTACAAAATAATTATAATTATGTAGATGTATTATCTTACTACCTAATTACATTTTTTAGGGATTGGATAGATAGTTTACGATTTATATTAAAATATTTAATGCAATTGCCTTTGTTCTGTATTTTAATTAATATCTCGAAAGTCAAATTAGATATTTTCAAATAAAACATGCCAAAATTTCATGTTGTTCCACTGTGCTAAACCTACAAATTATTAAATTTTTTTTAAATATTTGTCCCAAGCTACTAATTTTTTACTTTCATATTGTGTTTCATTTTTAGTTGGTTTTATTACACGACATCTCTGACTTCATTACAAATGCAACGAAAACACAATTTGTATTCATACCGCAACCTGTTGTACAATAATGACTTTTTTCTCTATTTTAAAAACTTTTTTAAACCGAAAGTTTATTTTCATTGCTGTATGTTTTTGTCTTTCGGTTATTAGAATCATTTTTTTTTAATTCATCTAAAATTATCCACTGTGTTGATGATAGTAAAAGTGAACATAAAAAAGTTTTATTAACACATTTGAAAAAAACATAAACCCAAACTAAAATACTACTTAATTGAATCACATAAAAACAAATGTAGTATTGCCCAAACGTACTGTCATAAATATTAATATTTTGTAGATGGACTGAATCTCTTACAGTACTATTGCTTTGTTAGTTTTCACAAAAAAAATTAAAGGAGAATTAGACTAAAAAGAATTAAACTTCATTGCATGCTTAACTAAGTGTCACTAAAAATAATTCGTACAAAAACGTTTATGATAAATAAGGTAAGAATCTTAAATATAATTATTATCAGATAAGCCAAATGGTTAATAAGTATAATCTATACAAAAAAAACGTTACTAAACTTCTCCGACAAGCTAATAAAAAATACCAAAAATTAAAATCTTCTAACCTATACAGAAGGGAAAAAAAATTTTTAAATTTCGTTGCTATACACACTATGTCATTTTCTGACATTTTAAGCAATTATTATGTTGTGTTCTGTCGTCGGTAATTTTTGTTATCATGTGGTTTTTGGCATTGCGTTTTAAAAAATTTTACGCATTTAATAAGGACAGTTGTCGAAATGCCATGCAAGAACAACAAAAAATAAAAGCTTGTTATAATTTTGTCGTACAATACAAACAGTTGAAATGTGATGTCACAAGATAACGGTTTTAAAAATGCCTAGTGCATACACAGCACTTCTCTCTCTTAAGGGTAAAAAGCGAAAACAAAATATTTTGGTACTTTCTGTAACTTTTTTACCAGTACAAGTATAAACTTAATACAAACTGGTTACGATAAAGAACCCAATTGAGGTTACAAGCGATATATGCATAAAAGCCTACTTTCTAAAGGACCTAAAGTACAATTTTTACATTTTCAGTACTTTTTTGCATTTTTTGAGTCTAGAAATGTTGACTTAGGTTAAAGTCGAAAGACCACAAAGTCGCCAAAAAGTCCTTTTTGCATAATAATATTAGGAGTATGGAAACATGAAGTTAAGGACTAAGACCCAAATTAATATCAAAGCCAATTATGTGGTAAAAGAAATACTTTTTTCCATTTCTGATACTTTTTTGCATTTTTTTTAATAAGTACTTTTTACATTTTAGGCATTTTTTTTGCTCTTTGACAAATGAGAAAATATACCTTTTTTAAGTTTACGTTCAAGAAAGATTGAGAATGATCGGAATATTCATGAATGAACCGTACAAATTTTATTTTTATTTATTTGCCAAAAGTTTTAAATAATCATGTGATTAAATAATATCTCTACACCCTTTTTACATTTTCCAAAAGCTTTAAAAAATGGTTTTTTTTATAAATAAATAATCCAGTACGATAAAAAAACATTTTAAACCATAATGTAAATTAAAAAAATTATTTTTAAATTTATTGCTTTGGAGGTTGTTTAAGGTTATTAAATTTATTTAGTTTGTTTGTTTTTAATAAATAATAAAAAATAAAATACCAGCTCTAAGATATCACACTTAAAAAAAATAATTAAATACAAATACAAAATTTTCGATATATGTATATGTTTTTATTCCGATAATTACCAGCAAAAATGTTCTAAAATTACACAAAACAGGGACCAAATCGTTTATTCGTTCAAAATCGAAAATTAAAAATTCTTATTAGAATTTCTATACTCAAAGCATAGAAAGTTCGATCGATCGAGTAGAATTTCGATTCGGGTAGAATGCGACAATCTGGCCCAGGAAGTATTTTTTTTCTATTGTTTTCGTTATTTAGCTAATGATTAATGTTAAAATTGATTTACGTGTATACCCATGCGTATGAGTAATATTTCCATTTTCAACATTGTTTATAACAAGTATACGACACGGCGTCTGTTAAATATGATAAACAGGGACGACAGAAAAAACAAAAAAAGTTTTATTTCAAGCAAAAAAAATTTAAAAAATAGAAAAATATAAGTAAAAAGGGGGAAAAAGGGTTCTGGTTTTGTACATTTTGTAAACCTTTTTATATAAATCTTTTAATGTATAAAAATTAACTTGTTAAAATAAGTGATTGTATGATATATGCAACAGCAAAGTATTTAGTTTTAATATGTTAATGTCGTTTAAAAAAACATTAAAAATCTCCAAATTGTAATATTTATTTATATAAATACAATTTTTTTTTAAATGTACATAAAATGTACGGTTAAAGTATTAGAAATTTTCAAAAAATAAAAATACAATTAAAAAAAAGCAAAAACAGCAGAAAAAAATACAAAATAGCAAAAACCAAAAATAGCATTTTTATCTTCTCTAATGATAAAACACTGCCATTATTAATAACAAACTTCGCATGAAAGAAAAATATTTTTGGCCACAAAATATTTGCAATTTTGTACGGCCTTTTAAAAAAGGATTAAATTATATAAAAAAAAATTTTTCAAATTTATTATTTGTTTTTTATTATTGTTTTTATATACAATTTTCTTTATTTTTTACGCTTTCCTGAAAACAACTTTCCACTAATTATTATTTAACATTTCGCCTTGACTTATGTAAAACAAAATCGATTAATGATTATTGCATGTTGAAATGAAATAAATTTTGTTATGGCCAACATTTTTAGAAAAATTTATAAGACAGCAACAACAACAACAACCAGCAATAAAAAGTTGCAAAGTTGTTTTTAGTTGTAGTTGCGTTAACAGCGAAATGAAGGCTAAAAGAAGGAAACACCTACTTTGCTGTTATGAAATGAAAAACTTTAATTTAGTATTAGTTTTTTTTTGTCCTTTCATTGTTGTTATTGGTGATTTATTACAGACTTTTTCTATTTGATTTTATTACGACGAAAAAAAAACATTGCAAAAAATAATAAGCTAAAACCTTAATACCAAAATCAAAATCTATAAAAAAAATTAAGTTGTTTAAAGATATTTCATTAAAATTGAAATAGAAGTATGACATAATAATAAATTTTTAGCCTTTAATAGGTTTTTTATAAAGTTAAAATGTAGAAATTAAAAAGCGTTCTTAAGCATTAAATAATAGGCAGTTGAATGTTATGTGCTTATTTCTTTAGCCACTTTAACTACCAAGGAGCAAAGGTTAGAAGTGTTGCAAAGCAATTTCATTTAGTACACATATTTCAGTTTGTTTGTATCCATTGTTTCTCTTGTATTGTAGTACTATTTTAAAACTAAAGTGTCTATTAAAAGCTCTTCGGGCTGTCCGGGGACTAATATGTTAAGCTTGGCCGACTATAAATTTCTAGTTTTAATTAATATTTCCTATTGAGTATTATTAAAGTTTTACACTTTCTGGTAATGCACTTAATAAAAAAAGTCAAATCTAAGTTTAACACAAGCCAACTACAAAATTTACACATTGTAACGTTTTGAAGTAATTAACATGCTAATTAAAATTTTGAATTATGGCAAAAAACTTTTTAAAAGGTGCTCTTGGCTGACTTGTTTTTAATTAATACAAGTATTTTGGTAAACACAAGTAAAAACTTTAATGCATTACTGCTTAAAAATGGCGAAAAGTCAGCTACTTTCATCAATTTTTCAAACGAAGCATTTAATATGGTGAAAGAAAGTTAGGTTTAAAGAAAGAAAGTAACTTTTAAACAACCATTACGGGTGATTAATTCAACAGCAAACTTAACACTTTATAAAGCTATAAAAGAATACAGGGTGTCTGTTGGCAAATTTATATTTTTAAATACAATTATTTCAAAAAGTAATGAACGGTGCGGAGGGAGGGTGGCGCTGTTGGAATTATCGATTGTGCGGACTTGTCTCTTACGATGTCGCAGTTGTCTAGTGAGCATCGCGCATTTGCTGTGGACACATTTTTTAAGAGTAATAATTCTTACGTAATTGACCTTCGACATATTAGTTCAAAGTTTGATATTCGGCGAATACGTGATAGACCGAGCGTAAATTTATTTCGTTCGGCCAGAGATTCCACGCAGATGCTTCGGCAATGGTTGTCCCACGGCCAGGGCCCAGTAGATCTCCAAGGACTTCCGAAAACATTGAAATTGTTAAAAGCAGTTAACGTGAAAATCCGTGACTTTCAATATGGAAAAAAGCAACTTCACTGAAACTCCCAAAAGCGAATATTCATGAAATTTTAAAACAGAATCTAAAGTTCTTTTAAATTGAATACGTTCAAAAACTGAAAGAAGGTGACTTTATTTACACAAAAACTTTTGTTAAACAATACTGGAATATTTTCGCACTGTAAATCTCATTTTTTGGAGGGACGAAGCTCATTTTAACTTAAACGGCCACATAAACAAGCAAAACTGCCGTTACTGGTCTCAAAGAACCCGCAACCCTCCATTGAAATATTAAATAGCATTACATTGCCCCAGGGAAACTGTTTGGTGTGTCTTGTCCACGCATGAGACAATTGGACCATTTTTTTCAAAAATTCTCGAGGCTAGGCAACGAATGTCAACGGTAAAAATTATTGACGCATGATTACGGAATTATTTTTACCAAACCTGCGAGCTCATCCATAGTACTCATCACACACGTGGTTTCAACAGGATTTGGATGCTGCACAATGCATTTGCTTCGGAAAAATTTCCCCCAATGACAATAATGACAATCCCTGATCTCTTGTGGCTTTAAAGGAAAATTTTTGTCGATTCAATTCAAGACGCATACATACAGGCGGGAGCTGTTCTACAAAAACAACTAAAATGGATGTACGAATGTCAGAGACAGATAACAAAAACTCACAAATTCCTTCTGCTACGTTTTGAGCTTTTCTTAGATTCTACTGTTGTTGTTAATAAAAAAGAAAAAAAAACATAAACATAAAAAAATTTTGACAACCACACTTTCGAAATACCGTTACACAGCTGATTAACTAAGGTCACCTGTATACGTGCGCCCTGACTCAATTGAACCAAGTTTACTGCAGCATGTTGCGCAGAACACAAGGCTCCGTTTTAAAAAATGTGTTCAACTCGACAGAAGACATTTGGATGACACACTCCTTGAAAAATTAAATAAACATTTTCATTCTATCTTTCTCTTAATAAAACTTTGCGTCAATTGTTACGTTACGTTTTTTATTTAAGTTTGAAAATATAAATCTACCACCCTGTATTGAGGAGAATGTTAAATTGTTAAATTTTTAAATGGCACAAGTAACAACAAATAAACTGGCTTTTACATTCCAAAACTAAATGCTATATTGCATTTAAGAAAAAAAATTAAATCAGCAATTTTAGTAACGAAAAGATTATTTTATAAATACCCGTCATAACTCTAATAGTACACTTTGTTACATGTGACAGAATGACATGATATTCCTTAATTATTCTGCAAATTACGTATTGCTTAACCATGCTGCAAATACAAAAGGTGATTTCACTTAAAAAATGAATTTTGTTAAATGTGATATTATATTTATTTATAGTAGAGAACGTTTGAGTTTCTTGCACATAGAATATAGCGGCTTATAACCTGCTTTTAATATATTTAAAATAAATTTATAAATTTAAAACCGTAATAAAGTCATAGCCAGTAAAGTCCAGCCATATTATACCATACACCACAATATTTTTTTTGTACTGAGTGGCAGTGTGGGAAAGGTGGCGTATTCACTCATACATGGCACGGTGCAACATGATTTAAATTTCAGTTCATTTGCCGTTGGTTTAAAAATAAGCGACAAAATAAAATGACAAAAGAAATAAATAAAAAGCGTTTCATTCAATGAAATTGATGGAGTGTCACGACTTTAATACAAAAATAAAAATAATATTTCTGTTTACATTTCTGGATAAGTTGAAAGTCAAACAGGCGATGTTTGCAGCCAAAAATACTCCGCTACAGTTCAAGAGTACTTATGATGAAATTTTATGGCTGGTTTCAAAAATGCATTCTACTCGACTAGTATCGGTAGAAAAACTTGATTTTTCTTTTAAAAATAACGAAAAATATTAATTGCTTCCAAATAAAAATTATTTTAAATATGAACTAGATCAAAAGTAATTAAAGCAAAATTTTGTCTTAACAACAAAAAAACCAACGAAAAATAAAAAAGCATTGAAAAAATAACAAACTTTCCTGGGATAATAAGATATTTTTACAATTTGCCTTAAGACAATTTTTAATTTAGGTGTATGCTGGTTTGGAATTGATAAAAATTTAGACAGGATATAAAGCATATTAATACTAATATGCACAGACTTTCTTAAAATATCGATATTTTTCTCTCCCTTGGGCAATTTTAAGGATATATGTGTTAGGAATTTAAGATTTTGATAAAAGTTGTTCAACTCAAGTTTAATTATAGTATGTGTGCCAAATTAGAATATAATTTTTTTTCTATCTCTTTTACTTTCTTGAAAAATCATATATTTGAAGTAGGCGTATCCTTGCTTGGAGTAAAAAAAAATTAAGACAGATCATGAAGCATGTTATAACTTATGTGTCTACAAAATTTTACTTAGCCATCAAATAATTCTCTCCGTAAGAGCAATTTTCATTTAAAGGATATATGGAAAGGACATAAATCAATTTTAGGTTTTAATTATATATTTAAGGCTGTATTCATAAACAATCCTAATTTAGGTTTTAAATATATTTTAGCTAAAAATTCTTTTTTTTAATTTTATATTCATAAACCGTATTTTACTTAAATATTTTTTAAGGTTTTTTAAATCTAAAGTTGGCAACTCTACTTCAATCAATATTTAAAACTTACACAAAGTACGGTTTCAAACTTAAATCAATCCTCTTTTGGCTTAAATGTGGCTAAAAATAAGAAATTCGTACTAGAAAAATCGAACTTGGTTTAAGAAATTTCGTATTTGGTTTAAGAAAATCCATATTCAACGTACTTTTGACACCGCTACGGCTTCGTTTAAGCAAATTTAACTTATTTTTTTTTTTGTGTGCACACATACACTCAACCTATATTTAAAGCTTCTCACAACTAAAAAGCTGTCAACAACATTATAACAGATGTCAGTCAGTATCCTACACATACAACATTGCTGCAAACAAATTAAATTTGTATGTGAAAGCAGAAATTGCACTTACTGTAACTGCATTATCTGAGTTAATTCACAGAAAGTTCGTTAGATAAAGAGATAAATGAAATAATGAGGGACATGTTTAAGAGAATTTTTCCTAAATACATTTTTTATTGTACAAATTTCTAGTTTGTTTGTACAGTGGAGTTAAGTTACAATGAATACCGAAAAAATAATTTTTTCATTTTTGATGGTTTAAAAATTATAGAAACATTCACAATTTTTAAACATTTGGCAAATTCAAATATTTAAAAAAATATATAAAAACAATTTTTTTTTAAATTTTGTAAACGAAAGCTGGAAAATTGATTTGGCTATTTTAGTTATTTTAGTTATTATGTTTTGCACAATAAGTAACAAATAATATGACAACTGTGACGCTATTTTTTATTAATTTTTTTTTAATAACGAAATAATATTTTCGATTTGTTTTACTTAAACTCCTCTATTGTATTTAAAATATTATAAGAAGACTTTTTTTGACACCATCATTAGGTCATATTGATAATTGAAAACATTAATTTCCGCTGGACGCCCAATTATTTTCTGTTTTTAGTTTATAATTTTTCATCAATTTGAATACTCATTAAAGCACATAACAAATAAAGAGCACTAATGACAAAGTATTGCATATGTTCAAAAAAAGAATGAATTTAACTAAAGATAATTTTTAATTTCCTTTAACATAAAATATTTTTGGCTTATTTAGCCTATAACTTACGTATACTTATATTGGCTACGTTTTAAGAAGCTAAATGTATTTGTGCATTTTTTTAATAAGTTTAAGAAGATATAATTGAATAAACTTAGAAAAAGTTTCAAAAGGTTAAATTTTGCTTTATTAGTTTTGGGCATAAGTTAATTTAATTTTTTCGTACAAAAAATTGTTATCGACGAGTAGAGTTAATTTTTAAACCACCAAGAAAAGCAAACGGGATTGCTTATTACTTCGTAAGTGAAAACGAAGTCTAACCTCTTTTAAACACTTGTCTTTTAACTAAAGTTTCTTAAGTCTTTGTTAAGCTTCGACCATCTTAAATTAATTTTTAAAGCAACTCTTGAATGTTTCTGTTTGTTTATAGTAATTCTCAATAAGTTTATTGAAGTGATTATATAAAGGCACGAAATACTCATTCAGATTTTCAAGAGTTTGGTTAAAGCCTACAGATGATTTGGTGTAAGAACCAATTAAATAACCTTAAACAAACCCTTAATATTAACAGGATTAGTAAAAAAATAAAAAAATAAATTATAGGAAGTATAAAGAAATATTAATTAAGATACTTTTAACCGTTTAATATATTAATTAGTTTATATTTGTTGCAAATTATACACATACACACCCTTCAAAGAATAAAAAAGAAAAAGACTACTCGAATTTGAGCAACTACTTTTATTTAAGCACACAACTGTAAAAATTTTTTATTTATGTTTTTAAACAAATATTTCAACTTGCGAACATATTTATCTACACACATATTTTAATTATTTATTTATATTATGGGTGTTCTCCAATTGTACACGACTAAAATGTTTTTGTAACAAATTAATTATTCGTTGTATTGTAAAAACATAGTTGAAATGCATTAATATTAATTTTTAAACTGTCAATTATTTTTTGTACTAAACACAAAAGAGGCTTGTCAACCACAATGACTCATAAATATTTAAAAAGGTTTTGACATGAATTCACTAAGAATTGAAGAGTAATAAAATAGCATTTAATTCACCATTGTTACAGCATTGATGTTGTAAATATTTATTGAATAGAACAATACAGAAATAATTTCGAACTGCCGGAAGTTGTGTTTAGTTTAGCAATAAATTTTATATTGGCTTTTATTTTTATTTAATTTCATTTATGTAAATGAGTTTTACAATTTACTAGCAAATACATTTTTCTAATTTATTGTCATCTTTTATTAAGCTGCTTTTTCTGTCAAAGCAATATAAAAACAGAAAATGTAGAAAACAAATGGAGACTGAAACAAATAAGAACGCTATATTCGGCTGTACCGAATCTTATATACTTACCTTATATAACTTTTTTTATTTATAAAATATTTCTAATTTTTGAATAGAGGTCGGCGTTATATTTTAACCCTCTTTGGGCGACTCCGGGGAAGCTGTAAAGGTTTAAACCCTAATTTTTAAAATTTTGTATGGAAACCCCCTTAGATGATAGAGTTAGGGGTAAGTATGTTCTAGGAATATGTTTTGGAGGGAAAAACTAATGGGAAACGGTTGTACATTTTATTTCTCTAAGGCCGATTCTAGGGGAGTTATAGGCGTTTTTACTTAATTTTTGTAAATTTGGCAACCCCCTTAGGTGATGATGATATTACCCCCTATGTTTCCTGGAATATGTTTGGGAGGGGAATTTAACGGGGTTCAGTTGAACATTTTATTTCTCAAGGGCCGACTCTGGTAAAGTTAAAGCGTTTTTACATCATTTTTTAAAATTTTGTATGGCAACCCCTTTAGGCGATAGTGATAGGGGTTAAGTATGTTCCAGGATTATGTTTGGGAGAGGAGATTGGTCCAACATTTTATTTCCCTAAGGCCAACTCTGGAAAAGTTATACGCGTGTTTACATCATATTTAAAAATTTTGTATGGCAACCCCCTTAGGTGATGGGGATAGGCGGTAAATATATTCTAGGAACATGTTTGGGAGGGAAAGTTAATGGGGGTATGTAATCCATTTTATTCCTCTAAGGGCGAAACCGGGGATGTTCTAGGGGTTTTTACCCAAATTTTTTAAACTTTTGTATGGCAACCCTGTTAGGCGATCAGAAAAGAGTGAAGGTATGTTTGACAAAAATGTTTGTGGGAAAAAAATAATGGGAGTCGGTCCTACATTGTACCCGTGTAGGGGAAACTCTGGGGCAGCTGCAGAGGTTTTTATGTACAAATTTAAGAGCGATAAACAGAGGTAGTATTGGTTTTTTGCTTAAATCTCTGTCAGCTATAGGATGGATTACGGATTTCAATAGCGATTTCCCTGCAAATATTTCTAATAGTTTGATACCACTTACGGATGTAGGCAGCAACAGAGGGATTCAAAAAGTTGATTTCAACCATAACACGGGCAGACGAACAGACATGCTTTGCTAAATCGACTTCCCTATCTTTGAAAACCAAAAAATATGTACTTCATGGGGTCGCAGATGGATATTAAAGATATTACAAATGGAATGACATACTTATATATTTCCTTATAACTAATGTGAAGGGTATAAAAATATGGAAATAATAAAAAAACTTCATATGTAAAATTTTCATATGTAAGTATGTATGTCTGCTTAAGTTATTTTGGAATTTATTAATTTTTATTAAAATTTTATGATAATTTCCATGTTTTTCTCTTAGCAGTTTTTAGCAACAAAGGTACTTTGGATAAGCCCTAAAAATGAAAAAAAAATTTTAAGGTTATTTTAAATTTTACTTTTTTAACATTCTTAATAAGATTCCTAAGCTTGTTTGGTCTGGTTGGTTAATGAGTAGTAATTCATAGTGTCTCATATACCCTCTTACTACTGGGAAGATGGTAGGTCTTTCGCATGTTCACATATAAGTTTGTCATTTTATTTCTAATTTTTACAATTTTCGTTTGCGATCTTTAGGGATCCTTAGAGTTAGGGTTGCTGATTAAGTCATATCTGCCCGCTAAAATTAATTTCAAGTAAGATAAACTTTTGTCAAACAAACTTTAAATAAAAAATCATAGTGTACTATATTTATTTCTTCGCTTTGGTTTTTAAAGTCTTTAAAACAATATGTCAAGAGTTTAACCCTCAACCAATTGAAACTCCTTCACCATCTTTTCGAAGCGTATACTTAATATTTATTATATAAAATAAATATTTATGGCACATTTGCAGCAATATTGTACCCATTTGTATGCCAAACTATCCATTTATCTAACTCCCTACAGCAGCATCTTCCAATGCATAAAATTATATTCGAATAACGACAACAAAAACTACAACAAGTATGACAACATATTAAGGAATCAACTATTCCAAAGAAAAGTCAAGCATTAGTTTGTCAAATGAGTGTATAAAATACTATAAATATTTTTTAAATTGAATTCGTGCATGTGTACACACATATACATATATACAATGCATGTATGTATGTATTTTTATATGCGCGAATTCAATTCACTTGACTCTTGATACATTTTTATTATTGTAATCTTGTTTTTATGCTTTTATTGCATATTCTTTTAATATTTTATTTGTATTTCTTTCTTTATATGTATTTTCCTCCCTTTCAGTGCTAACCGTATTAACATCAACTATCAAATACAACGAATACGTGACAGATAAAGGGGAAAACATTTCAATACCATGTATTGCTGATGGCAACATAATGTGGGTCAAAGAAAATGGCAAAAGTAATAGCACAATTATACAGGTAAGTTACAACTATATCACAGATCCATTAGCACCCACATATACATGCACACACATACTTACACATGATTATTAGCACATACAAATTAATAGACTACTAACGGCCCTTTTCACACTACCCGACTTAAAAAATTAATTTCGCAACATATTCTTAACCACCAATTGAAAAAACGGTTGCTGATAAATTTCAGAAATAAAAAAGCCGAATAAAACGTATCTGACCGACGATGACTAAAAAACAAATTGATAAACTCTAAAGGTACACACTTTACAAGACGTTTTTGCAACCAGCCAAGTTTCTTGCAAGTTGCAAAGTACGTAGTTGTGTTTATGGTTTCATTTCATGTTGCATTCCGGATTTCAAAAATATCAAAATTTTTTTATACATATGTATATAATGGTTGCATTTATGTCGATTGCATAGTGTTTTTCGTTTTTTATGGTTGCCATGAAACATTAATAATTATCGTGTTGCATAAACACGCTGCAAAATGTGTACCTAACATAAAAGCCATTGGTTAAACAAACCGTTGTCTGGTTATATTTTTAAAATAAAATAAGAAAACCGAACATTGTAAAGTTTGTCATAACTATGCAGTTTTGCTTCGAAATTGTTAGTTTTGTTTTTGTATTTTAAATGTAGTTTCGGGGTTTTTTTTGAAATAAAATTAAATAATTGCTCAATTTTTTTACAACTAGCTTTGTGAATTTTTTATTTATTTTTATTATTATAAATTATTAAAGCCATAAAACGCAATTCATCTCTTTGTTGTATAAATTAAACTATGGGAAATATTTGATAACAAATAATGCGCGGCAATGTTTTTTTAACTAAGCAAATTAAAAGTCAGAGATCGTCAAAAAAACTCTAAAAAAATAGTTTTTTTTTCCGAAAATATTTTTTTTTATTTTTGTCAAGAAATTGTAATTATCTTTGATTAATCCTTTTTTGCAGAAATAATAATTATTTCATAGAAAATAAAATGAAAAATATAAAAAGCACTTGAGTCTAGTTAAATACCATCAAGATGGTGTATTTCAGGTTACTTTTCCATATTTCCTTGTACATGCTCTTTATTATAGAAAGTTTCAAAATACTTATTATTTACAGTCCATTATCAAAACACATTAACGCACAGCCTTATTCTGAAGTTGAAATAAAATTCACTTGGTTCTAGTGTGAATTTAAATTAAAAAAATGTTTAAATTAGTATTCTTGCAACATTTTATTGTTACAATAAGTAACAACAAAATATTCAGCCAAAAAATATTAAAAATTTTTGATACATGGGTGCCTACAACAAGTACGGTAACGTACCTATTGCTTGCACTAATTGTGGCCACTGTTGTCATATTTATTTTGACCTTTTTCGCCAAATATAATGTTAAAAATCGTCAAAATCGCCAAGGCCTCTTTTTTTAGTTTTTGACAGCAAAATATATATTTTTATGATAGTAAAAAATATTTTTTTAAATCCAAAAAAATAAATTTGACCTGAAACGCAAAAATTCGCCAAAAATGGAAAAAATGTCGCGATAATAATTATTTTGTTAAATTTTTATTAAAAACAAGGTAAAATAATTAGTGAATAAAAAGCGTACAATGTTTGCTATAAAAAAGAAATCTACTTTAAGAAGAAAAAACTAATTTTCATGGTTAATATAAAGAAAGTTTTAGATATACATACATATCGTTAGCTAAAACGCAAACGGCGCTTACTAACAAAAATCAAAAATCGGGGTTTTAATTGCTTCTGATGCATAGCATTGAAATACTCATCCACAAAATTTGGACTTATCTGACCATAATTACCAATTTTCATAACGAAAAACCAACAGCCCTATCTACAAAAGCATTTATTTTATAAACGCAAAAATACTTAACTGATTATTTGTATAGACAACATTGTAAGTTGACAAAAAAAATTTATAGATTTGACCGTTAAACAATTTATTTATTATAGAAAAATAAATTTCTAAAAATACAATTAATATACTTTGTATTAATGGGTAGATAGGGCCTTTGGTTTCATAAAATTAGAGTACCAAAGAACCTTACTAACGATTAAAAATAAAATTTTAAAATATTAAAAAACTTTATTTTATTTTGCAAGAATTCATTTTTTAAATTATGCTGATCGAAACTACACCATTAGTTTAAAACAGTTTTTGCTTCTCCTGTAAAATTTTCAAATTGTTAGATAGGGCCATTGGCGTTATAGCTAACGATATGTATGTACGTTCTTGCAATCCTATTATTTATCGAAAACGCTATAAACTTTATCGTCAAGGCATTCCTCGTTGTCTTCTTGTTTGGAATACGTTGTGTGGGAATTAAATTTATTCAACATATCTTGCGAAAGTACAAAAGTAGTGCAACATGTTCTATTAATAGTCATATTTCTTTTTAACTCGTAATAACGTGTCAAGAAGTTCGTACGGCATTCTGTGTCGAAAACGAGTCTTAGTGCAGTTCATTATATAAAATACTCTTTCAACACAGGCATTACTAATTGGAATAATAAATAATACTATAAACGGCTTTGAAAAAAGACGTTTGCGCCGAGACCATTCGAAACGTGTTAAAGAAGAATGATTTTCATGGGCGAATAGTCAGAAAAAAGCCCGATATAAGTCAAAAAAATAAAATTGCACGGGTGAAATTTTGTAAGGAGTACTTTTTTAAAGATTCTGACCTTTGGAGAACGGTAATTGTACAAAAACTTGTTTAGTTTAATTATTTTAAACCTTGTTAATTATCTTATAGGTACTCTTTACTGATGAGAGTAAATTTAACCTGCATGGCTTAGATGTAAAACAATACGTTTGGCGTAAGCTAAATACTGAGTTTTTGCCTACTAACACTCGGGCTATGGTCAAGCATGGGGTAGGGTAGGTGATGATGTGGGGATGTGTTTCCAGTGCAGGAGTAGGGAACATTCATTTTATAGAGAGCAAAATGAATCGATTCCAATTATTGGACATTTTAAAACAAAATGTGAAGCAAAGTGCCGATAAATTGAACATATTGGATACATTTGCTTTCTATCTGGACAAGGATCCGAAGCACACTTCACACGTTGGGAAAATGTGGCTCATAAATAATTGTCCAAAATTACTGCAAACACCAGCACAGTCCCCAGATCTAACATTATTGAGCATGTTTGGGAAGAACTTGCCCGTTAACTCTACAAGTCCACTTTCAACACAGTGGAGCAGCTGAAGCAGGGAATAAGGCGTGAGTGGAACAACATATCTCCGGATTTTTTCATCAAACTCGTGCAGTCGATACCTAGGCGGATGAAAACAGTAATAAAGCAAAAGGTTTTGCTTCCAAGAACCAAAACTACAGACTGTCCAATTATACGTTTGACATAAAATTTAATGGTTTTGTTTTCTTTTTTATTTTTAAAAATGTTTTTGGATAAAATGTGTTAAGTATTATACATTGTTTTAAAGGTATTTCAATAACCTATAACTCTGTATCAAAGTTTTTTAGAATTCTTGTCATGTAAGTAAAAAAAATTGCATATGAATAATCGTACACCTAGTGTCCAATTATACGTTTGATCCACTGTATATGACGATTTGTGGTCTACATGTCGCAATTTGTATGAAAGCAATCGAACTTCGGGCCAGGGTGCGGTAAGAAACACATGTATAAAGTTTTTAAGTTCGCACACACAACCTTGTAATATTAAGCAATCGATATGTATGAAAAAAATTAACAAAGTTTTAATATTTACAAAGTTTACCAATACTTATTTATATTTTAAAAAAATACAACCTTTTGCATATATTTCAATATGTGATTCTTAAATAAAATTGTTTGGTTGTCATGGTATAACAAATATAAGGTGGTCGTTTTTTATTACAACCACAACGTCAAAAACAATATGGCATTTATAAAACGAAAAATTCGTTTGAATTTAAAGATACACAAATAAATACTCAAGCTACCAAACGTAATCTATGCAAGTTTGACATTTTCAATTACGAACAAAGCAAAATATACTTGAATCAGCTGTTGCTTTCCACTACCAAGTAAAATAAATGTACCTCGTGGGACGAAAGCCACATCAGTCAGTTCCTAAAATGTTGTTACTAATTTGTAACTTTATGTTTTAACATGTTTATACTAAAGCTCGCTATATTACAAACGGAATGAAAAACTGACGTACACCCTTATTACTGTGTTAAAGGTATTTAAATAACATTATGACATAAGAATAATTTTACTTATTTTTTTACATCATACTTGTTAAAATGTTTATACTTAAATTGGCAAAAGTGTCAGAAGAGCTTAAACGTAAAAATTTATTTTATTAAAAAAAATTAATAACTATACCACATGAAACAAAAAAGGCAATAAATTTATTTTTAGTATTAAGTAAACTGCGTGTAAATGTATGTAAGTAGTTGTAAACAACATAAAAAATGCATTTTACGGTTACATGAGTAACGTAAATTAATACATACATATCGTCATCTGAATGTCAATGAACTTTAAACTAAAAAGTTTAAAATTAAGTTTTTGATTAAAAATTGTACAGAATAAGTAATGTTTTTTTTTCATTTTTTAATTTCTCCTGTAAAATTATAAAAAGTTATAATTAAAATTTTTGCATTTCAGATGACAACATGAACATTAACATAAAATGTATTTTTTTTATACTTATATGTATATAAAATTTGTGGAAGTAAAACTTTTGTCATTTAGTGATTTAACGCACTAAAGTTGTTTATCTTTCAATACTTTTAAGTTGTTTTAAATAAAAAAAAATAACCTTTTTTTACTGTTCGGTTGCTTTAAGTTCACAATGCGAACCAAAGTAATATTAAAAGTTTTAAAAATATAATACCGCGTTAATCCAGTGCAAGGGTGTTAGTCTGGCATTTTTTACACGCAAAGAAAAAACATGGTTGATACAATCACAAACTATCATTAATGATTGGCTTAGTGATTATACCAAACATATTTATGGCAAGATCTTGTGGATCATTATATGTTTGTACATGCTAACCATGGTTAATGCTCATATTGAACATATTTTTTTGTTCATATAGACCATTTAAAATCTTTTCTCGAACATATATTTATGTTTGCGGGAGCTATTTAAATATCACCTTTAACATATTAATAATAAACCCATTAAAGCTTCTTATAATAAATGTTTGTGGTTTTTTTTATTTTCATTTATTATAAAAAAAATAGTTTTAAATTAAATTTTCTTTAAAAATTACGTACAGACATAACTATACACAAGTATTTAAAAAATAATTTAGCAATTAATAAATACATATTTACATATGTTTATGTACATATTTACATATATTTATATAAATAAAAAAACTAAAGTAAATTTTATATATTTTTCAATTTTAAAAACATTCACAAAATCTACTGTGTTTATATACTGCTCAATATCCATTAAAAAAGGTCCGGCCTTATAATAAAATCACATGTTATGATGCTTACGTTAGTGGTTTCTGGAATATTGTAAATTTTCTTCGCTGAAAATAGAACAACTTATGTATGTTTTGTACGTCACAATTAAAATCAAACATTAATTACCCGATTCAATAAACGCGTTGTAGTTAAAAAATTGATTAAAATCTATTGTCATAATGACCTTTTTTCTTTAAAAAACTATTTTTATTGATTTAAAATTACTCAAATTTAAGTTAAGTACAACCCACACTTCTAAAATTAAAACTTCAAATGACGCTCGTTTCGGCTTTTGAAAGCATCTTAAAAAAATTGTATATTCTGCACAAACATATGCTGATCGTATTACCATTAAATTTTTTTGCATTACAAAAATTGGTATCTTTTAGAAAAAAGTAATTATGATAACGAACAGTCCTTTTTGTACACCTATGCTATTTATAAAAATGTTATTATTATCAAATTTCAATAATTTTATTTTAGTTTTATATATGTATGTAGGTTGGCAAAACCTTTATAAAAATAAAAAAAAAAAAATACATACAGTCAATTCATAAATTTATACACACTTCACATTTAATTTTCCTTTTGTCTTTTCATATATTTTAAATAGCATTATAAGGTATAAATAACACAAACAATTAAAGTGAAAATAATTTTTATTTAAATTTTTTGTTACAAAAATTTAATTTTGTACAACATAGTTAGAGCTACCACATTCACAAGTTCCGTATCAATGACCATATTAAGGTGTTAAAACGAATACTAAAAAGATTAGGATAAAAATAAGTTTTAAATTGCCATTTTGACTACCATATTTAGTCGTTTGAACTATAAAGGACTACTATAAACAAATTATGACCGCAATGACCATTTACCTATCATGTTTTTTCTCTGCGTGTACAATGCACACATGCAAGTATGTATTTTTAAAAAAAAATGAAAGCACACACTAGCTTTTAGCGGTTTATTACAACAAAAACTCAACAAAAAAGTTAATTTGATTTAAAATAATTCAACTACATGAAAGGCAAAAAAACAAATTTATTAAATTAATAATTTATATTTTCCTGTTGAAGCAAATTTGTTAAGTACGACATTTTCGTCACTATCAATTTTATTGTATATTTGCAACATTGCTCAGCCATTAAGCCTGTCCTCTGTCACGGTTGATCTCGGCCATGTTTTAATACAACGAAGGGTGAAAATGACATTATTTCAGCCGCAGCATTACTGACAGGCATTGAAACAGAAAAATTTCAGCCTTTAATTTTGATAAGGGCAGTCTTTTCAAATCTGCAAGTTTTGGAATTAAACTATCTAAATCAGTAAATGTAGTAAAATTCTAAGGCAGATGTTGATGTTTTTAAAAACTTTGCTGGTTTCATTTACAAACGATACAACTTTTTGTAGTATTGGTACCTTGTAGCCTTTCAATATCGAGTTTTTAAGTTTATTTTTTGCAGTTTCTTGTATTTTTTTTACTGCACAATTTTCTGCCAACATCAAAGAACACCCGTCAGTTCTAATCCCTACACAATTTTCCAAATCAACACCGTTCGCATTAATTGACACTTCGACGTCATCGCCAATATCATTTACGTTAAAATATCGTAAAGCTAAAGAAGATTCCTGATAAGTCAGTGGTTTCGTCAAAAATAATGGAGTAGTCCTTAGCGTCATAAATATTTTGCAGTATAATTTTAAAATAGGATTAGAAAACTTTTATTTATTTAATTTTAATTGTTTTCAATAAATGTATATGAAGCATCTAAAAGGCAAACTCGGAAACTGAACGAAAAATTCCTTCCGAGCTTGTATTTTCAGAAGATAGCAAAGAACCATCATCTCGATGTCCACGGAGAGGAATATTATGCCTTCCGAGGAAAATTTTAGTTCTTAAAATGATGTCGATTTTCAACTTCCTATTGAAGATAGCACGACGAAAATTTTCTTGTGTCTTCAAAAATATTTTTTCAAAAGCAACAACATCTTTGAATATGAAATACATTTGTTAAATAAAATATATCAAACGTGTGGTTCATGGCTACCAATATTTATATTTTTTTAATCACATATAAAGTTTTAAACGTTAACTCCCCCCTCCCCCCTGAATCCGCGCCTGGTAACACTAAAGATGCTTTTTTGTATCGATACACCTTAAACTGTATGTATCAAATAACATAACAAAAAACATTAAACTAAAAACAAATATTTATTAAATTACTAATAAATTATGTAAAGTCGATTAAAAAATGTTGTCAAATATACACTCAAAAAATTATCACAGTAACTGACTGCAAGTTATTTAGGAAGTATTCCGTAAAGTTAATTGAAAAAAAACAGTTAAATTTGAATACAATATTTTTTTTAAACTAATTTGAAGGGTTATTTAAAGCTTCAGCTAAATAAAAGTACTGATTTTCAGTTAAAGTTATTTTTGTCAATTATTTTTTTGGTAATATTTACCTTTGTTGTTATTTTTCTGATAGTTTGTGTTTTGCTGTAAATGACAGAATATTTAGTTAATTCTAGACGAATATGTAGGTTAATTTTTTGATGTCTGAATTTAAATGAACTATTTTGTTAATTTAAATAATCATCTTGTTAGACGATTTTTAAATGAATATCTAGTTATTTTAAATAGATTTACAGTTGATTTTACCTTAATAATTTTTTGAGTGTTTTTTTTTTCTAAATTTGGTTACCTTTAAAAAGTAAAATAGATCGCTTAACAAAAAAAAATTTGGTCGGTTTTCAAACTGACTTTAGTAGCTCTAAACACAAGAAACTTAATTTATTATTAGAGTTCTCATCTCATTCGGTATTAATTTCTAAAAAAGGTTTAATTAAAATTTTAATAAAAAATTTAAATTTTTCAAAATGTGATCTTAACTCATCTTTATTATTACTTTCTGTGTAAGTTGAAACATGTCTGCCCATGTGTTCGTCTGGATATATGACCACTAATATTCTTGTGACCAAAGTGCAGGTTGCATTTTTTTAAATAATTTTATAAAATTCGAAAAAAAATTTTGGTGCATGGTTTAAGCCTATTGAAACTGGGGCCAAATCGTCGCATTCGATTCGAATCGAAATTTCACTCGATCGATCGAGTTGTCAATGCTTTAAGTATAGGAATCCTATAAGAATTTTAGAATTTCGATTCGAATCGAATGCGACGATTTGGCCCCTGGTTATTATTGACCCTCTTGTTTTACATTTTATCACAAATTTCCTTCCGCAATAAGTATTTAAGGCTATAACTGCCACGAATATTGAATTGCTACAAAATTGACCATGTTAAGGATCTTATGTCACCAACTATCGTTATAAGTTTTATAATGATTAATCTATAATTTACCATTGGTTTCATAATTCAATACGAAATAATTGGGTATTAAAGGGTTTCGCTTGACTGACTGAAATTATATACAAACAATAATAATTTTTCAGTTTAATCGTATCTAAAAAATCCTTTTTTTACACCTTAGACAGGTAAATATTTGGTGCTCACCAACGTGTCGGCCTCAGATAGTGGCTTATACGTGTGTTTTGCTGCTGTAACATCAAGTCAAAGTCTGGAACACAATAACCAAAATGGCTACAATACAAGTGATTTTAAACAAACTAGCAAAGATGACCTAGAACAAAGTAATATTAATGGGAATGAGGAAAATTACAAAAATACAACTGAACAAGTGCTTTTAACATCGACTGTAACAAAAATAAATCAATATGAACATTCAAATTATACAACAACATTTGTTAAGCCTTTAGTAGAAAATAAAACAAATATTCAAACACAAAATGCTTCAACTACCTCAATGCTTCCAATGCCTAATGTTACGACAACAACTAAAACAAAAACCACAACAATACCAAAATCAACACTATCAGCTTCTGTCTCCGTAGCAAAAACCATAACAAATGCTGACATCATCACCAACAGCGACCACCATTTAACCAGCACCAGCAACAACAGTTATCATAACACAAGCATTAGCAATATCAGTAGTAGCAAAAGCAGCAGCACTAATGACTTTACTTTAACCACATTTGCCCCACTTTCAACCAGCACCAGCGATGATATAGAAGAACAAGAATTCCAAGCCTTTCAAAAAATCAATCTTACTGTTCGTACCCCACCTGGTCCTGTTACAAAATTGTATTTTAAAGCTTCAACAATATTGGGTTTCCTAGTGTGGCGTTTCAACAAAACCAATTCGGGCGGTTATCCAGTACGCAGTTTTACCGCCGAATTTCGAAATGTATCGTATGTATCACCACCGTTCAATAGCAGTTACGAGCACAAATGGAGTCGTATGGACCCAATAAATATTGCACCAAATGTGGTAAGTGTGATACATTATTTTCAAAATTTCTTTATTCATTAAAACAATTTATTGTGAATTTTCTAAAACAAATAACGTTAATTAACATTTATTTTTAAAATAGTTTCTGTAGATTTTTTTTAGTTTTCAAAATATTCTTATTATAAAATCTTCATTTCTATGAATAAAAAAAATCAGTATTAGGCCAGACTTGGATGTGCTTTTAACTAATTCAAATACTTGGACACGGTTTCTTGAAAAATGGTCCCAACAAAAATTGGCCCAATGTAAAAATCAAAAATGGGTCTAAATTTGTTTATTGAAAGCATCAACACAAAAATTCGCTGCCAATTTTTTTTCTTCTTTTTTGTAGCCATTTTTCATTTCTAAAACTGAGCCGATTTTTTATTTTTAAAACTTTGCCGCCGTTGAAATTATCGATTGTGCGGATTTAGAAGTCACGATGTCGCAGTGGTCGATTAAGCATTGCGCGTTCGCTGTGGAGACATTTTTTAAGAGTAATGATCCCTACGTCGACAATTTTGTTCAAAGTTCGATATTCGGCGAATACGTGATGGATATAATGGAAATCTAATTCGTTCGTGGGTGCAGATACTCCGAGCAACTGCTTCGGCTATGAATGTTAGATGGCTATGGCCCAGTCGATCTTCAAGGACTCCCGAAAACATTAAACTGTTTGAAAGCAGTTTACGTAAAAATCCGTGACTTTCATAACGGAAAAAAGCAGCCTTACTGGGAATTCCAAGAGCGAATATTCATGAAATTTTAAAAAAGGATCTGTAGTTCCATCCTTTCAAAATTCAAATCATCCAAGATCTGAAAGAATGTGACTTTGAATTAAGCAAAATTTTTTGTGAAACGATGTTGGAGCGACGACGGTCATATCAACAAGAAAAACTGCCACTACTGGTCTCCAAGAACCCACTACCCTCGACTGAAACATCAAAAACCATTGCATTGCCCCAGGGTAACTGTTTGGTGTGCCTTATCCATGCATGAGATATTTGGTCCATTTTTTTCGAAAATTCTTGAGGTCAATGGTGAAAACTATCGACGAATGATTACGGAATTCTTTTTTCCAAACCTGCGAGCTCATTAATCGTACTCTTTACACACGTGGTTTCAACAGAATAGGGCGACTGCACACACAGCCTAAGCTTTGGAGGAAAATTTCCCCCAAAAACTGATCAGGCACTTTGTGGGCATCCCATGGCCACGGAGGTCACCGGATCTAACTTCCATGGATTTTTTATGGGGTACCTGAAAAAGAGAGTTTATATGACAATCCCCAATCTCTTGTGGCTTTAAAGGAAAAGATTAGTCGAGAAATTAGTTCAATTGAACCAAGTTTACTGCATAGTGTGGCGCAAAACAAAAGGGTCAATTTTCAACAGTGTGTTCAACTCGACGGAAGACATGTGGATGACATAAAATCCGCATTTCCATTCTATCGTTCAATGCTCTTAATAAAACTTTGTGTCAATTATTTTTTTTATTAAGTTTGAAAGTATAAATTTGCCACCAGACACCCTGTATAATGGTGTAGTTAGATCTATATGAGGACTGAGAGAATTATCGGCAAATTCCGACGTGTATGTTTCTTCGTTTGTTGTCATTCCTGCTATGTAAAGCAAGTACATAATTGGACCTAGAATATTACTTTAAGGAACTCAAGCCTGTGTTTTTTGATGAAAACTCAATTGTTCCCCCCTCATCGATCATAAACTTTTGGTTGGTTATATAATCTTCTAAAAGCTTTTGGAGAGATTTACAGGCAAGCTTAGCTTGATTTTTTTTAACCGGCCTTCATTCGATACTTTGTCGAATGATTGAGAAGCATCAATTAAAGCACAGAATAATATTCCTTTTCCTCAGAGGCTTATCTTAACCAATCTGTGTATTTATTCAATTGTGCTACGTTGTCACCTAAAATTAGTGATTGGGAATGCAGTTGTTATAATTCAAGATCGGAGTTAGTTTGATTTTAAGTAATTTCTCGAACAAATTCGACATATAGATGATAACAGACTTGTAGGCCATTGCTTTCAAAGTAAAGAATCGCTATTTCCCATAATGATGGGAAGTATTTAAGCCGTAATATAGCGTTAAAAAATTTCTGTTTACCTTTAACAGGATTTTTAATGATTTTATCAAAGCATGAGCTTTTTTAACATTGAAACTATCTGCAACCTTTATGACGTCTAGTAATTGAAGCATTACTTAAAAAGCTTGTCAAGCAACAAGAGGTGGTAACTCACATCAGTATATGTATTGGGACTTATTTGTCTGAGGAGTCGTAAAGGTCCTCCTAAGTACGACTTATGTTATGATGTTGTTGCGCCTCTACCAAACTTCCGAGATGGCTAATGCACTTAACCAACTCATTTTTAGGCAGGGGCGACCTGTGCTTTTGCCATTTTCTTCGGGCTCTTCTTTTCTTATGCAAAAGCTGTTCCACATCTTAAAAAAACAATATACAATTTCGTCAGCCCATAATTTTTTTTAATATCTAATATTTAATTTAACTTGGGCTTAGTGAATTTAATTCTATAGTTTAGTTTTAAATTATAGAATTAATGTTGTAATCAAAGCGAATTAGGCCAGTTAATGGGCGGACACATAAGTTACACAAAGCAGTTTTTGTTGCGGTCATGTCGCACATTTAATTTTTTTTCATTTCTATACAAAAATATATATTTAAAAAGACTACTTCATGTCTACGCCTTAATTACATATTTATTGACAAATAGTTGTTGCATCTCGGTTTGTTTACTTTAGCATAACATTTTAATTTCAATATCAATTTATTCAATGGAATGCCAATAATGCGGTTGCTGTTTATAAATTTATTGCTGCACGTAAGGTATTTGGTTGGCAT
The DNA here is from genome assembly GCA_963583895.1 of Melanophora roralis. Lineage (NCBI taxonomy): Eukaryota > Metazoa > Arthropoda > Insecta > Diptera > Rhinophoridae > Melanophora > Melanophora roralis. The sequence goes on along the minus strand of OY757190.1, from coordinate 32,434,337 downwards.
ACCCTACATTAAATAGTGCGGTACAGAAAATTTAAAAACAACTTTGTTTTTCTAACCTTTAAAAAAGCAAAGCTGTTATTTCGCTTAATGATTAAGGGTAAAGGCTGCTACAACGTTCAAATAAGTAGCACTTTTGGGCTTATTTCGTATAATTTTTAAGGGGTATTCTTATGAAGACTTTTACAAATTTGAAAAGCCAAACGTATCCTAACCAAGGTTAGCAACCCATACCGTTTGAATTTGGTTACCGATATTGATACCTATACCAAAATAATTTGTTCCGCAAAATACCGGTATCAAAATTCTGTTTCCTTTGATACCAGTACTACGATCATACGTTTCAGTAAAAAAAATCCAAGAAATTATGCAAGGTGGGCCAAAAGAAACCACCCTATTGGAAGATGCAATGGCGGCCAATATTAAATCTATTTTGATACTTGTAAACTAGACAGATGTAGAATATAAGTAAACAAGCCATGGAGCGATACACTCCCTAAAAACGCGGAGTAATCGTGTCATCCTTAATTTTAAGGCCGAAGTGGACGATTTTTCGGCCAAAATCACAATGAGCGATTAGGCTCATTTCCACCTCAGTGGGTACGTGAACAAGCAGAAATATCGCTTCTGGGACACCTAAAATCAACGAATGATGCACGAGGAGCCATTACAGCTGCTCAAAGTGACTGCATGGTGCGCTGTTTACGCTGAAGAAGTCATCGAGCCATTCCTTTTGAGGACGCCACTGGTCATACGACAACAGTGGGCGTTGCGCGCTATAGAGCCATGTTAGCCGAGTTTTTTCTGCCGCAATTGAACGAATAAGAACTGGAGGGCATGTGGCTCCACCAGCATGGAGCAACGGCACCCACTGCGCGAGCCATAACCGATATTCTGAAGGGAGCGTTTCCGGGTCGCTTCATCTCTTGTTTTGGCGATTTACATTGGTCCTCAAGATCGCCCGATTTAACCGTTGCAGACTTTATTGTGGGGTTTTTTGAAGCTCCGTGCTTACGTAAACAAGCTCGGCACCCTGGAAGTCCTCAAGGACAACATTCGATACGAGTGCGAAAATCTGTCGCACGAAGTTCTCGCCGAAGTGATGAAAAATGCCATTAAACGAGCCCGTATAGCATTCAATTGTAACGGCGCCCATTTGGACGATATCATTTTCTTGACTTGAGCTGTAAAATTCCAAAGGTTCAAATCAACATATGTAATCAAAAAACACAATCGAAATTGTTCATTTAGAAAAAAAAATGAGAGCCAAGCAAAATCAGATGATTTCTTTTAGCCCACCTTGAATAAATAGCAAAGCAATTTTAAATGTTAGTTCAAAATAGTATTGCTAACTTTACGTTTCACAGTTGCAACTCTGTTATTGGGGGCTATTCTGCATTTCGATTACGATTCCTCATCCAAATACGCATATATCACAACAGAAATAAAAAATAATATTTTTTGAATTTTAATATTTGGAAGCACAAGATTTTAGTACGAAAAGACAAAAAGTTCTAAATATACTAAGAAAAAGTTATTTGTGACTCAACTATTTTACATTGAAGAATGCCGGCGTAGAAAATTTCGATTCGAATCGAAGTGCAGAATAGATGATTCCAGCTGTTGTGCTTAACATGAATGTTAAATACAGTTTTGATTACACTGACAATATTTTTGACATTCTTGTTTAATTAAATATTGTTTTCCTTCTTTTTTTGTAGCGGCAAATGGAAGTTTATCGCTTAGAACCCAATACCACATATGAATTTCGAATATGGGCCAACAATCAGTTGGGAAGTGGTGAAGTTGTTACAACAAATGTTACAACATTACCGGAAACAAAAGAGGAAGGTAAGAGGCAGCATTTATTAAATTGCCAATAAATATTTTTTTTTATGTATTCAGTTTGTTATATGTATATGATAAGTAGTGGAGTAAAATATAAGCGGTTGAAAACCTTAAAAAATTTTATATTATAGGTATAAGTTACGTAAGTTTCCATAAAAAAATAAATTTAGGAACTAAAAAAAATTTTAAAAGGGAGTTTTTCTTAGGTTTACAAGGTTTTTTAATCAATTTTTTTTAATGATCAATTATTTCTTAAGACAGTTAAAAATATATATTTTTTTATTTCATTTGAAAGTTTAATGCTCTTAACACAACTGGGATGAACGACGAATTTCGCACTACACGACGAGTTCGTCCGTTAAAATTCGTTGCGTAAATTCGTTAAGTGAAACACATTTAAAACGAATAAAACAGCTGTGACAGAGATACCATATTTCTTAAAAAAGAAGCACTATTTTAAAAAAATAATAATTAAAAAAAAAACTATTTAAAAAATATATAAATACAACACTTAAAATACACTAATTGTATTTAATGCAACAAATAAAAAGTGAAAATTATTCTTAAAGTATAAAATAACATTATTTAATAACAAAATAATAGAAAAATGGTCACTCTGTGCCAAATTATTCGTCGTTCGTCTGCGTAAGAAATAGAAATAAACCTATCGCAGAGTTTGTTACGCATGACGAATTTTAGTTGACGCACTGTTTGTGTGCATTTTCGTATACACAAATGTGTTTTATTTTTTAAGACGAATATTCGCAACGAAAAATTCGGCGTTCGTGCCAGTTGTGTTTAGGGCATAATTTGTAAAAAATTTAAGTGTTGTAATTATCGATGTTTAGTTTAATTAAATATACGTCTTTAAAATACATATGACTATCGTCGAGTAATATATTATTTTTTGAAGTAAAGAAAAAACACCATTTCCAAAAGAAGTATATTAAGGTCAACACTTTTTTTAAGTCCATAGTATTAAATTCACTTTAAAGAAGCTATTTTTCATTAATCTGTACACAGAAAGAAAAAATACGTTTTTAAATCAACCGGTTTATTCTTCAACTTAACCAAAATCGTACTTAAAATTTTAAAGTACTTCGGATCGTAGTACGTTTAGGGTTTCTTAAATCAAGCTAGTCGGGAAAACTTCATAACATCTAGCACAAAAAAAAATGTTGTTGTTGTAATCAACATTTGCTTTGCGGTTTTTTTTTTCCTCATCTCTGTTAAAAATGCAAATGAATTTTTGTCATTACTTTTTTGTGTGTGTTTTTCGCGATACGTATTCGTATTTCGAAGAGTCCCAGGTTCAAATACCAGCTACAAAAAATCAAATCATAAATGTTTATAAAGCTCCGCTTGTAAAAAAATTTGTTTTCATTTTTGGAGTATTCCTTTGAGGCTTAAATTAATTGTTTAAGCTTACATCAAGTAAGGTTTTTAACTTTAATTGATCCTTTTTTGGCTTCAATGTGTCTTAAGAAACGCGTACAAGAAAATCCCTACTTGGTTTAATAAAATCCGTACTCACCGTACTTTTACTTACGCTACAGCTTTATTTATGTAAATAAATATTATTTGGTTTATTTCTGTGTATATTGCTGCCTGTTGTTGGTGGCGATATCGTTCTTAATAATTATTTCTTTAAATTTAAAAACAAACTTTTTGAAACGACGAAACTAAAATTTGGAAATGGTGTTTTTATAAATATAAGTACATAGTCCTTGTAAAATTATTATAATTGTTATGTTAATGTTAAAATTGTATTTTTATTTTTCTTCTCTTTTTTATACTCGCAACTTATGCATTTCTTTAACAACATTGCATTACTTTTCTCTCATATAACTGTTACATCTTAACTCTTAACAAATATTTAAATCTCTCTTGGCATTACCTTAACTCATTCACTCCTTTCTCTTCCTTTCCTTGATCTTTGTCCCCACTTCATTTACACCATTTTCATTAATAATTATTTTTAGATTTAATACGCCTTATACAACCTGATTTAGATAATTTTGATCCACGTATTTGGATAATTGCTGTCAGTATAGTACTTGGAACATTTGTGATATTAGCTATTGGATTATGTATAGTTCTAAGCAAAGAATGCTATCAATCATCTCGAGCGGGTACAGAAACTAATTCTATTTGTCTTAATGACAATCAAAATAATCAAAAATTTGCATATTTTAATGCTAGACATGCTAGTAGTGCTGTTTCAAATAATATTATGGTAGTTGTCGATGATGATGATGATAACAAAGATGATCATCACCGGCAACCACATCATATTATAGTGAATGTTATTAATGCTTAAATAAAATTTTTATGTTTTTTGTTTAATTTTTACTTTTTTCGTTTGTTTGCTGTAAATAGCATATTTTGTGTTGGAGTTGTTGTACAAAATTACTGCTAACTTTTTAAAAACCCAGCAAAATGTTTTTTTTGTATTTTATTAATATAGAAACCGCAAAAAAAATTTTTCGAATTTTTAAGAAAACAGGTACAAGAATCTTTGGACAGTCAAGTGAAGTATACAAACAAGATCGTATTAAACTAGATTTATTAAAACTCAAGCGCATTTAAATCATTTGTTTTCAATTTTTAGCAAAAAGTAATAATAATTTTTTTAAAACTTTTATATTTTAAGACAATTTTGGTATTATTACTTGGGGATCAAGTTCAAACCCCATTGAATTCTAATTTTTTCCAAATTAATACTTTTTTACCCTTTTTTAACCCAATTGGTGTTAGTTTTTAAAAAAATTTTTTTTATTGAAAAAGCAAGTTTTTACCGATACTAGCGAGTAGAATACATTTTCGAAACCAGCGGTTGTTAGTTTTTTGGCTGTGAACAGCAGCTGCTTAACCCTCTAGGCAATGTATTGTGATAGGTCGTCACAGTTTTCTTTCCATTAAAACTAAACAAGTCAAAGCTTTTTCCTTTTTTATATATACTAACGCCATCTAGTGTATATTTAGCTCTTTAATGATTGCACTTCAAAAAAGTGATAATATTTTCTTTCGAAATTAATCTTTAATATTATATTTTGTAAATTCCTAGATATTTTAGCCTAAAACATATAAAGATGCCTTTTCTGTCCTTATTTTTTAAAAACCAGTAGCATTTGAAAGATATTTTCGATACTTTTCTGGTAAAATTTATATATGACTAGGGTGACCATTTATTTCTGGCTCAAAATCAGTACGATTTTCAGCTTTTATAGTTTAAGAAAAATCTTTAATTAAAGCGATCGATTAAAAATCGCCTCCTTTCCATCCCTCTAGGTATCTATGTATTCTTGTAAAGAAAAATATTTAATTCAGAAAATTATTTCTCGAAAAATGTTTAACAATTTTTTTTGTTGCAATACAAATATCTAGCTATCTAGTACATGTACTGATGAAATCAGTACGAATGGTCACCCTACATATGTTACAATTTCTTTGGGTGGTGTTCTCCATACGGATACCACAGTACTGATTTCTTGAAAAAAATCAAATAATAGGTTTTTACTCCTGAGAAAGATTTTTCAAGGAATTTCGATGACATATCTTTCTGATTTAATATAAATTTGTTGGGCTTTTTATTGTGTTTTTTTTTAAAAGCTAAGTATATAAGTTTCACTTTTTTTGATCTGGCAGGCATGCAGCATGAACCAACAGGTGCGTTTCATTTTGTTTAAAATATGAAAGCTCTGCCCCTTCCTCTTATTGCTATTACTATACATTTTTTATATGGCAATCGTGGTCGACCAGCCCCTAAAGTACTCAGCAATTCAGATTTTACTATCACCCTTATTCTGCATTTCGACTCGAATCGAAATTTTTTCTGTTGGCCTTTTTTACTGTGGAACAGTTAGGCCACAAATTACTTTTACTAAGAATATTTTGAATTTGTTGCCTTTTCGTACTTAAATTTAGTGCTTTTCAATATTAAAATTTGAAAAATTAGTGCTTTATTTCTATTTTAATATACGCGTCTTTACATGCGGAATCTTAATCGAAATGCAGAATTGCCTCCTATATATTTTTAAAATTTTACTTACGTTGTAAGCCAATTTGTATTTCAGGACTTTAAAAAATTAATACATCTGAAGTTGTACTGCCATTTTTTTTTCAACTTTATGCAAAAACTCTAATTTTTTCCTGCAAGTCATAAAGTTGCCCTTCAAAATCCAGAAAAAGGGGGTTTTAAACTATTATGGATTAGTGTTAAAAAGATGCCGTATTTCATATAAAATATTCTTTTATTGTTGTCACCGTGCCGTGTGTATTTTTATGCGTTTTTTCCTTGTTTGTTTGTCAAAAAAAAACAAATTTTTTTTATTTTTATTTTCTTGCGAAAATAATTGTTATATTTTAAATTCCTTTTAAAATAAAAAACTATTAATTTTTATTTATTGTTGAACTAATTGTTTTTAATACAAATTTTTGATTTTTAGTTTGGCTTTAGTTCATATAATTTCCTTTTTATTAGAAGAAATTATTATTTTCCGTTAATGTTGAAAGAAACTTTCAATTTGAAAAAAGCTGATTTTTCTACCGCTACTAGCCGAGTAGAATGCATTTTCGAAAGCAGCTACGCAATTTCATCATCAGTACTCTTTGAACGGTAGTAGTGTATATGGTTGTAAACATCACCTATTTAACTTACATGTAACAGAGAAAAGTATACGGTATCAGTGTTTTCCTTCTGTTTTTATTTTGTAAGTTAGGACGAAGTTTATTTTTCATATAAACTATGCTTTTTTCCATTAAAAGTCTCTTTGGCAACACTTGACTAACGGACAAGCATTTGTCCATCTCTCAGATGGAACGAAACGCTTTTTATTGTATATCATACAATAGGGGTAATCACTTTTTAATTTCTTTTATTGTCAACGACAAATTGATAGAAATTATTAAAGATCATTTTGCACCGTGCCGTTTCTTTCAACATTAACGGAAAATAATAATTTCTTCTAATAAAAAGGAAATTATATGAACTAAAGCCAAACTAAAAATCAAAAATTTGTATAAAAAACTATTTTTATAATAATAATTATTATTTTTTTTAAGCAAATTAAACAAAAATCGATAAATAATTAATTTTTTTTCGACAAAGTTGGTTTAAAATTTTGATCACTCAAACATACAAGCAACTTCATTTATAATATATAAAAAAAATTTCTTCATTCTCCCAAAAAATTTTGCTGGGTTATGCTAACAAGTTATAAGTGTTTTTTTTTTTTTGTCAAATATATTGATTTCATGCTTGAGTACGTCTTTTGTGCGAGTTTTAATTGAACAAAAATGCTTTGATGTTAAATGTCGTTTTAAACAGCAACATACAGAAAAATATTTATTTGTTATTTTTTTGAGTTTCAGAATCAAGAGTTTTATATAGATGTTTTTGTATATGTATATTTCTGTTAAAAATGCATTTTTAAATAAACCTAAATGTGCATAAAAATATGTGTATTTATGTGTAAATATGTTTAGCTTTTGTTACACACGTATAAACATAAATTATTACAAATATTTTATTGTAATTATTTGTTTTTAAAAAATATACGTACATATGTAAAGGTATAATAAATATTTTCAAATTGTTTATTGGTTTCATAATTTATTAATTAACCACAATAAAAACGACAATCATTTTAAAATTAGTGGGTTGTACTTGTTTTAATTTATATATAAATATAATAACTGTTTTTGTCAGTTAGTGAACAGATATAAAATATAAATAATTAAAAAAATTGCCAAATATAAAAGGTCCAGGAATGTATTAAATTAATAGAGATGACAATAAATTTAAAACTTTTTAATATTAAATTTACGGCTGATTCGTTGTAAAGAGACTTAAAATTCCATTCTATTAAAGTTCATAACAAGTAAAAGTGCTATATTCGGCTGTGCCGAATCTTATAAGTCTTTCACATTAGTCTTTTTGTATATCTACCCAATGATCCGATCTAGCTAAGTGGCCTTCAGAATGTGATTAATATAACAGAGTTACTTTGTGGTAGGTTTAAAGTGGATAGCTATTATTGCTTTTAAAATTTAGCGTATTAAAGATTTCATTAAAATAGTATGTTTGTGTGGAGGCATGCTACCACTCTTTGCTCCTTTTCAACTTATTTTTTTTGTTTGTATTTTAACACAATAACCTTATTATAGGTTTGAATTCGATAGCGATTAAAATTTCCAATATAGTAAAAATTTATAAAATGTATGCTATTGTAGTGGGGCTATTACCCCCTTTGCTTCTATTCAGAAGAAATGTTTTACAAATTATTTTGCGCCTTCAAATCTGCATGCTAAGCTATGTGGTAACAGTAGCTATAGTAACTGAAATATAAATGTTAAATATAAGTATGTAAAAGGGTTTTTTCTAAAAAATAGTTTGTCTCAGGTTTTACCAATTTCGCTAGTTTTAAATAGTGATTATCTTAAGTTGAAATTTTTAAAACTAAAAACGATCAAAACAAAACTTAAAAAGTATTGTATTTAATTAAACAAATAAGCGCACCCATGTGTTTAAAAAAAGTTTACAAAAGGGTAAAAACTCTATAGTGGTACTTTTTAGGTTTTTTTAGTAACTTTTAAACCAATAGAACTAATGATCTAAACACAACTGGGACGAACGATGAATTTCGCACTACACGACAAATTCGTCTGTTGAAATTCGTTGCTTGAATTCGTCAACTGAAACACCTTTAGAACAAATAAAACAGCTGTGATAGAGTGACCATATAACTTAAAAAAGAAGAACTATAAAAAAAAAATATTAATTAAAAAAAACTATTTAAAAATATAAATATATAGCTTTCAAAATACATTAAAGTTATTATATACAACAAATAAAAAGTGAAATAATTCTCAAAATATAAAGTAACATTATTTAATAACAATATAAAACAAAATTAAAAGGAAAATGGTCACTCTATGCCAAATTATTTGTCGTTCGTCGATATAGATATAAACCTATCGCAGAGTTCGTTACGCATTACAAGTTTTAGTCAAAGAACTGTTTGTGCGCATTTTCATATACACAAATGTGTTTTATTTGCTAAGACGAATATTCGCAACGAAAAATTCGTCGTTCGTCCCAGTTGTGTTTAGAGCATAACACATTATTTAAATGCATTCCGACAGGCTTAAAAAAAATAATCAAAATAGATTTATAATTTTTGAATTTTTTTAACTTAAGGGTTAAAAAAAGGTACTTATTATAAAAGGTACTTTTTAAGTTCTCTTTGAAACTACTAACTAATAAAAGCAGAAACGTAATTACAAACTATGTTCGACAGGTCTGGAAAAATATGAATATGTTTTTCGTACCTTTTTAAAATTTTGGATCTAAGGGGTAGAAAAGGGGTACAAGTTATATATTGGTACTTTTTAAGTACTTTTTTCGACTTCTGAACCAGTAAGGAATGAAACAAAATTTAAATTGCGTTCGACAGGCTTAAAAACAATTTTTTTTTATTTAAATTTTTGACTCTTAGGGGCAGAAAGAGTCAAAGTAACATAGTGCAAATTGGACTCGTAGGCGTAGAAAACAAGTAAATATTTTGTTTCTTGCATTTTTAGGTTTTTGAGTAAAAAAAATATAAAAGAAATGGATGTGGAAGCCAGCAAAGGCCAGAAGTCAACTAAGTAGGCAAAAATTGCATCTTTTACGACTACAAATAAAAAATTAACGACTATTCGCTAAGATTGAATTTAAACGTCTATTAGGTGGTCAAAGAGTACTTATTCACATTTTTGGTACTTTTTGCATTTTTTGATGTTATGGTTCTTGAACGGGTCACAGTTGAGGTCATTTATAAGGTCAAAAAGGACTTTTTTGGTACCTTTGGCATACATTGAGATTATGACCCTAATAATATATATTGCATTATTCGCCCAAATTGAGACCAAAGTTCTGCAATGTGCAGAACATTTGTTTGAGATACTGAATCGTAAAAAATTATCAGTTAGATTCCATAAAAAAACTACTTGCACTTTCGCAAAACCATTTGCTTCAAACCGCAAATGAGTACAAGTAAAGACAGAAAGCGTGTTACAGAAATTAAATCAATCGATTTTAATTTTTGTTTTTCAAAAACTTAAAAAAATCTCGTTATGAGTTCAAATAGTAGAGTGTAGAAAAACCAAACTTCAAAAATATAGCGGGCAAAATGTCATTTCTTTAGAGCAACGCATATTTTATTTATTTAATTTTCGTACAGCCAAAAGAACTAAAATTTCAGCGCATTGCCGACAAATATGTCATTTAAATAATTTCAAATTACATAGATTTTCTTTCCTTTATTGAATTTTTTCAAGGGTTCAAGTTATCGCTAGATTCAAATTAACGAGTTTCAAACTATTAAGAGTCTACTGTACTTTGTTTTAGTTAATATTTAAAACTGCGTTTACGAAATACTGTGTTAGTTGCTAGTTATAATTATTAATCAAAAGCAAGCACAAGGTTTAAGTGAAATAGTTTGGACACTTTGTATTTTTTTTATCTACATGCATTTGTATTCTGAAAAAAAAATTAAAATAGTTTTTAATTTATTGTCTTCTTCTGTTAAAGCCAACATTAATGTATATTTATAAAAGGAATAAGATTAATATTTTCTTATAATAATGGACCAACAATTTGTAAAGTACGTGCACAATAATTTAAAAAAAAAACTTATTTCAAAGGAAATTTTAAAGTAATTGCCAAAAGTATTAAAATAAGTTTTTTTAGTAAAACCTTTTTAAAATATTTTTAAAAAAATATATTATAGTCTGTATATAAACAATTTTTTTTAAGCCAACAAACATATTTGTTTTTAAATTTACCAACACATTAGCTGAGCCGTTTATTTTGAAAGTGACATAAGTTACTTTTTCAAAAAAAATTTAGTTAATGGCAACACTAAACACAGTTGAACGGTATCTTTTCATACCTTTCAATATCTCGATTTAAAAGAAATGCGACTTATGCCACTTTAGAAATAAACGGCCAACATTTATGCCGCTTATACATATGTAGTCAAATTTATTGCAGCTTGAATAGAGAACAATTTTAGTAGAAACTTTTTATTTCATATTAACAACACAATAATATTGTAAATAAACTACATATTTAATGTACAAAATGTTTTAAAAGGAAGATAATTAGGGTATTCACAAGGTAGTCATAAAGTCATATGTCTTAAAAAAATAAAACAAAAAAATACTAATGTTGTGAGCATCCGCTCATAATTAAGTGTGCTATTAAATTTAAATCAGCTGCTGGAAAAAACAGAAAAATAAGTCATTTCAAAAATATTTTAAAATTAATGACTGCGACTTGTTAATTATATCAACGGCTTCGGCCGCACGGCTCAGGTTTCTACTGTCTATGACAAAACAATAAACACAGTTCAAAAAGTCTTATTATTATAGAACTTTTTTCTTTTAAGCACAACAATTTTTTTAAACTATTGTAAAATATTAAAACTTTAAGACAAAATCACTTGACCGTTTGAATACCCCAATTATTTTTAGATGAAAAAAAAAGATTGTGCTTTGAATCGTAAATCAGTGTTGCCACAATCTTAAATAAAAAAAAAATAAAAATAAAGTTAAATTTTCCATATTTTGAATTTGTTTAAAGTCTGTTTAAATGTCATTTATGATGACATTTAAAATGTAATTAAGTCAATTAAAAAATAATTCAACTAAGCCTAATTGTTAAAACCGGTTAAATGAAAAAAAACTACCAATATTTTTTTTTAATATATTGTATTGCATTACCAATACGGAGTTAAAACATATTTTGTAGGCAGTAAATTATAGTTTAACTAGCTTGGATCCAATGGAAAGTGAAATGTATACAATGGTTCCATATCTAAAATACCCTGAAACCGTCAAGCATGGAGGCGGCTTGTTAGTTAAGTTTAGTTTGAGGTGGCTTTTTGTTATGCGTATAGGAAGCAACTTCATGGAAATCTGGAAAACCCAAATTTTTCTTTTCCGTGTAATTCAGATTCGAAATAGCTAAAGTGAGTCCTATTTAATGTAACAAAGGTTTTTTGAAAATTTTTTGTATAAAGGTGGCATTTCCTTCTTATTTTTTAAAACTATTTTAGTTATTAAAGTCTTATAGATCATAATAAGAGCTTTAGAGAACAAACCCAAATGATCACTGGAAGTAAAATAGTGTCAAAGAAATTGGATTTTGAATACGGAATAGTGTCGCTACCTAATTACTTGGAAAGAAACACTATTTATAAATTATAAATTTATAATTTATATATTTATAAATTTAATTAAAATAAAATCCATTATTTTATTTTAAAAAATCAACTTTTAAAACACTTTGTACAAATCAACAATGTTATTAGAATTTATAACTGAAATACACCAAAAGTTAAATGTTACATAAGTTAAGGGTTTTTTTTTAATTTTTTTTATTTTGCAATTGTTATTTAAACAAAATGTTTAATAAAAATTTCTTTCTTAAAAAGTTAAACTTTGAAAGAAAAAAAACTGCTTTTGTTTTGTGTGTTCAATTAAATGTTTGTGTGTGAGTTATTTACAACTGTATTTATATGTGTCTGTCTCTCTCTCTCTCTCTTTCTTTGTTTACATTTATATAACAAACTGTATTTCTTCATCTCTTTATCTTTTGTCTTTCTTTCTGTTTATTTTTATCTTCACCTTAATGCTAAAAAATAAAAACAAAAAAAATGTTTGCTTTTAAAAATATTTATTAAATCACAAATAAACATTAAATCAAAATCTTAAACAAAATTAAATAACATGATTCCTTTATACATTTTTTTCCAACGAAAACCAAAACACACATTCTCCCAACCAAATCCAACATGCAAATCAAACAAAATCAAACCTTTTTGTTTCCCCTACTTATCTACACATTAAATAATGAACCCATACAAATGAACAGAATTCGAGGATGGTTGGGATGGCATCGAACTGATACCGAATATAATATTAAATCCTGGTTTCTGTGAAACAGATGGCCAAATTTCAGCACCACGTACTGTGGTATTTGGCGGCGATGATGGCAGCGACGAAAGCTGTGAATCAGAATCGGATCACGAGCCCCGAATCGAAAAGTTCAAACGTAAGTTATCGGTATTCTTTACAGATCCAACCATTTATCGATCGCATATTTGAGAAGAGTACAAAGTGATTTTGATGTAAATTTTTTATTTAATTTAAGTTTAGGGATTGGTTTATTTTTTATATTTAAAACAAATATTAATTTTAAAAATGTAAAAAAATAAAAATATATCAAAAATGTGCTTATGGTTAAACCTGTTAAATAAATAATTTAAGCTGATAATAAAGCTAAGATATTGTTGAGTAAAAAATCGAGCTTTTGTTATAAAAAAATCTAAAACTTAGAATAAATAAATTAAAAAAAAGCTGCGTTATTTAAATAACATAAAAATATATATTTTATTTAAAAAACATTTAACATAAATTCCCAAATTAGATCCTTTTATGTTTAGGAAAAAGTGTCTCCTTTTTTTTTAATTTATTTTACATTTCATTAGCAAAAAGAGCATCACTGCCAGTTATTAATTATTTAAAAAGAAGAAATTGACAAATTAGGCCTTTTATTTATTAGTTAAAGTTACATACTCTATAATATAAAAAATAATTGTTTTAATGTTTTAGGTTTTGTTGTTTATAAATAAAAAAGAACGAGTTAACTATTCAACAAGTAAAATTGCTTTATTCGGCTGTGCCGAGTCTTACATACCCTTCACATAGAAACGACATTAACAACTCAACCGTTTTTTATAAGGTTTGCTTTTATATATTTTCTTTTCAATACAGAAACGAGGCACAGGTTAGAAGTCAACATCTATTATAGGTTTTACTTCATCGCCATTGGGAGAAACGGCATTCCATTAGTCATAATCGACTAGGTGGTAGCGATGCTAGCTTCCAGGGTTGTGATTTTCGCTCTTGGTAACTTGTAGAGAATAATTTGGGCCACTGTAGGATGCCCACAGAAAGGCATTTCATCACCTATGCTGTGGACTTTTGTAGTTGATGAGCTACTTGAGAAGCTAAACGACTTAGGTTTCAGGACTATTAGGAACGTGAATGATTTAGTCATGTCGGTCGTAGGTTGGGTTGACAGTACCGTCTCTGACCGTATGCAATAAACCATTGACATTACTCTTAAGTGGTGCAGGGAACGGGTTTTGAATATAAACTCGATTAAAACCAATGAGAAGGCAAACACTGGACGGAACAACTATCACATTTTCTGATAGTGTAAAATACCTAGGGGTTACTCTGGATAGTTGGCTCTCATGGAATTATCACTTGGGGAACGTGGCTCACAAGGCCATCAGGGCATTTTACACCTGTCCGAGTCTTTTTGGTAGGGCATGGGGCCATGGTCGCTTGACACCATTATAAGACCGATGATGACCTACGCGGCTCTTGTGTGGTGGCCTAAGGTTGAGCAGGTTGGGGCTAGGGGCGTTCTAAGACACATTCATCGCCTTGTATGCATTGGCATTTCTGATATCTAGTTGGTATAGCCCCACTCTATTTGTCTGTGATCGACAGTGCGCTCAGGCGTCTTGCATCTTCAGGATATAAGCTTCCTGAGGAGCAGGGACTTGGGTTATTAACTTATTTTTTGGTTTTGAAAGATATTCCTAGGATAAAGGTCTTTGTTAGACATGCGATGTGGATATCTTCAAGCGCACCACTTGGAACAATGTATCCTGGAAAACTAAGGAGGGGCAAAGGTTTAATATGCCGATTAGTCAAAGCATCTGAACGGCGGCACTAGCGCTGGAGTATTTGAGCCCGGTTTTCAAAAGGCCGTAGCGATATTGCACACTGAGATCTACGCTATATGCGTATGTGCCTATAAAAGTATTAGAAGGAATGTAGGGGGCACTCGGACAGCAAGCGGCCTTAAGGGTCTTTGCGGGTTGTGATGCTAGATCCTCAGTGGTGAGGGAGTTCTTGGACACTCTTAATAAGTACGGCACTCGCAATGGCGTGACGCTGTTATGGATCCCTGGTCAAGGGGGCAATGAACGTGCCGACCGTTTCGCCAACTGCGGAGCCGTTTTGCGGTGTTTTCAACGGCTACTCTTGCAGGAAGTTGTCTGCTTTAAGGAATGCTAAATTTGATGCACACTGGAGTGAGGCTCAGGGAAAGCGACAGGCCAAGAGGTTTTTGACTCTATCTAAAGGTAAGTTTAGGGGGCTTCTGTCTCTTGAAAAGAAGGATCTATAAGACCTCACGGGTTTTTTAATGGTCACTGTTGTCTCGGATATCACTTGTACAACATTAGCAGGGCCGACATGTCGGTTTTGCTGTATAGAGCATTAGACCTCAGAGCATTTACTCTGAGAATTCCCGGCACTCTGTGCCCGAAGACTATGTTTCCTAAGTGGCAGTTTTGCTATACCGGCGGGCATTTGAAATTCATCGCCCCTTAAGTTTTTGGGCTTTATACAAAGCCTAGGCTTGTAGGCTATCCAAGTGGCTGCAAAATTCATAAAATTTTATGTTCGGTAGCTATAATAGTTTTTAAGACATGGTATTGCGGATACTGATATGACAAACTGATATATACTGTGTGATGGGTATAATGATTATTGGCTTAAAAACATACAAACTTTAAATTATAAATACGAACAATAAAATTATTAATAATAATCAGCTTAATGATTATCATAAAGTGTCATAAAAAATCATAAGATTAAACGCAAAAAATAAAAAATATATTGCTGTGATAAAAATAAAATTTTCAATTATTTAAAATTAACTTAAAAATTAGGCTATAAAAATTGAATTATCAATAGAAACGATTTTTTTATAACATTTGAATCAGTTGGATAAATATTAAGTACTCTTCATTGCTAAAATTTTTTTAAAAGGCATCTCCTTAAGTCAGATAATACAAAACAGTAAATTTTATTTAAATGAAAACTAAAAAAAGCAGTACAATGCATTACCATTTGAAAATACATACTGCATTAGGAAAAACTAATTTGGAGTCACGTTTTCGAGCATTGCTGCCATATGCCACGAAGGGCACGAAAAATGTTGGCCTCTATTTGTTACTGGCTTATCAGCGTAAACTAGCTCCGGTTTAATTTTTTCATAACTGAGTCCGAGGTTACACAATGAGAGGCAAAGCAACGAGCTACAGAAAAGTTATAAAATACTACTGAAGTGGCTTAAAAATAAAACTTATTTTAATTTTTAGTGGGTTTCTGAGCGGCAAAGAATATACATGACAAAAGTGAATGATGTGCTTTAAATCTTAAAAAGCTTATTAAAATTTATGGGAAATTTTGATAATTTCAAGTAATTAAAAACTATAGAAGAAATTCAAAGTTTAATACTGCTAAAATTGAAATTCAAAAAAATTAATAATAAATTTAGCCTAATTTTGAAACACATCTTTTCTCTGCGGAAATTGTTTTGCCAATTTAGCGTTAACTTTTTGCAATATCAAATTTAAGGATTTCAAAGACCCAAGGCAATATCGCCAAAAATTTGTCTGGAAATTTGCGAAGATTTTTATATAAATGAATAAATGATTTATGAGATAAACACTAAAACTTTTTTTCTTTAACGCATAAAATTCTTACAAATATGAATCTGATTTTTGTAATAACATTAAACGAACCTCGCTTCCAACGGCATTTTAACAAATAACTGCTCAAAAATTATGCTTTGTAATGAGCCGTTTACCGCTCAAACTCGCCCCTCTGTTGTTTGCTGCTTTGCTGCTCATTACGTGGCCTCGACCTAAGCCGAGCCAAACTGCAATTATCTGCAGCATATTTTTTTATAAACCAAAACTTTTAAGGCAAACATTAGGCCCGTCTTTAATACAATTTTGTAATAGAATATAAAGTATAAAACATAAATTTAATAAATTCGGATGATTAAATTATCAATCTATCGATGATAATTTGCCAGGGCAAACTGAATAAAAATGTCAAAAGTGACCTTTTAGTGTGCTCATTAGGATTTAAAGGGTTTAAAAAGCAACATATTATAATAAATTCAGATAGATATGGAGTTTCCCGTGTAGAACTTTGAGTTACTACAAAAAAACTGCTAAATGTATGTAAATTCAGTCAAACCTTTAAATGTAATTTTAAATGGCTGCAGATTTTTTTAAGAAACATCAATTTGGACACTAATATATATTGCACCGAAATTTTTTTAATATATTTTTGTGTTTATATATTTTTTTAACTTAATTAAAAACGTTTTATTCAGTAAATAATACATTTTTTACCCAATCCTTCTTACTTAACAATATATTTTAAATTTGTTCAATTCACAACTTGCTGTAGTTTGTAGAATCTACGACAGTTGTTGTTTTTCTGGGCCAAGCGTTCAAAAGTAGAAGAAAAATGTAAATAAACTATATAAGACATTTTGCACAAGTTAAAACAACTATTTTCATACAAAATATTAAAAAATACTTTTGCAGCTCCCATGATTTAAAACACCTTCTTCAATAGGTTTTAAATTAAACAATCAGGTTTTCATTTTTAATTTATATTAAGAATTTATTAAAAATTTTAATAACCAATGTGTTTTTGAAAATAAAAAACTAACCACACAGATCAATAGATCTCGAAAAGCTTAGCTTAAAATCAGTCTTATTTCGCCTTTCACATTATTGCAATATTTGAAGAGCACAATATGTTGGGAGACTGTCGCATTATTTTCTTGTTTTTATTGGACAGTACTACGGATACGTAATGCACATTACTCGTAATGATTATATATTAAGTATACGCAGTCAGGTACTTATTAAGTTTGTACAAAAGCTCTTTAAAACAAAAACAAAATTGTTCTGCAATATTTTTGAAATTTTTGTTTTTTTTTAATTAAACTATTGCATTTGCTGACAGAGTCTGTTTTAAGTAAAGCAAATCTATAAGCTAAAATGTACTATTATTTAGTTATCCATTGCTAAGTTATATATTATATTGAATAAGGCAAGCTCTATTGTAAGTGCTTCACGCTTACAATGGATTCAGGTAAAAATTTTTATAACAGATAATACACATGTGTGCACTTCCAAGAAAAATTTACGTGTAAGGCCAAATGGAATATATGTCATTTGTCAGGAAAAAGTAAAATTTTTTTTCCCGCAATTGCAGCACAAATAAAAGAAGGGAATTTTCTTTAATAACGTTTCTACATACACTTACGAGTATAGTTAAAAATTTGAGTATTTCTCTAGTAAAGAAAAATTATTTATTATAGTGTTACGTTATTTTTTGTTAGAAATAAACATATGTATTTAGTACTTTTTAAAAATCAATATACAACAAAAGTTAAAAACATTAAATTTTGTATGAAATGCGTGAAAACGTCGGCAAAACAGCAAAACGTAATTTCCAAAATTTTTCATCATACAACTGGTAAACGTTTTCATTACAATCGCCTAAAACTTCATAATTTTCTTTGAGCTTGCGCTGCAACTTCACTATTCACTGTTTACTATTCAATGGACATAAATTTTCTTCATTGCTCTTTTGTGACTTTTTAAAATTTTTATTAAATGGTAATTCATTTTTTTTTTTTATTAAAATCAGATCTATTACTATTTATTTAAATATTTATAATTTATTTGTATGTATGTATGTACATATGTGTTCATACATGTGGTGTTGGTTTTCAGTCCAAGCCTTCTATAATAATCTTCACGTTTAGTTATATAAAACCTGAATGTCTTATCTCACGTGAGGACAGCAGACGCCCTCGTGCTACAAGTTTTGTTCTCATTCTGAAATTTTTTCATCGCTTTGTAACAGAATATTATATTATTGCTTTTATCACGGGACACTCTTTAAATTTTTTCTTCTTAAGTTTCTAATTTTCTAAAAAAAATTTTTTTATTCTTGGCCAACTTAAGTTAAATTTAATTTATTACTTATTTTGCATTTGTATCCAGAAATAATAAATACTTTAAGTGTTACTTGCTGAACAGTTAATGTGGCATGGGTTATTCCACTCTCTACTCAATAACTGTCAAGGACTTACTGCAAGATCTCTAGACATTTGTGGCCCAAACTAAGTGGGCACTAATCTAATTTTGGGTAACAGCGGGGCAGTTCCTTAAAGCCAACTTGGGACCCTGACGATGTACTGTAATTTAAGATACATGACCAGAAAAAATATGGCAGAAAAACCACAGATTTATGCAGGCTGTGTGAGGGTTAGAAGGAATCGAGGACTTTAGAACATATTATCTGTCCCAAGGCCACACACTCTCTGACAAAGGTAGTTAGGATAGCATTTCTGCGAGTGGCTGTATGAGGTTTCCGGTTGTAAGATAGGGGGGATTTGTCCCAAGTGTGGGATGGCTATTAGGCAGACAGTTTTTAATATGCCATCTTTTTTCATTTTACTGTTACTATGCTTCGTCTTCCTTTATTCGAATGATTTAAAATGAAAAAAAAACTGTTTATTTTTACCTTTCTTTACCTAACCTAATTTAATCTTTTCCCCGTTTTAATTGTTTTTTTTTAACTTTCTATTACACGAGTACGTTTAGCTTTTTATTTTATATTTTGAAAACAATATTTGGCTTTAAGTTGGTTAAGCAATTAATTTAATATTACTTTAACCTAAAAGCACCTTAAAGCCGATTTAAGAAAACTAAAGGGTTGATTTATAATTTCTTTTTTTAAAAATTAGTTCATGTTAAAAAATATTTTTACCATCAAGTGATATTATTTAGTTAAATTACAATTTAGTTTCAATTAAATAAATAGAAATAAAATAATAAAATGCTGATTAAAATATACTTGGCCATAAATACATGCATAAATATTTTGTAAATAAAATGGCAAAACCTTAAAAAAATCACAATTACATACCAAAAAAATCAAAAAAATATTTTCTTCCACTTTAAGTGAAAAAAAATTTAATTTAAAGTAAAAAAAAACACATACGGCTAAAAGTTTAATTTATAAAAATTTTATTTTACAATTTTACATTAAATTAAAATTATAAAAACAACATACAAAAACCAAACTGTAAAAATAAATCATCAAAATATTAAAAAGCAACAATTCTTAACAAAGACTGTAGTTGACACTCTTATTTTTGGATATATATTTTCTAAGAAAAACTTAATGTAATTCCAAACTTTCTTATATTGATTTATAGTTTTACCAAAAAAAGATTTTTTTTTAATTTCAACATACACATCAAATTATTACACAGTTTGAAATTGGCATTTTATATAAAAATTGCTAAAAACAAATACGCATATTGTACTTACATATGAAGCAACAAAAAAATTAAAAAATTTATAGTAATTTAATTTATTTTTTGATTTGTTTTATATTAAAATAAAAGTAAAAAAGAATTTATAAGACAAAAATTATCAACAACGCTGAATTACAAATTTTAAGTATTAATACATTAATTGAATTTTAGTTTGTTTATAAACAAATCTTTAAAGCTTATAAGCTTTTTGTAAATTGCAAAAAAAAAAACTAAAAACAAAAAAATTATTTGTGAAATAAAAACTTTATACAAAAAAATTGTTTTATAAATCGTCTTTGATTTCAAATATAACGTTGAGGTAAGTGGCGTATGAGTAATATAAAATCATACATATAACGTTACCGTTATATATACTTATACCGAAAAATAACGTAATGACTACCGGAATTAATGCTAAATTAAAAAGAATGTATGAATTTCTGACACAGTAAATTTAAGCTGACGAGTAGTTTTTCATGAAGGATTACTTGCTTATGGAATCCCACTATAAGTCTTTTGATGTTTTAAGGTAAGAACCAATAAAATAAATATGACAAAATTAAACCAACAACTTACTTTACTTTAAAAGACTATTACACCGGAGGTTGTTTTTAACCTGAAGCCGAATTGGACGCCAGCTATTAGTGTTTTTTGCATGCTGGCCCCAATTGGAGGTACACAGAAAAAAAAACACGTTCTAAAATCAAGGATTTTATTCTTGAATTTTTCCAAAATCGTATTTGAAATTTTTAAGTACGATCCGTACTTAGTAGTTTCTTAAATCAAGTCGATTTTGATTCCTTAAAAAAATCAAGCAAAAAAAACTTGTATTTTTTTGGAGTATATTTTAAAATTTAAAAACAAGTGTCTCGGTAACCTATGTAGATGGTAGCACCCTGGTGTTGCAGTTCGGAGAGTCTCAGGCTAAAATCCCAACTACGACAAGAAAATTCGATCGATCAACTTATTACATCACAGTCGAAGATCGAGTTTTGGTGCATATTATGAACTGTGTGTGATTGAAAAAGCTAATCGAACGAATTTTCATTTGGTATTATGACCTGCATTCGACGGCTAAAAAATTTCACCCACTACATTTCTTTGTCGATAGCAAAAATACATTCGATAGAAAATTCGGTGCGCAACGAAAATTTCGACAGTGCTGCCAGCTCATAATACGAAATTGACATTCGATATTCGGTTTTCGATAACCAACGAAGATCAAACAACGAAATAATTTCTTTCAAAATAAATGTGTTAAATTTTTTTAAGAACTCGTGCGCTCGCTTAAAAATCTAAGCCAAAACCAAAATAAAAAAAAAAAAAAATTATAAATAATTTTTAACGACGGGCGCTACATTAATATATATGTAAGTGAAATCTAACTCCAGAAACTTTTTTTTTGTTTTTTTCTCTTCTGATTATGCACGTTTGTACGTTCCAAAAAAAATTCAAGTACTTTTGCAATATTAATAAAAATTTGGTATAAATCGTAAAAAGACGTTGAAAAGAAATAAATGTTTTTCAGTTGTTTGTATATTTCGGTCGAAAAATAAGACAAGTTAAAAATGCCTTTATATATATTTAATGTATGTACCCATCTAATATTAACAAAAAAAATGTTTAGCTCTTTACAACTTCGTTTGTTGATTGACTATTTTCTGGAAATGCCCATATACTTTTTTAGGGTCGCAAATGTATATTTTCGAAATTACAAACGCAGTAAGTGACTAATATATGATGTTTTCACTATGTAAAGCATATAAAAACCGGTGGGCTACTGTACCTTTTAATTTATTTTTTACTTTGTGCTTCTTTTAACTTAATTAAAAACACACACACTTTAATTGTCGGTTAATTTTTAATTTTTATTATTTTTTATTTTTTATGTTTAAACTTTATTTCACGTTATAATAATATTTATTTCTTAGCCGTAGTTTTTGTTTGGTTTTTACATAAATCTAAAATTTATCACTCATATTTTAGAAATTAATTTTTTATTTATTTTAGCAATAATCACGAAATTAAAATTTTGGTATATGTATTTTTAAATTTTTGATGCATAAATTTTAATTAATTAAGGGAATGCACATTAATTACAACTAATTAAATACTTAAAAAAGGACGTGAAAAACAAAATATAATCTTAGAACTTATGTATATATGATTAACTGCATGTAGACGTAAACATTTATGTATATTTGCGTGTGTGTGTGTGGTGTGTTTAGTATTTGCAAGCAAAAAAAATGTTTTCTATGGTAAAAGGTTTCCTAGAATTAATAATAGTAAGTTATATTATAGTAAAGTCAACTCTAACATTTATTGATTTGAAGTGTTTAGTTACCAAAGAACTTAAATGCTAAATTGGCTGGCTTTTTAATTATTTTTACAAAATACATACTTATTCGACAAAGTTAAAACAAAAAAATCAAGAAAAGTAAAGTGTTTTCAAAATTTTTAAAAAAATATTTTTTTCATGGTTTTTTTTTATTAATTTAAGCTTAAAATAGGACTTTTCGTTTCTTTTTAGAAAATAAATTCAATATAAGGTTGGTATTTGGTTTGAACATGTGATTTGTTTTTTTGCTTTTTATTTAGGTTTATAAAAAAAATTGCATTATTGTATTGTTTTTGTTTTTTTTTTTTTTTATTTGTTTAAATAACTTTCAAAGGGTCAAGCAATCAATTTCCATTTCAATTTTGTTTTATAAAATTTCAACCATTAAAATAAAGTTTTGTTGCATTGTTTTGTGTTATTGCATTTTTTTTAAATTATTTTCACTCATATTTCTTTTTCAGGCATTTTATTATATTTCAAATTTATTTGTACACTTTGTGAAAACATTTTTATTATGGCATAATAATCGCTGTTATATACTTTTAAAAAGCTCGGTATATTCTTAATAGCTAATTCAGAGCAAAACTGTGGATACTTACGATATGCTGGTTGCATATCATCCCATATCGTTAACAAATCACATTCATCTCTATAACAAAATACAAAATAAAAGAAGTGTTTAGAAATCAGTAATTGAAAATGTACTTTTAAAAGTATTTAAAATCAAGTATTTACCTGATTTCATTATTGCAATCACTTAAGGTTACAATTATATATTGTATCTTTAATTGGGATAATTGATTGTAAATATCGGAAGATTGTTGTCGACTAAATATACTGTAAATATGTTCAGTTCGTTCACTATAGAAAAGCATATAGATATTTAATTTTAAACTTTTCCATATACATATTTTTCAATAGTTACCTTATCTGTCTCATTTCTAAATGAGCGTGATTAGCAATTGGCCTCTTTGTTGACAGATGCACTGTGCCAATAATTTCAATAGGACCTATTTTGTTTTAAACCCCAAAAATGTTAAGCAAAAATCTTTGCTAAAAATATTTTTTTTAAAAACATACCAGCAAATACTGCATCCTTTTCAGTGTTCATTTTAATCCATTCAAGCATTGTATCCAATTCATCTTGACCCAAATTAAGTTTAGTTGAAGGGAAATATTCCTCTTGGATATTCTAAGACAAAAAAAAAGAACAAACAAAATTTTCTATAAATTCTTTCTTAAAGAAAGTATTACGGACATTCTCAGGTTTTATGGTGTCCGGATTATCGAGTTTGTACTGTGCTATAATTTATACGATTTTGTCTTGTTGTGTTAGAAACTTATTTAAATAAATTAAACTAAAAATTTAATACAAATACTTACTCTTATTCCCGGATTAATGATGCTTGTCAAAAACACCGATAAGTAGGCAGTCCAAAAAATGCGACGATTTTTCTTGGACATGAATGAGGAACATATTGTTGAACCGAGAACACAACCTTGTGTAAAACATATAAAAAATAATTTCCTTATACTGAGACCTATAAAAGCAAATACAGCCATTTGTAGAAAACTATAGAGATAATGAAAACTTTGATAGGTGGAGGCATTATTATCGTCATCTACATCAGAATCACTGTCATTGGAGTCCTTTGATGGCTTTGTGGTCTCTGAAGACTTATGTTGTTGTTGTTGCGATTCTTTTGAAGTTGACGATTTTTTACCATTCATGGACGGTTTAAATTTATTGGTTTTTGTAGAAGTTGATGATGTAAAAGAAAACTCCTGGTCTTGTTCATTTGCACCATAGCCATTGTCTGCAGGCAATTTCTCATCAGCTTCATCTTTTTCTTCGTCTTGACATTGTTTATCTTGCATGTTTGTTGATCTTTTATCTTTTTGTTCACGTATTTCGTTGATTTGTTCTTTAAGTTTTTTAATGTCATTCATAAACTCTAAATGTTCATTGGGATTTTCTTTTCTTAACTTTGATTTCTCTTTCATATAACGATCGTAGTCGTAGTCACATTTTGCAAATAGTTCCATGTGCTCATTAAGCATTGCTTCAGTTTCTTTTTTAGTCATATCGGACATGCTGATGTGATTTTCTTCTAGGAAGTCCTCTAATATATATTTTTTAGCTCTCTCAACTACTTCAGAGTTTGATTTATTGGGATCTGCTGATTTACGCCATTTGCGAAAGAACTTTGCCATTATTACTACGCCATACAAACAGTAGGGTTTGACCACCAAGTTCTTAATGAAGCCCCATAGTTCAGCCCATTCCACGCGTTCATATTCCGGATTACAAGCCGACAAGCTTGTTATAAAATTTACTTTGGCCTGCAGGCCCCAGTGTATGATTAAATCTCTGTACAATAAAAATGTATTTTCTATGGGCTTCGCAATGCCAGAAAATTCCAGCAGATCATTAATTGTGTTCTGCGAACAGATTGAGAGCATTAAACATAGTGGAATGGTTTTAAATATAAAATCTGCTGTGCATTCTGGTAAACTTGATTTTGAATCCTTTTGATGCTTTGTAATGGTAGTTGTAGTTGTCGAAGATGGGTTGTTAGTTGGCGATGGGGTTTCTTTATATAGACGTTTAGTTGTAACTATTGATAGGCCAATTAATGGCCCCAGCTGCCAACCAAACAAGTATCTACGATTTCCTTCCGAATAATAATAAGCAACAAAATTAGCCATTAATTGTGAAAAAGCATAATCGATTGCAAATATTCCGACCATTCGATCAGGCACCGAACTTATAGACCATGGCATCATGATTATTAGAATTTGACTTGCGAAAATAATGGCAGAGAACTGCCAACATAAAAGTGCCATTGTAGTAAGAGCAGCAAGTTTTAGAATCTAAAAAAAGACAAGCAAACCGAAAACAGTGTTTATATTTTTAATAAACATTTTTTATAGGCGTTTCCATTGTGACGGGTGTGATCATTTTACTCATATTTTTGCATATAAATTAAAAAATTTAAAAATATTTATTAAAAAAGTCTGTGATTTTAAAAGATGACACTTTTTTAAACGTTTAATAGTAGGTTAACTACAAGAAGACTGATGGATGTGATATTACAAATTTTATTAAAAAAACTTACTTCAAGACCGTATGTATAAAAATATTCTTTAGAAGGCGCTTAATTTTTTAAACCGCATTGTTTTTTTATGGTATTTGATACTTTATTATACCCTTTACATTCGTGATAAGGGTATATGCATAAAGTTTGTCGTTCCGTTTGTAATTTCTTTAATATCCATTTGCGACCCCATATATATATTTTCTCTATCCGAATAGATATAAAAGTTGATTTAGCGATGTCCGTTTGTCCACCTGTCCGTCTGTCTGTTAATCTTTTCAAATCAAGTTTCTAAGGCCACTGTATATTTCTCGGACCTGTTTGTTGCATCAAAACATCAAATATACTTGCAAGAATTTTGCTATTGACATTCAGCAAAATTACCCGATAACTGGAGAGATATAAGCCAGCAACCACAACTACCTCTGTTTATTTCTCTGAAATTTGTATATAAAGGCCCGAAATTGCCGCTACACATACATACATGACTACTTAAACCTATCTCCACCCCATAGCAGGGTTGCCATAAAAAGTTAATTTGTTTTAATTGATCCCATAGCTTCCAAGGTGCTCCTACAAAGGTCAAATGCAAGACAGACCCCTATTAGTTTTTCTTCCCAAACATTTTTGTGAAACATACCCTATCTTCAGTCCCTAACAGGGTTGCCATACAAAATTTTAAAAAACTTGGGTATACCCCTACAACTTCCCAGCCATTAGAAAAATAAAATGTGTCACAGATCCCCATTAGTTTTCCCTTCCAAACATGTACCTAAAACATACTTACCCCCTATTTTCATCACCTTATGGGGCTGCCATACAAAATTTACAAAAAATAGCTTAAAACGTCCAAAACTTCCCCAGAGTCGGCCTTAAAGAAATTAAGTGTACGATCGACCCCCATTAGTTTCCATTCCCAAACATATTCCCAGAACATACTTACTCCCTATCTGCATTGTCTTAGAGGGCTCCCATACAAAGTTTGGGAAATTTTAATTATTCGTCAACCCCCTTAACGCATCCAGGGTGCGTGAATACGTCAAATGTAGGATTGGCCCCAATTAATTTTTCCTTCCTAGAACAAACCTACCCGCTATTTATTCCTTGCCCCTCCCCCACCCCTAAAGAGGTTTCCACACAAAATTGAAACAAAATTTGGGTAAAAACCCCTACACGTTTTGAAGGGTATATAAGTTTCGGTACAGCCGTAGATAGCGCTTATACTTGTTTTTACAAAAAGCCATTTTTTTAAGAAAAGCTCTTTAAGTAAATACATTTCCATCAAAACTTAAAAAAATAGCCGATTTTACTTATACTCTTGCCAAATAAACAAAAAAAAAATTTAGAAAATTTTAAACAGAATACTTTTTTAATTTTTTACTTCAACTTACTGACACATATGACATTCTATATATCTTCCTTTCCGTGAGACGAACAATACAAACACATAAATAAAGCATTTGCAAAAATATAGCTGGGAAAGCAAAATTTTCCCTGGCCATCGGGCGCTCATAGATTTTTGAGGCAAAACTGTGAAACATGATATACGAGGCCACTGCATATATGCCTCCAAAAATATTACGGCTTAATAGCAGTCCATATATGTAGATTGTTAACACTGTAATACCACCTAATATCCAAACACATTCTAAATAAAACTGCAAAGACTGACCCTCGCACAGGCCGTATTCATTGATCATGTGCGTATCTTCAGAATGCCAGCAGTTTAACAGGGATAAAAGACCAAATTTTCTGTTTGCGCGCAGCACGCGATAAAAGAATCTAAAAAAAAGACGGAAAAAGCAAAAAGGAAGCATATTAAGACAAACAGATTCAAAACATATACCTAGAAATACATTGTAAAACCAAATTATGTTAAGTAGTAAAAGAATTGTCTTAAAAGAAAGTTTTTTGAAATGCAAACGGAATTTTTCGTGCTTGGAAACTGGTTTAAGAAAGCAGAAATAATTCTGATTAACTTTAAGTTGAGACTGTTTTTGATTTAGTGTACAATATGTATATCTAAACTTTTACACACATCTAAACAGCTACTTGATAAACTGTTATTTTTATTAAAAGCCTCTTTACTCAGAATAGTGGCGGGGTATCATTTATGTAAATACATGCAATTTTCCCAGTTACTTACCCTATTAAAATCTCTGGCAGTACATGAAACCGACTTAAGACATTCACACTGTGGGGATACTCAATCGTTGTGAGATTTGTCAGTTGATCTAGAGCAGACTGAAAGTCTGGTGCCTCTATAATTGTCTTATAGAAGCTATAATACAATGCATCTTCACGCCGAAACAACGATTCCCGTTGCAACTGTGTCAAGTGGGCAACGTTTGTGCGACTTTCAAAAATGGATTTTATGTGATGAACATACAAGAAAAAGAAACCTGTGCCTGTATAACAGAAAAAATTGTAATTTTAAAGAAAATTTTTAGGTATCTTAAATATTTAACTTACCAATTAATGACTGTGCCAGTAGCAAGACAAAATTCTTTTCCCTCATTACGTTTACTTTTTCAACTATGTATTTTTTGCTTCAGTTATTTACTTTTCGGAAACCAAGTTGTGTGTTCCCAATGTAAAAAAAATATTTGTGTAAGAAATAAATATATGTTAGATTATTTCTTCATAATTTATTTATTTTTAATTGTGTTGCATTTGTCTAAATTAATTTTATCAAAATATTATTTTCAACTTTATTTTCCGGCACTGTTTTAGCTACAAGAAGTTTTTATCACAAAAAATTATACTTTGACAATCAGCTGCAAAATAACGGCTTAACTTACACCGAGTCTTTTAAAAACGCGTGAATGCATCCGTCCGTTTTTCCTAAATTTCAGGCAGCCATAAGTGTGTAAAAAAACTAGCTTATTTTCAGAGCCAAAAAATGCTTTGTTTTTTACAAACCAAAACGAATGCGTATTGGCCGAACAGTGTACTCTATTTAAGTATAATATTTTGTGCTCGGTCTAAATGGAAAAATCAAATAGAGATAGAGATGTGGGGCAACACATACAATTTTTTTAAAAAATACAAGCGGCTTTCACTCTTGGTGATAAAGTGGGTATTATGTTGAGTATTTGTAATAAACAAGGTAAACAACACAAAAACAAAATCAAAAATTGTAAATTTACCTCATTTTCCATGTAAAACAATTTACTAGGCACTTAACTACAAAAGGTTAAAACCCCTACTAGGAGAAGTATTAGCCCAATGAACATGGTAAACATAGACATTAAAAAATGGTTGGGATTTCACTTTTTTGATTGGTCCATTTCCAAAACGCAAAAACCCTCAGATATGCGGCATACAATATTAAAAAAAGAAAAATAAGTATTGTTTGCATTAAACATATAGTTTATATATAATATTTTATTTTATGCTACTTTTAAAAAAGAAGCATATACATTTGTGTGCAAAATAATTAAATGCAAACAAAATCTTTAATATTTTTATTAGTGCCGTAAAACTTAAGTTTTATTGTTCGTTTGCACTAATTCACTTGAAAGCATGAGTAAAACATAAACTTTAGGTATGAAAAAAGTTTGGAGCTTGATATCTTTCAATATAACCGAGGTCCCAAAAAATGGATTACAGTTTAAAATAAAAACGCATATACCTAATCAATTTGCTATAAAATGTGCTGTGTAGCAAACAAAGAACCATTCGGTGATTTGGAAAAATCAAACATTTCCCCTCATTTTTATCAAAACCACTGTAGTGCCGTGCGACAAACAAGATATCACTTAAAGTACTTTTAGACGATATGTATGTTACACATGACTTGTCAAATTTTGCAGTGCGAAATTGATATCTGCCGTCTGAACGCGTTTAAACATTGCATGTGTAAAATACATATGTTAAAGTCATATGACAAATTTGTAATAAGAGCGTGCTCTATTTTCATCTGACAAAGTATGTGTCATCAGCTGTTTTTAGAATAACAACAAGGTAAAGTAAGTTGTTTGTTTTGGTTTGGAGGTTATGTCAGATGTAATTGCATACGTACATTTGAAAGCAAAAATTATAAACCGTCCCTAAATTGAAAATTTTAACAGACATACGCAATTACATGTGGATTGCAAAAGTGACAAGTCATGTGTAAAATACATATCGTGCGAAACCACCTTTCACAAAATGCATGTAATACTTTCAGTGCTTATAGTGTTAATCAAACTACTAACTTTTAATACAACCTTGCTTCTGGACATATTTAAAGAACTTATTCCTTTTTATTACCGCTTTTGGTTTGCAATCATAATAATGGTAAATGTATAAACAAATCTTTAACAATAATCAAAATTTAAATAATCTCTTTTAAAAATTTTAAGAACTGTGACACAAAGCGGCTTTCTTCAGATTTTTTTACATGGAGCCTCTTGATGCTATTGCTGGTCAAAGTGCAAGCTTATGACAAAGAAATGACTGTTCACGTTGACGCGGGCAAAAAAGAATGTTTTTTTCACCATGTGAAACTAGGCGAAACAATCGATATAGAATATCAAGTTATTGATGGTGGTCATGGAGATTTAGATATAAGCTTTTTGCTGGCAGACCCAAATGGCCTAATAATTGTGACCGATTTTAAAAAGCCTGAAAACATACACCGGCATGATGTGCAAAAAGAAGGGGATTACCGATTCTGCTTTGATAACACATTTAGTACATTTAATCGCAAAACAGTATTCTTTGAACTGATTGTGGAAAAGGAGGGCGAAGAGAATTTAGGAGATGATCAGTGGAATGATTCTCTTGAAGGCTTAACGCCCGAGGAATATTATGAAATGAAGGTGCAGGACATAATGGACTATATAGGACGCATACGCATGCAAATGACCAAAGCTAGACAAATACAAGATATGATAAGATCTCATGAGGCCAGAGATCGTAATTTAGCCGAAAATAATTACAGCAAGGTGAATAGCTGGTCTCTTTTTCAAATATGTGCCATGATAGCAGTGGGTCTGCTCCAAGTCTTCCTAGTGCGCAGTATATTTGATACAAACACTCGCATGAGTAAAGTTTGGCAAAAACTACGTTTGTAAATTTTATAACAAAAACAGTCATTTAGGTACCACGTTTCCCATTAAATTTATTTATGTATTAAAAAACCAAAAAAATGCTTTAAAGACCTTTTTATTACTAAAGCGCGTATTTTAAAATTTAACTTTTTACTAAAAAAAAACCTTAACTCAATTCCTTGTTTAACATCAACTTTAAACCAAAGATAAAAACATTTTAAAAATCAGGGATTAAAATTTGTTCATTGTATTGAAAATGTCATTGTAAAATACTTTATTTTTATTAAGATTAAATTAATAAGTAAGAAACTTGCCATAAATTCAGCTTTCCATATTGTGTAAGATCCAATTTTTTCTTAATTTATGGTGGCTTAAATATAATTTTATAATAGCGTTCAAGAAAATATGTGAACGACATTTTTTTAAGTTGTGTACCCAGCTTAAAAAAAAGAAGTTATTTATTGAATAGTACATCACATAAAAATTTATATTTTTTCTTTTTTTAAACCTCTATCTTGATATTATATTCAATAAACATTATAGATAGATGAAATTAAAATAAAAAACTCAAAAGCAATTGATTTAATGTTGTTCTTTTTTATATTAAAGAAAACAAATAATATGTTCCCTAAACATTTTATTTACCAGCCATTATTAATAATAGTATAAAATTTTTGAACCAATTACTAGTTGTTGAAAAACCTGCCTAGTTGTCGTTTAAATTTTGAGTTCAAATGTAATTCAAACTAAAATGATTGATTCAAAATAATTTTAACTCTACGGAATGCCAAATTTAAAAACTTTAATAGCATATGTATATAAAAACTAGATTCCTCTCGAACCGAAATTTTCTCTTTAACTAAAGCTAATGCAATAATTGTTTCCAATTAAAAAAATGCAAGTTAAATAAGAATTTTTTTGTTAACATTTTATTTTTCTATTAAAATAGTAATATGTATATTATTGCAATAAATATTCATTTTTTTCATATTTCTTTTTGAAATTTTCGTAAAAATAGCAAGAAATCTTTTTAAATCGATCTTTAAACCCAATTAATCGCGGAACGGAAAGTCTTTTTATTATGAATAAATAATAACTAAACTTAACGACATAAACATGAATGAAACTTACGCAAAAAAGACTGTAAGCTTGTGATGGTGTAAAAAAACTATATTAAAAAAAATATTTACATACTAGTAAAGATTATACATAAAATTGATCTACCCAAATTTTTGATTAATCTTCAAAGGTGATTCGCCCAGGTCCATGGTTTTTCATGTAACGCCGATATGATTTGTAACGCGGATTTTCGGCCAACTTTTTTTTCATTTCCTCCTCTTGCTCCTGCTTCCAAACATCAAACTTTTCCTTTTGCCACAATTCTAAATACAAATATTCATCAATTTGTTTGTCTTCTTGAGAATCGAATTGATGTTGACCCATTTTCATGTAACGACGTATTAGGTACAATTTCTCTTCACGACCATATGGCTGTTGGCAAATGTTAAATCTCCAAAACCAGTTGGCTTGCCAACATAGCCATTTTACGAGGGTGTAGGGAAAAATAATAATTTGCACCCAAAGAACATCCCAGACAGAGGGTTTAGCATACGCTCCTTTAACATCCATTTTCTCCTCTACCACTTTGCGTATTATTTTTTCCAGTTCTTCTTTCTGTTCCGCCTTAGAAAGCCGATTTCTGCCTTTTCTATTGTTGATTTTTTCATTAATTTCACCTTTTGCTATTTCCAAAGCTTTGTTACGGTATTTGGGAACAGTAGCAAAGTATTTGATTGCGGAGTCATAACGCTGCCAACCAGAATAATATTGTATTATGGAGATAATGGTTAGTGTGGCAATAATGACAACACGCACATCAACTTTAGGTGCCACACGTCTTCTGTAATAACGGTAGTAATGAGCATAGTATTCATCTGGATTATCCAACATATAGTCGTAGTCATTGCGAGATTCATCATCCTTTAAAATCTCATAGGCTGTGGCAATAAGCTTAAATTGTATTTCAGCATCTTTTTTCGCCTCTTCTGTCCGGTGCATATCAGGATGATGTTTGCGAGCCAGCAGTCTATATGCTTTGGCTATTTCGGATTTAGTGTTATCGCGTGTCACACCCAAGACATCATAACAATTTTGTTTGCCACAATACAGGCCATCTAATAGGCCCCAACATACTGTAGGTAAAACCATAAAAAGGTACAGACTTATTGTCCATCCCTTTAGTGTTCTCTGCATTAGCATTGTATATATTTTTTAACTTTTCTACAAAAAAACATATGCGGATAACGAACAAAATTACGTTTTTTGTTAATGCCACGTTTTGAAATTGCTGTCTGTAGTAACTTTCTTTAAGAACCCGGCAATGATTTTGACCACGGTTATGCTTTTTGCGATATCGACGTCAACTTGTTGCTTATTTTTCACTTAATTTTATTTTAAAGCTTTTAATTTGAATTTGCACATTTTTAAACTCTTTTACTGTTTGACCCTAAGTTTTATTAGCTGCATGTTGTAACAACTTTTATAATTCTTGGCTAAAAAAGTTATTAACACTTTCTTCAAAGTTTTCGTTTTGGTCAAAAAATCGAGCGATTAAAAAAACAATTTTTTTAGCCTCTCATTACTTTTGTTATCAGCAATCACTGTTGCCAAGTTGAAGTTTTCACCCTAAATTAAGGAATATTTTTTACGTTGAAAACTTTAAAGGGGGATATTAAGAGGGAACAAAATTCTAAAATATTGGATTTGACAATGTTTGGATTGATTTTTGATTTTTTTAGTTACAGCTAAATGTGTATCCTTTTGAAGTCAACTAAAGCTAGGAATATGGTAAAAGAGAGGAAGTTTTGTACTTTCAAAAATTTTGAAAGGAAATTTATTTAGAATTTGATCCTAATATTTTTAGTTAATTAAAAAATAATACATTAAGTGATAGCCAATTGTTTCCCAAACGTAAAAGGGGAAAAGATTAGAAAAACAGAACAGTAACAAAAAATGGTTTGTTGAGTTTTTGAAAGAACTCTTGAATGTTTTAGTTTGTTTAAGACGCAAAAAAAATTCATGATGTTTTTCAAAATTTTAGTTTAAGTCTACTGACGTTTTGGTTTAAGAACCAATGAAATGCATATATACCAACTTAACCTACAACAAACCCAATATCTCGTATAAAACCACCTTTAATATATAACCTCCAACAATGAAAACCGGTTTTGGTTGGCAGCACTGGAATCAAATATAGTTTTTACAGTACATTTTTATAGTTTTTTATTTATTTTTATTGCGGACAACACGTGCATAATTTTTCTAAAATAAAATATTTCTTTGAAATCATTCCAAAAATGTCTGAATTAAAAAAGAAAAAACGTATTTCAAAGAAAAATAAATCCGCCTGGCGTAAAACAGACATTAAAGATGTAGAGGAATATCTGGAAGATCAGCGGCAAGAAGAAAGAATTGGGTAAGCAAATAACGGCTATTTTACATTAGGAAATTAAAAATTTAACTTTTTGTTTAGCACATTTGAACAAAAACTAGATCAAGAACTGTTTCAGGTGGATGTGACACCCTTAGAAGTCAACAAAAATAAACGCTTGACGGAAAAACAAAAAAGGAAGCTCAATGCCCAGAAGCCAATGAGATCATTTCAGTCTTTGGAAAATACTTCAAAAGTTCAAGATCCTATTGTTAAGAGGTGGGTGAATTAAAATGAAGTTTAAAATATTATTTACCTATGCATAAAATAACTTATTTGTAGAAATATTCAAATCCAAAAAAAGGCTGGTCGAAATATTGAAGAAGAGGTTTATAATCCAAAAAAACCTAGAGATTTCCAGGCCACCAAGGATCGTCTGAAAACCTATGCACAAGTGGAAGCCAAACTAAAAAAGAGAAGCTCCAAGCTACCCCAAATAGATAAAGATTTATGGGCTGCAGAAGATTTTCGTAGTAAAATACCAGGTCTTAAGGATGAAAAAGGTTGGATATCCAAAGAGCTCAGTGTTTATCATGCTCAAAAATTAGGGCTTCCCGTTTATAAGGTGCACGATAGTATAAGACATAGGACTACAAAAGCAAGGTAAGCTTGGAAATAAGGAAAGTTATAAATATATTCGTTTTGTTTGCAGAAATTTAGTATCCGGATATACGAGTACATACACATATCTTTAATGTGTTCTTATATTTTTCCAAGAGGGTTTTAACAGCTTTACTTAGGAGAAAAAAAAATTTTTTTTTTTAATTACTGACATCCAATAGCATTCATGAAATTAAGGTCAAGTTTCAAAAGCTTTAAATTAGCAGCTTAGCAGATGGCCTAAAAAATGTTTACTAAGCAAAACCACAACTAGAAGAGGTTGGGAAAAGTATGTTAGGTGGAGCAATTTTTTAAAAGTGTAGAAACTTTTTTCAGAATTTTTTTAATTCAAGACTACATATTTCAATTTCAAAAAATTCTAAATTTATTTCAGAAATTTTTAATTAGAGTAATTTTGAAATGTTTGGAGGCTGTTATGGAATCTGATAGCTGTCAAAATCGGACTTAAAAGCGGCTTTTGAATACTTCCGCGTAACGAATTTTGAATTAAAAGTGTGGAGCTCAAATTAAAAACCAGTATTTTAATCAAGAAATAAAAACTGCAAAGATTTATGCCACTGAAGTATCTGTTGAGATTTTCAAATTCGATTTCGATAACTATTGGATTTCATGACAACCCTGATTATTCAGGATTTATTCCAGTTTTCTTAGTTTATTTACAAGTTTTGTTGTAGGTTTAAATTGTTTATATGAGTTTCTTTGGTACTTACGCCAAATTATCAGTAGGGTTCAACCAAATGTAATTCCTAATAATGAGTTTTTTTTTTTGGAAGTTATATAAAGGCAGAGGTAGTCAGTAATTCAAGAATATAGTTGAAGTTTTCGGATGGTGAAAAATTTGTAATTTTTGATTAATTAACCGGATTTTTAGTCAAAGCAAAGAAAAATTTGATAGAAACGATTTTTTTTTTGTTGTTTACAGAAAATTTGAGCCTCCTCATCCTGGAATTAGTTACAATCCCTCTTTTGAAGACCACCAAAACCTAATATCTAAAGTTGTCAAAACAGAAGAAAATATAATTAAAAAAGAAAAGCATTTAAAACGCGTAACCACAAAAATGTTTTGCAAAGTTACGCCCGAAGAAAGGGATCGTTTGCGTCTTAAGGAAATGAGTGCCGACATAGATGATGATGAAGAAATTGAAAATACTGAATTAAATACTAATGAAGACGCTGATATCACAACTGGCAACGAGGTGGCTCCTTATCACACCATTAATCCTCCAGTAGAGAATAAAAAAAAATCAAAATCGGCACGTAACAAAGAACTTAAACAAAAAGAACTTCAAAAGAATTTGGAAAAGAAAAAGTCTTTAAAAAAACAAATAGCTGACCTTAATCGAATTAAATCTCTTAAGGCGGAGGTTCTAGCCGAAGAGCAGGAACTCAATGAAATAAAGAAGAGTCGTAAAAAGGCTGCATATAAAAAGAAGTTCGAACCAAAACGTTTGGGTCGTCTCAAATATGTTGAACCTGATCAAGACCTCACAATGCCTCAAGATTTGTCCGGCAATATGCGCAATATCAAGCAAGAATCAAGTTTGTTAGTCGATCGTTTCAAAAACTTCCAGAAACGCAACATTCTACCAGTTAGTGTTGCAACTGGCAAACAGAAAGCTCCTAAAATAAAACGTTTCCCACGCAGTTCAC
Organism: Melanophora roralis; assembly: GCA_963583895.1. Taxonomy (NCBI): domain Eukaryota; kingdom Metazoa; phylum Arthropoda; class Insecta; order Diptera; family Rhinophoridae; genus Melanophora; species Melanophora roralis. Next base: position 32,397,982 of record OY757190.1, on the reverse strand, counting down.
ACAAGGATCCTGGTGTGTCCTACCATATGCTGCGGGAACAACGTTTGGCCAAAAATAAAAAAATCGCAATCCCCGCTCTATAATATTCTGTATGGGTTTGTTTAAATATTTTTTTTTAATTCAAAAATATGTGAATAAATTTATTAACCTGTTTAAATATAAAAAATCGGATGTTTATACGTGATCGATAAACTAAAAAACTACTGCACAGATTTTTACGAAAATTTGTACGTAACTTCTATAGACCATGAGCCGTTTTCGTTTGCAGTTTTGCGTTTGTCCGGTGGATATTCGCGAATTTCGGAAAAAATTGATTGAGGTTGGTTTTACAAATTTTGGGTAAATCCGCCGACAAAGGTGGTTGGGAGGGTGCTTTTTAGATGGACTTGGTCTCTGGGCTGGGGGATGAGGGGGTGAGTCGCTGAGCAGATAGGTGATTCAGCGCCCATGACTACTGACATTTTTGGATTTCTTGCAGACGACACTCTTGCTCTATTTTCCTTTTTTCCTGTGGAATGCTTGTCTACTTGTTTACTAGCATTAAAAAGAAAAAATGTTACATGTAATTTCATAAAATTCGTTACATGAATTTTCTTGAATTATTTTTTATTTTTATTTCTCCAAATACTAAAAATAATAATTTAAGAACATTTGTTTTCTTTGCAAATTTCAATATGTATTTAAGATTTTATGGGAAATCATTCCTTGTAAGTAGTAAAATTTATACTAAAAATTAAATGAAGGCAAATTGAAAGCTAAGAAATTTATCGAATTTCTATTGCATATTCTTCAGATTTTGTATCGGTCATTTGATCATTTCTAGCTTTGAGTTTCATATGTTGTTGCATCGATTGCTGTGTTATAATTATTTCTTGACTATCTTCGTCTTCAACCTCTGGAATGTCATCTTCACTTACATGTTCCGTTGTATAAACACACTCTTCGACGCTTTGCGATCTTTTCGTTTCAATTTGATTTTGACTATTATCATCAATTGTGGAATTGTCGATTATAACTTCTATACAACTGTGATGTTGTTCGACATGTGCTAGAAGATATGCTTTTTTCGTAAAGCCCTTACTGCAATATTCGCAACGGAATCTCTTTTCACCTGTGTGCGTTAGTACATGAACGGAGAGAACATGAGCGTAGGCAAAAGATTTTCCACAAGTTGTACAGTGGTATGGACGCTCACCAGTATGAGTGCGTTCGTGTTTAACGCGGGAGCCAAAATCGGAAAAACGGCGTTCACAATATTGGCAAGAATAAGGTTTTTGACCAGTATGAACACGCATATGACGTCGAAGTTCCACATTTGAAACGAATGCCTTGTCGCAAAAATCGCATGGGAATGGTTTATCATTGTAGTGGCGGCGCATGTGTGCATTCAAGGCATGTTGATAGCGATAGGAATTTCCACAAAGATCACAGATTTTTGGTGACTTTGTGTCTTGAGATAAACGTTTACGTTTATTTGTTTTTACTTGCCTCACCTTGGGTTTATACGATTCATCAGAGCTGTTAATTTCACTTTTTACAACTTGATTAAAGCTTACACTTTTGTTTTGAGTAGCACTGACGTTTTTGGTCGTCACTACCTTTTTTTCTTGTTCTATCCTTGCAATACCTTTTGGTTGTTTTTTTACGTTTTCAATGAAATCTGTAAACTTGCTAAAACTCTCTTCAGTACCAATACGTAAACCCGTTTTATTTTGAGGTTTACAAGATATTTTTCTTTCAACTCTAAAAGATTCATCCGGTGAAGCCTCTTCGGTTAAGTAATACTCGACAAAAGCGTCTTCATCTTCCTTTTCAATTTGTTCCTCGTCGAATTTATCTTCGTTTGCCGTGTTTCTTTCTTCTACTTCAATTTTTGGAAATTCTTTGGATGAATCCGGCGTCCGCACATCATCAGCATGTGGTAGGTCCTCAAAGAACGTCGAACTCACTTTGTCATTATTATTCGCCAATTCCTCGACATCCTCAGTTTTCTTTCGTACCAATGCTCCCTCAGGCTTTTTGTTTTCCTCATTAATACTTTTGACACGTTTTATTTCTATGCCTTTTGGAATCTTGGTTTCTTGAACCTCTTTTGTCGATTGCTGTACTTTGGGATCTAACTTGCCAATAGTCTGAAATAAAGCTGCAACAGTTTCGCAATTTTTTCGAAAGCGCCAGGCGGCCTTTAAATCTTTCAAGCAATCAGTGCATATTTTACTGGGCAACGTTTGATTGTTTATATCAAGTTTTAGCTCTGAGAGTATGGAAATCTTTTGGGCAATTTGCAGTTCAGAACTGTCTGAATTCTCGGTTGCAAAGATTGGATGCACTTCCTTGTCGGGTTGTATGCAAATCAAACATACATCTAAGTTAATTACAACATACATTTTGTAATTTTTGAGCTAAGATAACAGTTTTATTTGTATAATAGTTAAGTTTTCCTGTTTTTTTTATTTATTATAAGATATTTTTTAATTATACCATAAGCAAACCTGAGATGAATTACTTACAAGGTGTGCGCAGTAGAGCAGCAAAAATAACAAAAAAAAACTTGTATTCAGATGTATGGTAAACGATTGTTAATTTCTTAATTTCTCTTTTCTTTTGAACACAATTCAAAATTTCCGCAGCATGTTAAAGCATATTTAATTTTGTTAACATATTATATTATTTAACAAACGTAAAATACAGTAAAATCCCCTACATTAGACAAAATTATTAACGAAATCTCAAATTTGATACCTACACAACTGTTGTAGTAACAGCACCTTGCAATTTTTTAAACCTTGTTGCTATCAAGGCGAATATATATCAGGTGGCCTTAGTAATTCAGATAAATAACATTATATCGTTTACATGTAAAATATGTTTATATTTTCTTCTTGTTTACTAACAATATATGTAGTATTTTAATAATATCTAGGAATTGCTGGTGAAGAGTTTGTGAGTTTTTTTTAACTGTCCGAAATTTATATGACAATAATAAAGCCTTGCATATGTTAACATGAATAGCATAGCAGCAAGTATGACATCATGCAAGTACCATGTTGTGTTCTGCTTTTTATACATTTTCGGTATGACATGCGAAGGCACACAACAACATGAAAAAAGCATGATGTCTTGTAAAAAGACACTATGTTTTTCACGTTACATATTTTGAAAGAATTATGTTTAGCATGCATCACAAAGAAAATTAGCGCGGTTTAAAGTAAACAATCGTACAAATTTAAATATTAATATATATAAATATTTGTATAACAACACTTTTTAAAATATTTGTTAGGATTTAATCCCATATTTCTTGTTTATTTATAGGGTTTCTTAAAAAAACTCATGAATATTTTCTGTCTTTATTTAATAACCTCAATAAACAAAATGAGAATTACTATAAGCAAACCAAAACGTTCAAGTTTTTTTAAGAATCCAACAAACCATTATTCGCTATTCACTTGTTTTGATTTTCTTTGTCCCCCTTACATTTGAATAACCATTGGTTATTAGTAAAAAAAACTTCCATGGTTAAACAACAAGGTTTTGTTTTCGGTAGCCCTTATAATACATTTAGTAATAACTTATTACTAAATGTATTATAAGGGCTACCGAAAACAAAACCTTGTTGTTTAACCATGGAAGTTTTTTTTCAGGTTTTGAAAGGCTTTTCGCGTTTAATTTAACTTTCTAAACAAGTTCACCTCATGAACATACCTGCATAAATAAAAGTAAATATACTATATGCGCAAGTTTATAAATTTCTTAAATTTTAAATAAAACATTGTGAGTAAAAATTAAAAATTTTAATTTTGGTTTGGAGATTAGCTAATTAAAACAGGTAAACTTTGCTAAAGTTATTAAGGTAATGTACTTTGCTATCCTTGTTAATTTAAAAAAATTCGTAAGTAACTTTGACTAATTTTTTAGTTGATTTTTCAAACATGGGAACCAACTTAAATTTAAGGCATATAAGGAACATAGTAACTGCCATTCTACTCATTCTACCTACAATTGACCTATCCACAGGCACCCTGAAAGCTGTAGGGGGGAATAATTACAATTTTACAAAACTTTTTATGGGACCCCGATGGCACAATTACCTTAAAAGGTATCGCAACGGCAACAACTACAAAAAACACGAAACCACATTTAAAAAGTTGTAGTTAAAACAACGTCGTTATTGTAAGGAAAACATACCGTTTTGATAGTTTGAACGCGTAAGCAAACTCGCGCAAAAAATAGTCAACTGTTGAATCGACTATACCTTGTTAAGTTATTGTACCATAGGAGCCCCGTTGGGCGATGCAGATAGGGGATAAGTATATCTTAGAAAAACCCTCTTCATAAGTTGGGGTCAGTCCTACATATGTTCTATCCACGGGCACCCTGGAAGCTATAAGGGGGATTTATCGCAATTTCCCAAACTTTGTATGGGAGCCCCCATACACGATGGCGTTTGGGGGTATGTATGTTCTAGGAATATGTTTGGGAGGGGGAACTAATGGGGGTCTGTAATACATTTTATTTCTCTACAGGCGACTCCAGGCAAGTTGTCATGATTTTTACCTTATTTTTTCAAATTTCGTATATAAGTATGTTGTAGAAAATATTTGCAAGAAAAAATTAGTTTGGGTCAGTCCTACATTTAACCTAATAAGGGGCACCCTGAAAGCTTTTGGGGGGATTTATTACAATTTCCAAAAATTCGAAATTTACATCCCTGACAAATTTGCAACAACAATATTTGTAAACCAAACCGGGCTGACTATAAACAAATAATAAAATCAAACAATAAAAATGGAAAATCCTTTCAATAGTTTCCTTTTAGACATTATAAATTATTTTGTGCCCTGTCCGCAAACAAACGAATTTAAAAATTTCCGTAAAATCTCGACGCTTATAAGAGTACATAGTAAACAACTGAGACAGAATGGTGATGTCAGTTTTCCTAGTAAAACAGAAATTTGGCTCCACTATTTTCCTAATGCCAACAGTCAAATTAATGAAACGGCATTTCAACAATTAAATACAGGCGAAGAGTTGGTTGACAAAGAGAAAAATAGGCTTTTGGAGGTATCCCAACACTGGCAATTTCCAGTTGAAGAACTGGTTATCAGGCAGGAGAGAGTTTATCTCTATTTGCAACGGAGGGCTTTAATAAGCCGTTTTGTACCTGAAGTTTTAAAATGTGATAATTATGGCCAGCTAAAAAAATCTGCAAACAAATATCTATATTTAAATCCTCTACCAGAAGAGGAATCTATCGAAGATTTATCATTTTATAGAAGTAAACTAATGCACAATGTATTAGAAAACCTATTCAAATACTCTAGGTGGAATCAAACCGAAAATATGCACGGCCAGGATGACGATAACAATTTTATAAATATTCAAGTTGGAAGTGTTGCATTCAAAGCTGCCAACAATCATAGCTCCGTTATTATAAAATGTGGTATAGTAACTGACCCCTCAAATAACAATAAACTGTGCCTAATGCCAACAACAGATTATTTAAAGTATGTGGTGGATGGTTAATCTAATAAAAACATGGTTACTGTTTCCTTTTTTTTAGCATTCGTTCAGACGACATGACTTTAATGGCTTTGCATAAATATGGCATTCGTGTCAAACAAGACGACCGCTTTTGTGCACTAATGAAACGCTTAGGTTCCGCTGCCGCTACAGTTGATTTGTTGGAAGTAAAACATACTAGTCCTGTGCATATAATATGCAATGGCCAGGGAAGCACTAAGGGTGCTGCTTTTATTTTGTATAACTCAGCGAGACTAGAGACCCTTTTGAGGACATTCCAGCAACGAATAGATGAAGGAGATTATGATCCATTGCCTCCAATTGATCGTATACAATGGGATTTACTAAATGAAGAGGTAATTTTTAATGGAAGGAATTCGAGTTATTATATTATTAGTAGTTCTTCGAATTTATCTTTAAAAACCTCCCTGGTCGTGTAAGTGATGAATCTTTACTGTAGTAAAAAAAAAAATTGATTGGCTTAAAGGCATTTTTAGGATGTATTTAAAATTGTTTTAAGCAAAAACCAATTTGTTACCCACTTAGTGCAAAAAGTTAAAAAAAAATAAAAAAAACCTAATATAAGAAAAATCCGTATTCTCCGCTATAAAGATTTGCTAACTTTATATAGGTTACCAGTCCCTAATTTGCAAAAAAGGTAAGAAAGTACAAAAAAAAAATTAATATATACTTTTTACGCACTTAGTTGACTTTTGCCGTCAATATGGGTCGAAAGACCTTAGTTTTATATTTCTAGACTCATAATTTTTAAAATGCAAAACAGTACCAAACATGCTAAAAAGGACTTTTTGTCGATTTAGTTGACTTCAGACCTCTGTATGAGTAAATAGTCCTCAGTTGAATAGTTCTAGTCCCTTATTTCATATTTTTAGACTGATTGTCTCAAAGAGTACCAAAAATGTAAAAAAATAATTTTTGTTTACTTTGTTTAGTTCTGACACCGGTCAGAAAACCTTGATTTAATTTTATACTTATAATCTAAAAAAAAACGTAAAATATTAATAGTTCTTCCTTTCATACTTCTTGACTCATAATCTAAAAATATACAAAAAAGGACCAAAAAAATGTGATAAAATATTTGTCCAAAAAAAAGCAAAAACCTTAAAATTACGTTTTTCCTGCATACATTATTTTGAATCTCAATTGTAGTTTGTGTCCTTTTACCCTTAGGGATCAAGAACCTCGAAAAAGTATTCGTTTTTTTCAAAAGCTTTTGAACGAATTTTAAACTATTTTTCTATATTTAATGGTTTAAAAAGCACTAAAGTATTACTGTCAGTACGTGTTATGATTGAAATCAACTTTTTGAAGCCCTCAGATGTCGCATAGATCCGTAAGTGGTATCAAATTATCAGAAATATCTGGAGAAAATCGCTATTTAAATTCAGCGAAATCGCCTGATAACTGACCTCTGTTTATTTTTTTAACATTTACACATTTAAACCTCTACAACTCCCCCGGAGTTGCTCCTACACGCGTGCAATGTAAGACCGACATCCATTAATTTTTCCTCACAAATATTTTTGTGAAACATACTTACCCCATATCTCCAGCTCCTAATTGCTCCCACAGCTTCAAGTGTGCTCCTACAGAGGTTAAATGTAATACCGACCCATATTAATTTTTCCTCTTAAACATTTGTGTGGAGCATATTTGCCTCCTATTACCAGCCCTTAACAGGGTAGCCATACAAAATTTTTAAATATTACATACAACTTCCCTGTAGTCGCCCTTAGAGGCATAAAATGTATTTTAGACCCCCATTAGTTTTACCTTCCAAACATATTCCTAGAAAATACTTAACAAAATTTATAAAAATGATGTAAAAACGCCAATAACTTCTCCAGAGTCGGCCTTAGAGAAATAAAGTGTATGACCGACCCCCATTAGCTTTTCCTCCCAAACATATTCATAAAACATACTTACCCCGTATCAACATCGTCTAGGGGGTCTCCATAAGGGAGTTGCCATACAAAATTGAAAAATATTAGGGTAAAAACCCCTACATGTTGTGAAGGGTATATAAGATTCGGCACACCCTAATATAGCGCTCTTACTTGTTTTAGTCGAGATTTTTTTTTAATTGTGATATATGAGCATATTATTTTCAAAATAAATGAAAATCTAGGATTTAAAAAAAATACCAGTTGGGGCCTTTCTATATTAAGGTAACGATATACAAGTATTTTATTTTTACTTTATTTTCTTTATTCGTGGTATTTTTAGGAAGAATGGGAATTGGTTTATGTCTATTTAGCTGGATTTCCTAATCTTATTGATCGTTGTTTGGAACAATTAGAACGTGGTTTATGCTCGACACATTTAATCATACACTTTTTGCATGGCCTTGTCGCCGTATTCAGCGTTTACTATCGAAGAATAAGAATTTTAACGGTAAGTCCAATGATTTTTATATACATATTTTCGTATAGTACGCAGTAGAAATGATAAAATATATTATTAATAGGAAAAACGTGATCACTTGATGTCCTACGTCTATGCGCGCATTTATCTAATCAAAGCTGTACGAGAAGTACTCAATAAGACCTTGGCTTTGTTAAATATTGAACCAGTTGAATTTATGTAAGAAAAAAAAAAATAATGTAATTATCTTTACCTTTTTTTTATCCGTTTAGTGAATTTTGACATAAAAGAACGTTTTTTTGTTTGTTTAACTAAGTTTTACTTTTCGTTTTTGTTTAACAATTAATATATCACATCAAACTTTTTTGACTTTTTTTACTTAAACTTAAACTAATTTAATCTTCTTTTATTATTTTTTAATGTATATTTATGAAACAGGTGTACATATGTTTTTTTTTTTTGTTTTTGTGTATAAAAATGCAGTTTGACTCTTGTTTTTTTTTAACAATAACTTAAAATCTAAATTTTCTTATAAAATAAAAAACTTATTAAATAAGTTATATTTTAAAGTTTTGTTTTTTAATAAAAAATAATAATTTTTATATAAAAAAAAATTGTTAAAATGGAGAAATCGTGTTTTTTTAACTTTTTTCTGATAATACTTTTGCGTAAGTAATTAATTTTGTTTAGAAATCAAATAGTTTCAGGTTTCAAAACTTAAAAATAAAAAATAAATAGAAAGTGATAATGATAATAAATATTTTTTCTAAAGAGTGAAACCTTAGAAGTTGTATTATTAGGCAAAGTTTTTAAAATAGTATGTTTAAATTTTTTATATAATATTAAAAGAAATATGAATCTTAAAAAAACTTCTTTTAAAGACGTATACTTTTAATTTATGTTCATGTTATATTAGTTTAACAACATATTCTTAATAAAATATTTTAATTTATATATATATAATAATAATATTTCAAAACATTTCATAAAAAAGGTAGTCAAAAATATATTTGTCTGTTGTTTCTTTAAAATAATGACTTGTTCAAAGTCATCTATACGATCTTAAACTTGCAGTAACATTTCATGGTTATTCAAAAAACTTATAGATGCCATACTTATCGTTGCCTAAAATGTAAAGGGGCTTAACAATCAATAATATAAAAACAAAGTTTTTAATATATCATGGTATACCACACACACGTTTTTAAATGGAATTCACCTTTTTCTATATTTTTAAGAAATGACTGACTAAGTGACCGACTGATTTATAATCGGCCAGTCCAGGCGTAAAGTCAGATACTTTAGTTTTGGACCGCAAGTAACCCTATCGATATGTGTAGACCCCCTAGGGGATTTCGAAAAATTCGAGCCCTAAGATGGTAAAAATGGACCAAATAGGAAAAAATTGATAAGTTGCTTTCTTCGGACCTATGCCCAATAAAAAATAACATGTTAAAAATATTTTATATACTTAAAAACAGGAACGGACCCGTGTCTGGTACTTTTTTAAAATATTGGACCCTTAGGTATAAAATGGTAAAAACTATATTTTAGTTCTGATTGGGTCCGTTTTGATACTATTGGATCAATAATGATAATAAAATATATTTGAAAAAGCGTTCGACATTTTTCGCAAAATTTTAATACGTTTTGGTACTTTTTTAAAATCCAATGGGACCGAAATAAAATTGGTACTTTTATTAACTTCTAGACCAATTAACATAAATATATGAAATAAACATGCGTTAAACAGGCCTCAAAAAAACTTAAACCTGTTTGGTACTTTTCTTAAATTTTTTTTAAGATTATAAGTCCAGAAATATAAAAATAAAGACTATTCACCCATACACAGTTATAAAGTTAACTAAATGGACGAATCTTTTTTTTCCTTATTTATGGTATTTGTTTGCATATTTTTAAGATTTTAAATCTACACAAATACAAAAAATCCTTTTTTACATTTTTGGTCCTTTCTTGCTGTTTTGAGTGCAGATACATGAAACTAAGGACTATTGACCCTTATAAAGAGGACAAAAGTTTTTTTTTTTAATTTTTAATATTTTTCTGCATTTTTAAACTTATAAGTCTAGAAATATAAACTTACAGGCGGGACTATTGGCCCATATATAAGTCGGAGGTCAACTAAGTAAAAAAAGTATTTTTCCACGTTTTTTTACTGTTTTGGAATTATAAGTGTGGAAATATGAAATTGAGGATTATTGACCCAGATGGAGGTCCAGAGTCAACTTACTAGAAAAAATAATTTTATTCACTTTTTGGAAATTTTCAAAACTTTTTTTAAACTACAGGTTCTGAATTGGGTTGAGTAGAACAGGCAGCAATTAAAGAAAAGGATGCAGTTCACTTGGGTCCGCTAGTTCGGTCCCTTTGTGTTATCTGGAAAGGCAAATTGAAAGACTGGAGATAAAAGGAAATAATGAATTTAACCAAGGATAATAAGGGAAGAAAAGTAGGACGAAGCAGACCTACCAGAATCTCTGGTAGGAATCGAACCCACAACCTCTAGACTGTTATTAGTTTAGGATCAATCAAGTTTAATTCCCATTAAATTGTTATTTTTCCCAAATGAAGAATCTATAATTTTTTCTTATTTAACCCTATTCTTGTTGGGTTTTGAAAGAAATTTTTATAAAAAAAACAAGCTTTTATCGAACTTGGGCGAGAAGAATGCAGTTTTCGATTCAGCTACGATTTTCATCATCAGTTACAACATTAATAGTGAAAAAATAAGAATTTATTAGAAATTTAACTTGAGCCTAAAATAATAATAAAAAGAATTGACTTTAAAAAAATTGTTCAATTATAAATAAAAATGTATAAATTTATATTAAAAATCCCCTTTAAGATTTTAAAAGAGTTGCATAGATTGTACCAGTACACGCCCTTAAATAAAGTATTGCTGGAATATTGTGAACGGGCACTTCTGCTTTCAAAACAGTTTTTCATTTTGAATTGTCTCAAGGGAGTTATTTCAGGTAATCTCTAATAAGGCCACTTGTGTAATTTGGTCCCTATAAACAAAATTTATCTTTCTTTTTTTAAGATAGATTTAAAATCTTTCTTTTTTTGTAAAATTAACTTCTGAATTAATTTCTCAAATTTTTTTTTATAAAAAATTATTGCTTAAAAACAAATCTCTATTAACTCCTACTATCTTATTTCTTTTTTGCGATTAAATTCTTTAATGAATTCTATATTATCAGGATTATTATAGAATAAATATTCCATTAAGCGGGTACTGCCCAATGAATTGGCCTTTGTGCCCAAACACATATTGTATTGAGCAGTTTCTAAATTAATATCACAACTTATATCATGATATATATGTACTAAACTAGGATCGGGTGCACGAAATATGGTTAGTCTGCGCATTTGCGAAGCTTTCAAATTATAGTCCTCCGTCACTTCGGCTGTATTGGTCATAAATGAATTGTGGCGATTGCCGTTTTTAACAATTTTTTCCAAAAATCTAACATCTTCTAAGCCCCAGCCCGTTATATCCTTATCAAAACCATTAATATTCTCATCTAATATATCTGATTTATATATGGCACAAATGCCAAAACCAAATTGTCTAAAATATCCTGACTCGTTAGTTATTTCATCGGCTGGTGTTTGTTGTTTACCACGGCGTTTGGGATCATATTGTGAAAAAACTATGGGTAAATATACTTGCTTGCCCTGTACAGTATTCATGCGTATACGTTGCAAAGTTTCCAATTTAAAAACCATATCTACATCTATGAATAATATTATGTTGTCATCTTGTATGTAGGAAGAACGAGCTGCTGTATCCAAGGCTAAACCTCTAGAAAAGTCTTCTTGTTTGTGTATGTAATTAATTTGCTGATAAATATGGCGATACTTTAAGCTTTTTATTTCTGACAAATGGTCTTGTATTTCAATTAAAGAGCCAAATATTACTACCAGTAAATCGCAGTTTGTGTCCTGTTGGATGGCTACACTTTCATAGGTTTCCAAAAAGCGTTTTAAGGTTGTCAAACGACCGGCTATAGGTAAAACAAAAACGATTTTGTTTTTTTCAGAAGCTAAAGCAGTGCCCGCCGTTAATAAGCCGGGTATGCTAAAATGATTGGATAAACTTTCAACTCCATGATTTAAAATGTTCTTTAGGAAACCTTTAACAAATTCAATTGATTAATAAGTACTTGAATCTAAAGGAATGTTTCTTTTCATATAACTTACTTTTCTGTAAAGTTGTATTGTAGAAATCTTCTTGAAACTCCTTAATAAATATGCCCGCAAATGCTCTCTGAACATATAAATGTCTTCTTACAGGCACTGTCATCTTTTTGCCTCGATACTTTTTATATATTAACAGTAAGTCCAATATTAGATCCTGACCATGTACAGCATTTAATCTGGTATAACCATATAAGAGCTCGCGAAATTCAATAACTCTTCCTCGTTGTCTTGAATAGTTGTTAATGTTTTCCATTACTTCTGTTATAATATCTTCAAGTCCTTCTCTCGTTGCCGAGTCGATTTTATGCTTCGGATTTGCATGATCGGTAGAGTAAAGGCTTCTAGCCAAGAAAGACCATTCTAAAAGATCATCTCGAGTTTTGGGAGCAAATTTGTTTATGTCCGGACTAATGCCTAGAAGAAGGGGGAGAAATAAGTGTTATTTTTTTAATTAGATTATTTTTCTAAGCCTGAAAGCTCGCTCATAGTGGTTCGGGTCTTTAGAGGGAACAGTTTTACCGCCAAAAAGTTACTGTGGGAAGATAAGGACATGGATGCTTAATATATGATAAATATTGCGTGGACAAAGAGGAGTGACTGTAGAGTATGTCGGGCTATATAAATCGATATGAGCTTAACTGGCACTCATGGTCTCCAGAACTTGCGAACAATGGGCCTGGGGAACATCATTGGGGTCCTGATAGCGCAAGCACAACCACATGCAATCAATGCAAGTACACCACTTTTGAGCATATAGGGATGTATGAGGATGGGGAAAAATTGGAACTATAAGAGCACGTTGTCTGTAATTAGTCGAGATTACAGAATCATAAAGTCAAGTAGTTGGGTAAAAGATTGCACGAGCAACTAAATATTGCTTCGGAAAGTAAATTGGAAACATCATTAGATTTGAAGGATACTGATTGTAAGATGTGTAGAGATTACGAGAATTTGTCATGCTATTTGTCATTTCCCGAGATTACAGAATTAAAGAGTCAAGTAGTTGGGTAAGAGATTTGACAAAAAATGTTTCGGAACGTGACCCGGTAAAAGGAGGGAGATTGCCCGGTATACCAGTCGGTAAGTGCACAAATTTGGGAGGTTGCGGGTTCGATTCCTGCCGGAGACTTTGTTTAGTCTGTTTCATCCTATTTTTCGTGTTTTTCTAATCCTTCTTGACAGTTCATGCTCTCTTATATATTCAATCGAATCAGTTGACCTAAGTGAGCTGGCTAACCTGAAAAACATCATGAAGTGGAGAATTAGAAAAAATCCTAAAGTTCCCTATTTTATACAAAATGTGGTTAAACACCAGATATGCAACTTTAAAATCTAGTATTTGCAAAAGCTGGGCAGTTACACAAGATATGCTTCAACGATTTAATATCCGGCAAGCTGCAGGGCATTCATAACAACCATCCGATGGAGGTGTGCTAGTACATTTAAGTGACACATTAGTTCTCGCTCAAACTCCGTTCTTTAACAAGTCCTTCATCGCAACAAAAGGCTTTGAGTTTCACTGATCAACTGTAAGCCTTTTTAATCGTAAAGTTATTTGCCCGTTCATTGTTCATACAATGATCATTCTCTTACATTGCAATACTGTTGCCCCTGACTTAATATTTTTGGAAACAATTGCCTTTATAACTGTTCAACTGTTTGTGCAGATGGACCTGCAACATCATTATATGCGCCATGGGGTTAATGTGGCTAGGGGAAATCAAAAGGAGAGGTTTACTCACAAACGAGGGCTTAAGTTAATTCTTTTTCAGTTAAGTTAATTCATTTCTCTTTCACTTGTCATCTTATTTATTATTCTTTTTACATAAAGAAAATAGTACAAAAAGCTTCCGAATATAGTTTTTGCAATATTTTTTGCGACCCGATAAAGGATATGTTTTCTGGTTCCTTATAAATAGGGAAGTCCATTTATCAATGCTTGTCTGTTAAAATCAAGTTTACGCAGCCAAATCTAATTTTACAGACAATGTTTTGGCGACAAACTATTAGAAAAATTCCTAAGCAGTTCGCTAACTAAAACCAGCAAGATCGCTTCACTACAGGCTGAGATTTTAACAAAAATCTGGGAGTTTATAAAATTTCCGTATAAAACCTATTATGGGAGGAAGGATAAAAAAATGGATCGATTTTCACACGATTTCTCCGTATTGATAACATTTAAATGTATTGTAGCAACAAAGTTTTTCACTTACCCAATATATTATGATCCTCAAAATGACGTTTTATATTCTCTTCTTCCGGTATCAATGAAATACCAGGCACTAAGTAACGGCTATCATCAGGAATTTCTAAATACTTTGCCATACGTTTGATATCACGATGCAGTAGCAAGGATTCCTGACGCATTTCCTCAGCTTTCAAACCTTGAATATAAGAGTGTAAACGATACATTAAAGGCGCCTGTTTAATGGGATGCAAGGATATGGCATTGTGAATTTCTTTGCGTTTAAGTTTGCCTGTAAAGGCGTGCTGACCGCTGGAATTGTGACGTAAAATGTATTGCATCTAAAAAGATAAAAAACCAACTTGTATTAAAGTAGAACAATTTTAAAATTTTTAAAAAACAAACCTCATAATTCCAAGTACAAGGTATACCAGCAAATTTTTGAACACATCGTCCAACTTCTACATCCTCATGTGTGCTATAAAGGTTTTTTAAACAAGTCGGTATGTGGGGAGCAACTAGAAAATTTTGTACGGTTTTTTTTAAATTCAATAAAATATTATTTAATAATGATAGAACTGTTTACCCCTTCTTAAAGTCTCACTGCTTAAAATAACACCTGGACCACCCATGCAAAAATTTTCATCAAACTCCAAAGATAATAAACCAAACTCTTCACTATTACCTTTGCCAGCTTGTCCTGATTTTATGCAAAAGAAATGGAATATTTTAGAGCTTTAGAATAGATAATTGAAATTATTTTGGAAGCTTACCTATAAACTGAGGCTTTGAACTATCTATGGACCTTAAAAACTTTTCCAATTTTTCTGGCTCAATGTACACATCATCGTCAGCTCTTATAAACCATTCAAATTTGTCTATATAATTCTCATACATATAGTAGAGCATCATAAATGATTTCTTTTGCGGTGGATAACGATCGTCGACATTTTTTAAACCAATTACAGGCATCTCATCGGAATAAGAACCTTCTGAACTGAAAAATGCTATGCGTCCCGGCACCTCTTTGCCCCATGTGTCATAAACTGCCCGCGCTCTGCCTTCAATAAAATTTTTCGCTGTCATCACTCCAACGAACACTAAATTCTTTTGGGAATTTTGTATGGTATCCTCTGGCTTAAGGCCTATAATCTCGAAAGGTGTTTTCTGATTGGTCGGCTTCATACTACATCGTTTAACTATTTCCAAAGCTCGATAATTCTTTAATACTGTACCAATACAAAGACCGATTGCAATGCCAAAACATGCAAATATAAGCGTTTTACGCTTTGTCATACTATTTTTTGCAAACATTCTTCTGACGACGTCCTCTTCTTACTTCCCCTAATTTAGTTGTGTCTTAATTTTTTTCTAAGACATTTGATAACTGCAATGAAAGAAAGTTTTAATAGAAAATAAATTAGATGCATTGTTGATAAGATGGGTTTTATGTACATGTTTATCATCATTATACGCAATCTTCTTTCTACTATTTGTGCATCCATATGTGTACATGCATATGACCATGCATAAACATACATATCGTCACATAAAATGCATAACGCCTTATCTAACAAAAAAAAAAATTTCGCAAAATTCCTTTTCTCCAGCAGAAATAAGTTTGTTGGTCCATTTCAACTTATACTGAACATTTTTGTCTAATTTGTAAATATATTTTTTATATTGAAACAACTTTTTTCCTCTTCCTAAAAAAATTTAAAATGTTAGATACGGCGTTTTACATTTCATTTGACGATTTATTTAAATTCCCCCTTTTTACCTAAAAACTAATGCGTTTTTTCTGTTGCTGTTGTGGCATCACGTTGAGCGTGTGTCTGTCTGTCTTTCTTAATTTATGGAATTTCAAATATTTTTATAATACAGACAAATAAACTTTTGATTAAAATAATGGGTGCTTGCAAACTTTGTATGCAAAAAGCAATGTATTTAATTAAGCTATTTTCTTTTTGCTTCGCTAGCGTAGGTATTTGAATTTATTTAACCCTTTACCACCTAAATAAGATGTTGCAATGCCTAGAATAAGTCTTTAAACTGTACCGATCCGACCTTCTTTTTCGAGTTGATTAAACGTTAATCATCTATCTGGCTGCTAGGGTGTAAGGCGTAAGGCCTTAAAAAAAGGCCTGTACACAGAAAGAAAAAACTCGTTATAAAATCAAGAATTTTATTCTTTAGTTTATCCAAACTCGTTCCTGAAATTTTCAAGGTCGATCTGTACTTAGGTTTTCTTAAATTAAAGATTTGTCGGGGTAACTTTAAAAAAACAAGCAGTGTCTGAATGTCTTAGATGGTAGCGCACTGGTGTTGCAGTTCGGAGAGTCCCAGGTTCAAATCCTAGCTACGACAAGTACAGAAAAAAAACTTTTTAAATAATAAATATTAGTATGTAATATTTAAAATAATAATAATAATTGTTAATACGAGTAAAGCTCGGAAGCCAAAAAAACAAATGACTTTTTTTCATTTTCGTACTAATCTTCTTTTACACTTAAATTACTATTTTTTTAGCTTGCGTCAAGTAAGGTTTCGAACTTAGATCAAAATTTAGAAGTTTTTGCTTTTTTCGATTTCATATCAATTTTCAACAAATAAAAATTTTTTGTAAAAAACAAAAAAATATTTTTTATGATTCCGTTTTGAATAAATTCAAAACACCTTTTTATTAAAACAAAGTTTAAAAATTTCAAGTTAAAACGGTTTTATTTTAACTGCATAAGTCATTCTTGAGACAAAATTGCACTATTCGATCCCAAATTATAATATAATAAATTCGGTGGGACATTCCTTAAGAAACTCATTTTTTTTTAAAACCGTAATTTACTTATTGATTTTCAAGTAAGAAGGCTTTTCAAATTTATTATGATTAGGTAATAGGAAAAAAATTAAAAATAAAACTTGACCATACATAGAATTTTGAACTTTGACTGTTTTTGTACTATGGGGACCATAACATATTGGTTCTCAAATGTCACGACAAAAGTGCTATCAGAAATTTTTTTAGGCAGTCCTTTACTTTAAATTGGCTAGATCGGCTAACTTCAAACCAAAATATAAGCAAAAACCTGATACAACAATTTTTTTTTGCACGAAATTCTTGCATATATCCCAAAATACATATGTATGTATATTGGGAATTATGGCTACTGTTACCACGAAACTTTCCTTGGAGATTTTGCAGATGACAACCTTACTTGGAGATAGAAGCTAGAAAACGGGAAGCCCCCCCCTACAATTTTATAAATTTAATGAACATTTAAATTCTCTAAAAAAGCGTAATTCTTAATGCAGCTTTAAAGGTAAAAAATACAAGCCACCCAAAAAGTGAACCGACCCAGTTTAAATTCGGCTTTCTTTAAAAATTTTATTTATATTTTATCCAAATACATGATTGCAAAAAAAACAAGTCGGACTTTTTAAAAAACAAAACAAATATTTTTAAAATTAAATATTGCTCACTTTTGCTTTTTTGCTGTTTTGCTCTTCCATCCGAAAACCGAACAAAAATTTATAAATACATTTCATTGAAAATTGCTTTCAAACAATTTTTTATTAGAAATACATATGTATGTGGATCTTAATATTTCTACAATGTTAATTTCCGTTTTATTATTAAAATTTGTATATACCTGACTTTTTTACATTTGTTTCTTGATTCAAACTGCATTCCAATTGAAAACTCTTTAATTTATGTAAAAAACTGAATTTTTATTTAAAAGTATTGGAATGAATGAAAATAGTTTTTATATCTAAGTGCTCTTCAGACACGTCAACTTTGTTTCATTTTCATTCATATTGTTTGTGTATTTGTTGTTGTATTTTATTAGATAATCCTTTCCGGGTGACTAGTATTTTTCGTACAGACAAAACAACATATGTATGTGTGGGTTTCGGCAGTTATGACATATAGTAAGCTGTATCATCTTGTTCAATATTTTGTTTAATGTATTTTTAATTCGCTTTACAATGACACTTGAGCTTATGAATGTTTGCACCAAGGAGCGCTTGAAAAGAAGTACATAGGCTTGAGGAAGGATAGGGTGGGGTTACTGCCTAACGGTACTTCAAGCCCCTAACTTTTACGAATTGAAATCACGTATAATCGTTCAATAGCATTAATATAAGGTTTTCTACTTTTAATAAATCACTAATATTACATTGCTATTTTATGTGATAAAAAACATATTTAATAAACTTAATACCAACAACTTTTATTTCATTTTGGATTTCTTTTTTTTTAATGAAAAACACGATATGATATAGTCAGAGTCGGTAAGAGAAAATATCGTTCGCTGCTTTCAAAGTTCACTTATTTGTTTTAAACTTTTTATTGGAAGTTTAAATCGTTTTATTGCTTATCTGTTATACCCTGCAAAAAATGTGTTCAGCTCACTTGTCCTGTGACTACACCATTTCCAATTGTATTTCAGAATTTTCAAATTGTATTTCAGAATTTTCCATTTGTATTTCAGAATTTTCCATTTGTATTTTAGAAATTTCTATTTGAATTTCAAATGAAAAATTCTGAAATACAAATAGAAATTTCTGAAATACAAATGGAAAATTCTGAAATACAATTAGAAAATTCTGAAATACAAATAGAAAATTCTGAAATACAAATATAAATTTCTGAAATTGAATTAGAAATTTCTGAAATACAATTAGAAAGTTCTGAAATTGAATTAGAAATTTCTGAAATTGAATTAGAAATTTCTGAAATTGAATTAGAAATTTCTGAAATTGAATTAGAAATTTCTGAAATACAATTAGAAAGTTCTGAAATACAATTGGAAATGGTGTAGTAGGTACAAAAAGTTATTGGTCGTGATTGTTAAAAAAAGTCACACACCACGTAAGTAGTTCAAAGGTGTTAAAGAAGTTTAGGAAAACAAGGATATAGAGGGTATGTATGTTTAAGGAATATGTTTGAGAGGGAAAACCTATACACACAAAAAATTATCTAAGAAAACTTTACTTAAATCAAGCCATAGCGGTGTCAAAAGTACGGTAAGTACGGTTTTTCTTAAATCAAGTACGAAATTTCTTACTCCAAGTCAAATTTTTTAAGTACGAATTTCTTACTTTTAGCCACAATTAAGCCTAAATAGGATTGATTTAAGTTCGGAACCGTACTTGATGTAAGCCAAAAAAAGATTGATTTAAGCCATAAACGGGATCAATTCGAAAATGAAATGTCATTTTTTTGACTTATGGACCTTTATTAAAGAAGAAGAACTTTATATTTTATTTTTATTTCATAATTAATTTATAATTAATTTATAATTTAAAAATTTAATTTTTGTACTTACCGAAGCTGAGATTCGAACCAGGGATTTCTGCACTACAGCACAAGCGCGTTACCTCTAGGCCACCGAGACACTTTGTTTTGAAATGTAAAATAATATATTTAAACAACAAGCTTTTTTCTGCTTGATTTGTTGAAGCAATCCGGTGAGTACGGTTTTTCTTAAATCAAGTACGAAATTTCTTACTCCAAGTCAAATTTTTCAAGTACGAATTTCTTACTTTTAGCCACAATTAAGCCAAAAGAGGATTGATTTAAGTTCGGACCGTACTTGATGTAAGCGTGAAAAAGATTGATTTAAGAAATAAACGGGATTAATTCGAAAATGAAATGTCATTTTTTTGACTTATGGAGCTTTATTAAAGAAGAAGAATTTTATAGTTTATTTTTATTTTATAGATACTTTAAATTTATAATTTAAAAAATTAATTTTTTGTTCTTACCGAAGCTGCGATTCGAACCAGGGATTTCTACACTGCAGTACAAGCGCGTTACCTCTAGGCCACCGAGACAATTTGTTTTCAAATGTAAAATAAAATATTAAAACAACAAGCTTTTTTCTGCTTGATTTGTTGAAGCAATCCAAATAGGCTTGATTTAAGAAAATGTAAGTGAGGATCGTACTTGAAAATTTCAAGAAAGATTTTGGATCAAATCAAGAATAAAATTCTTGATTTTAGAAAGCCGTTTTTCGTTCTGTGTAGGGGTCTGTAATACATTTTTTTCCTCTAGGGGCGAATCCGGGGAAGTTGTAGGGGGTTTTAACCTATATTTTTTAAGTTTTGTATGGCAAACGCCTTATGGGAGAAAATAGGGGGTAAGTTTTAGAAATATGTTTGGGGGTCGGTCGTACACATTATTTCTCCAAGGCCAACTCTGGGGAAGTTAGGGGTGTTTTTACATAGTTTTTGTAAATTTTGTATGGCAACCCCTTTAGGTGAGAGGGAAAACTAATGGGGGTTTGTAATATATTTTTTCCTCTAGAGGTGACTCCGAGGAAGTTGTAGTGGTTTTTATTATTATTTTTTTTTTAATTTTGTTTGGCAACCCCATTAGTGGGATGAAACAGGGGGTAAGTATGCTCTAGGAAAATGTTTTTCAGGAAAATAAGTTGGGATCAATCCAGCATTTGACCTATCCACGGGCCTGGTAGCTGTAGGAGGGGATTGATTACAATTTCCCAAACTTTGTATGGGAACCCTCTTAGTCGGTGGAGATAGGGGTTATTTTATTCTTGGAATATGTTTAGGAGGGGAAACTAGTAGGGGTCTGTGATAAATTTTTTTCCGCTTGGAGTGACTCCGGAAAAGTTTGTACCCTATATTTTTAAATGTTTGAATAGCAACCATGTTAGAAGCTGGAGACAAGGGGTAAGTATTTTCCACAAAAATGTATGGGGGATTAATTAATTGGGCCGGTCTTATATTTAACCTGGAAGCTGTTGGAGCGATTTGAAAAAATTAATGGGATCCAATCTTACATTGCACCCGTGTAGAGGTAACTCTAGGCCAGTTGTAGAGGTTTTTATGTACAAATTTTAGAGAAATAAGCAGAGGAAGTCTTGGTTTTTGAATTATATCTCGGTCAGCGTTTTGCTGGATTTCAATAGCAATTTCCTTGCAAATATTTCTGATAGTTTGATACCACATATGGATCTATGGTTGATTCCAATCATAACACGGACAGACGGGCAGACGGACATCGCTAAATTGACTGCCCTATAGGTAGGACCAAGAAAATATATACTTTTTGTGGTCGCAGATGCATATTTCTGAAATTACAAATGGAATGACAAACTTGTATATACCCTTATAATTAATATGAAGGGTATAAAAGTAGAAACACCCTACATTTATATATACATACATCTGTTTTTGCATACACACATACATATAAAGTAACTGAACAAAAATCTTAAGCAAGTAATGCAATATAAGCTCTTATAGGATTCGCCTGCCTGGAACCAGATGTTAAACTTGAACCAGTTGTTCTTTACAAGTACAACTCCATGTAAAAGTGACATGTTACCTTTATATAAAGTGAAAGAACTAAAACCAGTCCCCACCCTAAGGGGCCAGACACGTAAATAGTTTAAGATCAGTTCGCTTTCCCGTAGGGTACTAACTTTTGCATTTATGTTTGTACAATGTACTCGTGCATGCAAAAATGACTAAAAATTACTATACAAAGTTCAAACATATTTAAAACATATTTTGCAATCAGTTTGAGTTAAAATCTCATTATATCAGCCAGAGTCAATAAAATTGTGTGCAGTCCTTGAATGCTCGAGCACATGTTTCCACAACAAACAACTTTAAAAGTTTCAGTTAGTGTGATTGATTTAAACTACTTTTAGTTGTGTGTATAGAAATGAAACATTTTTTATTTGCTTTAAACATAAAGTATTTGTTCTGTGATAATTGCGTAAACATTTCTGCAAGAAATATTTCTATTAAATTTTTCTTGCGATTATTGGTCATACTTTGTAGTCTTCTATTCTTTATGAAGGTAATAAAAAAATGTTTTAGAAAGAAAATTTCATTGAAAATTGTTTATTCAATTTCTTATGTACATATGTACGTACATACATTTGGCGAATTCACAAGGTACGATACGATAGCATATTCTATTATTGTCATATAATTTCACAATAGCATAAAATCTTTGTTGTTGCTTTTCATACGAAACTTGTTGTGAAACAATACAACTTTGTTTGATATGTTTTTTGTGATGTCATATTATATACAAAGTCATGCGCCAAGCGCCTAAAACGAAACGGCGAGTTTTTTAATTTATTTTTAGAGCCGCTAGCACTCGCATCCGTTAAAAATGTCTATACTAAAAACTTAGGCAAACCCGCCAAAGAAGATTCATTAAGCCGCCTCCGCCGGCAAAAATAGCCGGCCCTGCTCTCTGACACATCAGCTGTTTTTTGTTTACGTAAAAAATAACAAAATTCTTGTGATTTTTTATAAAAACTTTGCTTATTTTAATGAATTTTAGAGATTCTAACCAGGTTAGATATAGACCAATTTGTGTTTTCATGGGTCTAATTTCTACAAATTGTTAAGTTAAGCCAAGAGCAGCACAATATTTATGTACATACATATGTGTTTGTTTTTCTATCGTTTGGTCGTATCAGCTGATTTAGATTTTAAATACGACACCAACATATATACGAAGAGTTGTTCACAACGGTCATATTTTTTGGTTGTATTATTTTACAATATATGATTTCACAAGACCTTGTGAATTCACCAATTATATAAATATGTACATGCGATCATACATTTATGAAAATTTATTTATCATTATTATTATTTATCAATTACAATGAAAGCTAAACGAACAATTTTAAGGAGATTATTTTAATTTTCTTACAAATAAATTATTCGATAATAAATAAAAATACACAATAATTAATTCTACAAAAAAATTATTTATTTTTATAAAAATGAAATAGCGTGTGTTGCTAAGCGCATCACTTGAGAACTAAGGCTAGACCGATTCGCTCACTTTTTGTAAGATATTTGTAATAGTTCCTGGAATGTCGTTGTTACGTAAAAAAATTAGAAAACATTAAAAATTTGGAAAAACCAAAAATCGTGTTTTCTATAAAAACGTTTGTTTACATGTTTGTTTGTCCCACGACCACGCCCAAAAATTTTATAAAATTTGGAATATAGTTACTTCTCATTTTTTTTAGATTCGGTGCCACGTCCAAAACAATTTAAGTTTAACTGCACCGCATTAAATCTAAATAAAGATAATTCGACTGCACTGATTTTTCTGAAACTTTGTAGACATATTTAGGACTTCTTACGTAAACAGTTATAAGGAAAAAATTAGACAGTGCCACGCCCACAAAAATCTAACTTTTAGTATTTGTACTTTTGTAGTAACGATTCTTTTTTAAACTTTGCAAGCGTGTAGAAGGCTACTTACGGCAAGTTTTGAGAGAAAAAAGTAGGTGCGGCAAAGCTCACAAACATTAAAATTTCAAAACAGAACTAAACTTTTTGTTCATATTCAAAATTTTAGGATCAACAACTATAACAAATAAACTCTTAATAGTTGTACTTCTACTGCAACTATTTTTTTAAGATCTTGTACACGTATATAACACCTTTAATGTCAAAGTCTTAAAACAATAAAGTTGGTGGAGTACGCCCTTAAAAAATTTTGATTTTAATACTGATACTTTTACTCCACCGGGGTTTTTTAACCTTGCTCGCATACTTATATATGTACGGGTTCACGCAAAGAATAATCTAAGTAAACTTTACTTAAATCAAGCCATAGCGGTGTCAAAAGTGAAATTTTTCAAGCATGAATTTCTTACTTTTAGCCAAAATTAAGCCAAAAAAGGATTAATTTAAGTTCGGAACCGTACTTGATGTAAGCCAAAACAAGATTGATTTTTAAGCCGTAAACGGGATTAATTCGAAAATTAAATGTCATTTTTTGACTTATGGAGCTTTATTAAAGAAGAAGAGTTTTTTTTAATATTTTATTTTTATTTTATAAATACTTAAAATTTATAATTTAAAAATTTCATTTATTTGTACTTACGGAAGCTGAGATTCGAACTAGGGACTTTCTGCACTCAGGCGCGTTACCTCTGGGCCACCGAGACACTTTGGTTTTCAAATTTAAAATAGTATATTAAAACAACAAGCTTTTCCTGCTTGATTTGTTGAAGCAATCCGAATAGGCTTGATTTAAGAAAATGTAAGTACGGATCGTACTTAAAAAACTCAAGAAAGGTTTTGGATAAATTCAAGAATAAAATTCTTGATTTTAGAAAGCGGGTTTTCTTTCTGTGTTCTTATATTGAATGTAAAAAAGTAGGGTGTGTCATGCCCACAAATAATAAACCCATTATTAAAGTATTTTTACTGCATTGATTTTTATAAGACTTCCTAAATATTCAGAGCCCATAAACGTCAAATCAATGAAAAAAAAATATGTCGGTCTATGCCCACATAATTTAACACTTGTTACAATGATTTAATTAATTTCAAAAACAAGCGTAAGCCATGACAATAAAAAATAAATTCTCAATACAAATACTTTTGCTTAAATTATTTTTATGAGATTTAATAAAAATTTCAAAGACAATGGGAATTGTTACCCCCACAAAAATTAAACTCTTAGTTTAGGTACTTTTAGAGCACCAATTTATATGAGTTGTTTGAAACTTTTAGGGGGTTTTAATATCAAAATATTAAAGGCGAGGTGACACGCCCATATAAGTAGGCGGTTTTTCACTTTACAAATTTTTATGACAACTTGAAAATTCTGAAATACAATTAAAAATATTTTAAATACCAATTGAAAAACTCTAAAATACAAATAGAAATACTATTAAAAGTTTCTGGAATTAAAAAATTTCATGGAAGTGGTTGAGGGAAAATTTTCAAACGATGATTTTTTTTCGAAATTACTTAAATGAAATTTCTAGTTTTTAGCGGGAGGTGCAGTAAAGAATGCTCTTCTTAACACATAATGTCTACAAAACAAAACATTAATGGTAATGTGTTTTAATAAAAATTTCACCGTCTAAAGATAGCAAGACTAGGGCTATTACGTATTTGTGCACTTGAAACGCTCGCGGACAATGATCTAAGACCAACCGCCAGGCTCAGTATCAATTACGTATTTATAATTGGCTCGAATATCATATACATAGTCCTCCCAAAATAAAAATTTTGAACTAAAACTGACCCAAAACAAAGTTTCGCATATGGGCATTTCCATGAATATGTCAACCACGGCTGGAAAAATAAAAGTCATCGCAACTTTTTTTTAAATATACCAAAGAGCAATAAAACACTTAAATTTTATTATGTAAAAGTTTTTATAGCTAATTATAATTTTAAAAGAGCAAAAATAGCAGATTAAACTGGTAATCTCTTTGATCAATTTCCAGAATTTGAAATTAACTATTTTCTCTTAACCAGTGGCTAAATTTAGGTAATTGTAATATTCCAATTATACTTTAAAAATAATGTTACAACATCAGTGGCCAAGTTCCATTATGAAATTAAAAATTTAGAGTTCGAATAGCGGTATTTTTTATAGTTTTCTTTGAATGATATTCTAATGTCACGTACGTAATGCAAAAACGTTATTTGTCGTCATCATTTGAATTCGACCGGTCGCAAGTATTTAAAAATAAAAGTTCAAAGCAAGATAAATCCCGCAAACAAATATTGATCGATTTTTTTTTTAAATTTGATGCAATAAAAATTTTATAGTCTTTCAAAGTTTGTAGCATACGATATTGTAAGTAACACAATTCAATTTAATACTTTCAAATTCCTTTATAATTATAAATATTTTATTAAGATGGGTAAAAATAGCTATGAGACTACAAAGAAATGGAGGGAGGACTTGAAGAAAAACGAAGAACAAATAAAGAAATACCGGAAAAAGGAGGCTGAAAGACAGCATATCTATCGAAAAAAGTTGGCAGATGCAGCCAAAAAAGACAACAAAATAATTAACGACGAATTAACACACAATAAGTTTGATGTTTACTATTTTATTACAAAAACTATGCTTGAAATAAGCGAACAATATGAAGATATATCGTCTATATACATATTTTCTGATTGGAGTAGCGCTCAATTTAAAAACAAATTCATTTTAAAAAGTATTCCCTCTTTTGTAAACAAATTTAGCTGCCAACATTTAGAATGGAACTTCTTTGCCACATCACATGGTAAAGGTGCAGTTGATGGAGTAGGTGGTACTGTTAAAAGAAAGGTCTGGCAAATTGTAAAAGCAAATAAATTAATCTTGCCAAATGCTTTCTCATTTTATGAATGTGCTCATAAATATGTTGAAGGAGTTAATTTGTTGTATGTTGCTACCGAAGAGATTGAAGGGTTTTCTCCTCATCTCCATGAAAAATGGCAAAATGTCCAGCCCATCCCAAAAATAAGAAAACTTCATTCGTTTACTTATCATGATAGTCAGTATATAAATGTGTCTCGAACTGCGTATTCAGTAAGAGAAAAAATTAAAATTTAATAATTAAGTGGCAGCGCCCAAGTACATAGTGTATAGTAAGAAATGAAATTAACCTTTTATTGTTTTTATTGCTATTATTACCGAATAAACATTTTTTAATTCTTTTTAAATTTGTTATGTATACATATATTTAAAAAACCTATTTTTTTCAGACAAATACTATGAGAGAAAAATCTGTCACATACGGTATGTCACGAACGATATTAAGATTTGTTCGTAACAAAATCAAAGAAAAAATATTTGGCTTGGTGTAAGAACTTAAAGAAAGGAAAAACACTTTTACAATTCGCAGATTTTCGTATATATGTGCATGCACCTCGACATCACTTCCGTTTTTTGTCACGTACGATATGCACCTTTTTCGCCCGATATTTTGGCCGGCAAGGTTTTCAAAGTCATGATTTTTTTTTTAAGATTATAGTACCCTCTAAATGTAACATATTGACGAAACAATTTTTCAGTTACCACTCTTTTTGCAAAATCTACACTACTTTGTAGGCGTACATATGTCACGTACGATGACATGGAAATGCCCATATGTGCATTGCTTTTTGCCTCCAACTTTATGCTAAGCCTTAAGCTTGCGAACACTTAACTGAATATGGGTATGATCGATTCATTTTTTTTACATAGCAGCAATTTAAATGTCCTACTGAAATAAGCATTTTTAGGTAATACTGCCTCTAATATTAATAAAACTAGAAAAAAATAATAATTCATCTACATATTTCCAAAATATTTATGCCATCAAATGTTAAAAAAAACTTGGCAATGATCTATTCAAAATTTATCATGAGTCCTATATAAGCCCAACTCCCGGAAATAGCATTAAGTCTAGTAAATTGTGAAAAAAATAATGCCATTGAGATACACTAACAATTCTCTTTTAAATAGAAATTAGCCAACGAAATTTTGTCAAGATTGCTCCATCATTGACCGTAGTGGGCATCTTATGGTGTATTCGTTTCTAAAAAAATGTTGCCATTTCAAAGTGCACATATTTAAAATTTTTATTTAATCACTCTGTCACAATGCTTGCACTTTTTCGTAATAAAAAAAGACAACATTTAGTGAAAAAAGGAACAAACTGAACAGTAATGCCCATTTTAACCACTTTTTTATTTAAGTTAAAACTTAAAAACAACCCGTTTCTTTCTTCTTTACAATTAAATATAAACAATAAAACTGTCAGCTGTTTTTCAGGGCACTTACAGCACTAAAAATTTTACAGCGCAAAAAATGCAATGAATTTAGCAATCAAAAAGGGCAAATTGTTAGAAAAAAACATTTCACCCTTTAAACATGCAACATTTTTTTTAAAGAACACAAAATTGTACTTTTTTTTAAAAAAAGGGCAAAACCTGTTACATTTTTTTCGAAAAATTAAAACACCATTGATCTGCGTACACTTAGTGCATACAGTTGTACTTAATATAAAAAAATGTGATTTGGGGTATAACATGGTGGTGCTTAACCGGCTATTGCTTTCTTATTTGTTTCTTTTTTTTTTGGTGCAGTACTATTACCACTATTACTTAACAACCAAAAACCTATAATTTTTGCATATTACTTAACCCTGTATGTGTAATTAACCTCAAAAGTTATTTACTAAAGTAACTTAAAGTTAAATTATTTTTTTATTTGTTTGCTAATTAAAAATACCAGTTTAAAATGAAGTTACACTTCGTTTAAATTAAGCGTTTGCATTTTTTAAAACATTAAATATCATTTCATCATTTATTACGTATATATTAACATTTTATATTATATTAAATTTTATATTTTTTTATTTTTCTTATTGTTCATTGTTTAAAAATTGCCAAATGAATGCATTTAAATTATATTTTTATGCAAAAAAATAATTTTTCCTATGTATTTATATAAGCAAAAAAAAAAAAAATAATAATAAACAAAACAGAAAAAAATTAATAAACAAAACAGGAAAAAATTAATAAACAAAACATAAAAAAATTGAGGAACTTAATAGCAGAAAAAATTTTTGTAAATTTATTAGAACTTTTAAAATAAAAAAATAATAATATAATTTTGGGAAACATCATTTAAGGTTTAATTGTGCAGTATAAACCAATTTTAAGTAAAAAATTAAACAATTGTTTTTGAAGGAACTCTTTAATGTTTTGATTTGTTCATAATAATTCTCAATAAGTTTATTAAGGTTTTTATATAAAAACAGAAAATATTCAAAAGGGGTTTCAAGAATTTGGATGAAGTCTACTAATGATTTCCTATAAGAGCCAATGAGATGCAAACAGCCTTCAACAAACCCTATAAATAAAATAAGTAAAATTGAAATCAAATCCTGGGGCCAAATCGTAGCATTCGATTCGAATCGAAATTGTACTCAGTCTAACGATTTGTCAGTCAATGCTTTTAATATAGAAATTATAATTTCAATTTTTCAATTTCGATTCGATTTGAATGCAAAAATAATAATATTTGAATTTGTTAATTAAACAAATAATTGCCTTAAACAAAAACCCATAAAAAAGTCTTAAATATTTTTTTTACAAGTTTTACTAACCTAAGATAAATATTTTTTATCTTTAAACTTTACTAAATAACTTTCCATCTCCAAATACAATTTTTAGTTTTATTTTTAATGAATTTTAAATAAATATGTAGGTATAAATATTATTTTTTTTCCTTACGTACATTTTTAAAGCTTTTATATATTTGATTACTTCCAATTAAATTTTTGTCGTATCTGCAAAATGTTTAAACTGATACTTTATTTAAGGCAGTTGCATGCACATACATATTTATGTAAGTTTGCATGCATGTATAGGTTGTTGACTTTGGCTTCAAGGGCTTAAATTGCCAAGAAGCAACTTTCTTAGATTAAAATTTTTTTAAAATTGTTATATATTTTTTATTTTTATTTCTTTAAAATTCGCTTAAAAATTATGTTAAACAAACGTTATGCTTTACAACAATAACACTTTAGGCAAATACATAAACCAAAAACAAATCGATCACAAACCTAATGCATTAAACACATTCAAGCAACAAGAACACAGGAACACACGAACACAAAAGTTTCTTGCTAAATTTGTGTCCGACTGGCTGCTACTGAAATATTTACTAGACTACCACTACAAAATAAACATATGAGCAATATGACTTTCTGTGGTGCCACCTAAAGTCTTTTTGTACTGTTTAAGCTATATTTTTTGCATCTTACCGTATTGGCAGCACTAATCTGTTATCTGTCGCGTATAAAAATAGAAATTAGTTTAATTTCGACCACGCCACAAAATTAGCATTGACAGCAACCCGTAGTTGTGTTGCATTGTAGCAATTAAAAAATTATTCTCATAAGCACACGTGTATTCTATTTTTGGCTGGTTGTGTTCGGTAGCCTGTAGCGAGGAATGTATTTAATGCTTAAACTGACACAGTTCTTTTCTTTTTTTTTTTTAGTAAAAAACACCAAACCAGCTTAAGAAGCAGAAAATGTAAATGAAGCTTTTTATTTTTGTGTTTGATTTTTTAAAATTGTTAATATTTTTGCCGAAATAACATTATATAACTGTATAAAACAAATATCATAAACTTTTTTAAAGTTGGATTAAATTGTTCTTTAAATTTTTTAAATTAAATTAATAAAAATGTATTTAAAAACGCGTCAAATTTCGCCAAACCGTCTTGTTAAACTGAGGCTTAGCCTTTTGTATTGATACAAATTTGAAAAGATTTATAATTTAAAATTTATTTCAAAGAGAGATACATATGTATACAACTGCATAAATGTATAGGTATTGGTTTGTGCACTCTTTACCAGACATGAAAAATTGAACTGTAAATAACAAATCTTTTCGAGTTTTTAATAAAAAAATCATGGACAAGGAAGCATCGAAAATTCAAGTGAAGTATGCCATATTGATGTTATTAAAATATACTTTTTAAAAAACAAGTGCTTTTAAAATTTTTGATTTTTATTTTTTTCTTTAAAAATAATAAATTATTACCATCGCGGTGAAAAATGTATTTTTCTAAATGTCTTTTAGCAGTATTTATTTCCACGTGTTATCATTTATCCACAGTTTTCTTTCTGCTCTGTAGACGATATGATTTGTAGCATCGTCGCATTCATGCATTAAGCACATTCAAGCTACAAGAACACAGGAACACACGAACACAAAAGTTGCTTGCTAAATTTGTGTACGACTGGCTGCTACTGAAATATTTACTAGACTACCACTACAAAATAAACATATGAGCAATATGACTCACACGAGTATTCTATTTGAGACTGGTTGTGTTCGGTAGCCTGTAGCGAGGAATGTATTTAATGCTTCAAATTGAGATTCTTAACATTTTTGAATTTAGCTCTTTGACCCTTACTGTTTTACACTGAGTTAAGCACTCTGTGTGGTTTAATAACATTTTAAAATCAGGGTTTTAAAACCACTACCTAAACATACAGTTAGGGGATTCACAAGTTGTTCTATTATGTCCTATTGTTATAAAATTTCACAATGGTTTGGCTGTCTTTTATACAAAACAAGTTCTTAAAAAGTACTACGTCGTTTGATATGCTTGTTAAATTGTCAGAACAACTCCAAATACACCTGCGCCGAGTGTCCAATAGTTGGTAAAGGTTTTTAAACCATTGTGGAAATTTTATGACAATAGGACAAATAGGACACCTTGTGAATCCCCTAAGTATATAATATAAATAGCATGGGGAAATTATGTTGACCAGGTGGTGTTACGAGCACAGCTGATCTACTTTTTTCATGCATAAATCGTGGCTGGGTTGTCATAGTTGTTAACTTTTACATATCTTTTTTGACACCTGAGCAAGCGAAAACGAAAATTTTATTCACCCCAATTTTGTTGTTGTAGAATCACCACCACCTGATGCATTATTGCGCCATGATAAATAGCAATTATTAAGAAAGATAATGACACTGAGTTGTCCATCCCTGCTCTTCAAACGAAATGTGTGAAAATACTCATTTGTTTGCACAAGTATTTTTTGTATTTTACAGATACATTTCTTTTAGTATTTTTTGTTGGATTTTTTTGTTTCTTTGAAAGTGATCGAGAAAGGCACGTTTTAGGGTTATGTACTTGAAAAACGCATTTTGTTTTATAATTTTAAAAAAATTAATAAGTAACGTGTCAGACGTCATAAAATTGTTGTATAGGAAAAAAAATCAATTAACTTTGAGTATGGTTAAAGACAAGGTTGTGGCATTTTTTATTTTACCAAAAATAATTAATTAAATTTAGGAGGGGGTTAAAAGTAAGTAAGTTAAGTAAGAAATATTCTCTTTTATGTTGTTTATTAAATATTTCAAATTTAAATATAAAATTTAAATGCCAGAAATTTAAAATAATATACAGGGTTGCCATTAATACCGATATCTGTCGGAATCGGATTTGAAAATACCTTATAGAGTTATAAATTTTAGTATCGTGTTTTTATTTCTAAATTAAAATACTGGTTATGATTTTAAAATACGTTGCACAAACGTTTTGATAACTAGTTTTTAAATCTGATTTAGACAACTATCGGTTTCCATGGCAATTCCGATAAACTTTATTTTTAACCAAACTTTGCAAACAAAATTTTTTACAAATTTTTAACACATATTTATGCATCTCATTAAAAACAAACGACCCTCCATGGCAATCTAAAACTTAAAATATAAAATTTGAATAACTACTTACAAGAAGAGCATTGACAATTCGATCTATCAAGTCAAATATTGATTGATATCAAATGCCGTAATTTGCCGCCCTAGACATTGAAAATCAATACATTAATGTGCAATCAACTTTAAACTACATGCATTAATACAATTTAAAATATTAATATTGCAAAGCCTAGTACAAAACTAAATTTGAGTTTCATTTAATTATAGATTTGTAGTTACAAGTCATTTGGCTGTTACTTTAATGAAGGGACAAATCAGGACAAAGTCTATTGTTACGCTTGTAAATTTAATTTAGATTGGAACAGTGTTTCCTGCTTAAAAATTTAATTGCCCAATTAAGATTATTTTTTGGATAAAAAAAGTTTTGTACTGGCAAAACTTAAATGTTTTGAGGGCATTGAAATATTTTTTTAATTTTGGGTATTTTAAAACCCATTTTTTTGAATTTTTTTAATGGTTTTGATATAGCTTCTTAAACTGCTAAAATAACCGTGTATATTTTCGTTACAGTGTAGCCTCGGTTAACGCAACTTATTTTTAAATAAATGAAAGGTTTTTTAAAGTCAGCAAATAATATTCTTAAAAAACATATATAAAACAAAAAACCTTTTGAAAAGAAAAAAAAAACTAATATGTAAATTTAGGTTTATGTTGTTATCAAGTTTAATTTTAATGTCTCTAATAAGGAAAGGTGAAATTTTCGACTGTGTTTTTCAGTGACATATGTAAATTATTAACTTAAGTTTCTCGAAACTTTTGCAATATTTTTGCATCAAAACCACAGGCGTTATTTTTATTAAACTAAAACAACCATTTACAAAGAAAGAGTTCTTCAAACTATCTTGGTTTCAAGAACCGAAGCAACACTCCAAAATCCTCTGTCATTCCTAGAATAGCGCAAAACTAAAATAACTTAAATTACTTTTGTACTTAAGCCTAAAATTAATTGCATAAAGGTTGGTGTTTTTAAATTCATTTATAAAAACAAAAAGAAAAACTTAACTTTCTTTGCATAGTTCCGTTAATTAAGGCTTTGTTTTTTAAATTGCGTTAACAGAGTCAGCAATGTTAAGAATTGTGGTCTTATCGAAGAGTTGTGCTTATTTATCGGTTGTAGCGTTACAAGCAAGGCATATCCATAAAAGGTGGTCGCAAAAAAAAATCAAGAGAGTCGTTCTCTTACTCTTTATTTTTTTTATATGAAGTTTGACATTAAAATAGAAAAATTATTTAAAGTTTAGTTTCAAACTCTATATAAAAAAAATATAGAGTAAGAGAACGACTCTCTCAATTTTTTTCCTGCGGCCACCTTGTATGGATATGCCTTGGTTACTCGGTATAAAATTTTAGAAGAAGTAAATTAATAAATTTAAAACCGAATGTAAACCTTTTAAATTTATTTAAAAAGGATACAAAATCATTGTAGGGAGTTTTCTCACGGAAAATTAAGCACCACAAATATTTTTGTAGCAGTGTTGCTGTTTTTTTTTTGCACTTTATTAATCTTTTTAGGATGTGGTTTAGTAGTTTTCTTTGCTTACACTAAGCTGAAACTTTAAATATGGTTGCAAATATGGTTTATCTTATTTCAATTGCAGTTTAACCTTTACGGATTAGACAGTTATACTTAAGTTATATTTCGCCGGGTAATTACTTGTTTGCGGCGAAGACCAACAATGTATTTTCGAGAAAAACTAAAAAGAATGTTTGGTTTAATTTTTAATAAATGTTCACAATTTATATCTTTTTACATAAAAACATCGATAAATATTGTTTTTTTAATAAACCGCAAGTATATTGATCAAGTTTAAGTAACCTTTTTATGCCTACTTTTATTTTCCTTTTGTAGCTTTGTCTTGTTGGCTATCGAAAACTAAACATTTTTTTTTAATTTTGTTGCAGGCAGCAATAATTTTAAATATAATTAACTTATTTTTTTTAGTTTTACTGTTTTAAAACTACGACAACATTGGTTTTTTTGATCTTAATTTTTTATCTTCTTTTCTCTTTCTTATTGAGTGTTCAATACATTTTCTGTACCAGGGCTGGAAAATAAAAAAAATTACAAAAGGGAAATTTTGTTTGTTATTTAACCTTACATTTTTTTGTTTGTAATTAATATTTTCTTGGCTTTCAAATCAAACTAAAAATTAAAACAAAATTCTCCATAAAAAAATCCTACTTTCAGATGTCTATTAAACCGTGAACCGTAACAATTGTGTCAGTTATTATTTTTTTAAACCTTTGTTTTTGTTAGTTAAGCATTAAAATTTGTAATATTTTTTTAAAAGCTTCTTTAAAATAATTTTAATAACATTTTTCATGTATTTACTGGTGAAGAGACGGCTGGGGTTTATTGTATTTTTAATGATCTTAAAGTGTAGTTTGAGCGCCGTGTAATTACGTTTCAAGACAGATAAAATGTTTATAATTTTATTTTAAATATTAAGTTTTTTGTATACTAAAAACATATTTTTGAGCATTAAAGTATCAAATTGGAGCATTTACCTTGTTCCCAATTCTTTTTGGTGGCTGCTCTTTAAAAATTTAAAATAAATAACTAAGTCATTCTATGTAAAACGGCTT
Organism: Melanophora roralis; assembly: GCA_963583895.1. Lineage (NCBI taxonomy): Eukaryota > Metazoa > Arthropoda > Insecta > Diptera > Rhinophoridae > Melanophora > Melanophora roralis. The sequence goes on along the minus strand of OY757190.1, from coordinate 32,363,028 downwards.
AAAATTTGGGATAAATCATTTTCTTTAAAAAAAAAACCCGATGAACTTACCTCTAGAAGAGAAAACAATGATGAAAACACAGAAAGCTGGTTCATATTATATTTATGTTAAGAGTTTTATATGGTCATATACAAAAAATCTTCTCTTCTTTTTTGACGTTTTGTTGAAAATGTAACACCTGTTACATTTTCTAAAGACTTTTTCTTAAAAATACTGATTTTCCTTGAATTACTGCATTAAATACGATTGAAAACACTCGTAATCACCATTCAAACTAAACAGTTAAGTCCACTCCTAAGAATATATTACACAACACGATCTTAAAGTCAAAATTTCTTTTTATTTAAATATGTAAGATCACACCTGTAACAATCTTCTAGTGGTCATTATGAGCAAAAATCATATTCTCTCAGTGTCTACCTACTGACTATTTAACCTTAAAAAATATTCCACTCTTGGAGTTCAGTCTCTTTTTAAATAAAAATTATAATTTGTGGAGTAACAATGAAACTGCCCGACTGCACTTTTCCTCGGAAGTCCTGTTAAACCTCTTACATAATTTTCATTGATTTTATATACATATGTAGGTTTTACATAAAGAAATCATCTAAGCCTTTATATAATGTGTCCTGATCTGAGTTGAGTGTCAAAAAAATAAGTTTACATTTCTATGAGTGTCAAAAAAAATTTGATTTTCTTATTTTTAATATTACATTACGCATAAAAAAATAGTTTTAGTCCTCTAATCATAAAAGTTGTTAAACTGGTATAAAGTGTATGACAATACAACAACGAGCTTTTAATCCGGTAACTTTTAAAAACTTGCATTTAAAACTTAAGATTAAAAATAGAATAGTTTCTATTTTTAACTGAGATAAGACAAAAATATTAACTAATAAAAACATACATGTTATTACACTATACAAATGAGTCTTAGTTGTGAAACTCAGATGATAACTCAGGCAGTGTAAGTATAGCTTTACTATTACATATCGTCTGCATTACTTAGCAGTTGTTAGATAATAAGTTATTTCCTATCTAAAACTTAAACAGATAGTTCTAGCTTGACAATTTTTTGACTTATTTTAGTTTAAATATTTAAACCGGTTTTAACCAACACTTCAAAGAAAAATTTTTAAGGTTAAAAATGAGTAACTGGTGTCATTAATAGTAAAAAGTTATTTTAAAGCAATTCACGTTTTAGCTTTTTTAAGTTCCTCTTTATAAGCAAGCGTGGTGAGTACTTGTTTAACTCCCTCTTTTTAAACGAGCATAATAAGTACTTGCCTTCTATGTCATTGCCATATTAAAATAAGGAGTTAAAATGCTAGTGAGTAAGTAGTGCCAATACGGGGATTTAGCATTTTAACTCGTTACAAAGCAATGTAAGGTTTTGCTGGGACATAATTAAAATCATAAAAAGGAAACAAATGTGTTAAGTTATAGCGCTTAAAAATATTTTGTTGTTTGAAAATACGAATTAACATGTAGCATTCTAAAGATATAACTTTCCATCCCTGACGTTTACACTCTATCAGTTTTTTTACTATGAGATACATTGTATGGTCATTTTACTTTGTGTGTATCTTCTTGAATTTTTCTTTCTTTAATTCGTTTTTTCCTATTCCTTTGTATTTTTGTTTTTTTTTTGAACGAAAAAATTTACTTTTACTACTTTATTTATGTTGTTTTATTAAATTTAATGATTATGTATTTGAATTTTTGCAATTTAATAGGTAAGTATGTATGTATGTATATAAATTATTTGTTTATATTCTTAACATTTTTAACACCATTTCTTTTGATGATCTTTTCATTTGTTGCACTGATATTTCACGTTTATGACCTCAAGGTCTTTTTTTGCACTTTATCAATGTAATTCATATCGAAAGTTTATTATGGTTAAAAAAAGGGGTAGCTACTTTTTACAAAACTTTCTTCTATAAAATGTATAAAAAGTGTGGAATATTTCACGTTTTAAAATTGATCAATTAAACTAAACGACCAAAAACAAAACCAGACATCCGATCTTTTAACTACACTCTCACACAGTGCTGCTTTCGCAAAACTAAAATATAAACAGTGAGAAAAAAATGTTTTACCACATGTGAATTACAGCTAACCCTTGAAAGCTTAAACTCAAACTCGTATACAACTGATATATTATTATATATGTTTTTCAAAATATTTAAACTAGTTTAACATGATAAAACGTTTTGGAATATTGTTTATACTTATTTTATTAAGTCTGTTATAAAACTTAATTATTTGCTTGTAACATATGTTGAGATTTTACTGTATTGTTTAATTTTTCTCTTATCTATCTTTTTATTAAACAGATACATTACCAGCGTTGCCAGAATCTTTGTGAAGAAAATCATCATTTGTCAATAGAAAAATCATATTTTAAGGAAAATATCATTACGTTTTTCGTAAGCCCTACCAAATATCCTCTAAGGATAATCACCCCCTTTGTGAGGGATATAATATTTTTTTGGTTTATATATTAAAAGCGTCGAGACTTCTTTGAACTGTGAGTTTCGTTTTGGGCTTTTTGTTATGTATTTATCAGGGAAACCAAGATTATGCAAAGCAATATTGTTGAAAGGGATGGCAAGTTGAGAAAACAAGATATATAATTGGTGAAAAAAGACTTGTTTTTCTAACTTAAGCTCAAAAGTTCTTTCTTTTATTAAAAGATCAGCTTACAGCAAACATTTTTTTTATAATTAGCATGTACTAATTTTTACCGATTAAAAGATTTTGCGAAACTTATAAAAAGTTCTCGAAACTGCTCACGATGCTACAAGGTGAGGAGTTCAAATAAATTAACAAACTAATTTTTTTTTAAATATCCAATTGTGCATATGCTAAGATGGCTATCAAATATAAAAATTTTATTTTTCCTAGCCTATAAAATTATTATTGTACGATATAATATGTTTTTCAAAATAATTTTTTATGGGTTAAAATATTGTATATTCATGACAGCTGTCCACTTTATTTTGTTTAAAAATAAATAATTTGGTTTGACCTATATCAACAGACTCATCTATACATAACGAAAATTTTTGATGGCTGCTATATAAAGATGGGGTTTTAGTTATTTTTATACCCAAAAACAATGGGGAATTTCGGAGTATGTAGGGCCCTGGGTATATATGTATGTAAAGTGTACAAAAGCAGTAAGCAAAAAGTTGTTACAAGACTTGTATTATTTTAAAAATTTACTATGGTTATAGTTTGTAGACAAATTATGTATTTGTATATTTTTTTAAAAAACTTAATATAAAAAAATTATCATTTTCAAAAAAAAAAAAATAATTTGAGGAAAAAATCATCATATTCCATGTGTGACAAAAAATCGTCAAAAATATGAAAAAGTCATTATTCTGGCAGCGCCGTTCATGGCATGTGGTGTGGTTGAATTCGTTTTTCTTCGCAAATTAAACAGCTAAATTTTGCTTAAATTGTTTGCCTACTTTCAGGCTGCCACATAAAACATTGGTTTTTAAATTGAGTACCTGTCTGTCTTCTTTAATTGTAATAAGAATACAGTTTATTTTATCAAATGAGATTACAAATATATCATTGAAGTTAATATACCTAAAATATAAGTTAATAAACTAAAAAAAACAATATATTTCTTATGAGAAACAAATTTATTATATATGAAACGTTTTTATAGTTCTGCAGAGCGGGATCTCTAGAGAAAAACAAAAAAACCCATTTTTATTTATTTAAATAATTTTTTATTAATTTAACTAAAATCATTTGAAAAACACGTAGCTTCTTGTATGGACAAAATATAACAGCTTTAGAGAAAATTTTCTGTACTAAATATAACCTAGCGTGACAACCCTGCCTCGTAAAGTTTTCTGGGTGGTTCATATCTTAGATCGGTAAGCATTTAAAGAAAATTATGACTTTTGATTAGCATTATACCGGTGGATTTTTCGCGCACATCTGCAAGGCTAGACTTGTGTGGGTGTCTAGTTTGGAAATCCGCTATCCTCATGCCGGAGGTCCGGCTTTGAATATTTTTCTGTTCATCGCATGTGCTATAGAGTCTGATGATTTCAAAAAGTAATAAACGGTGCGGAGGGAGGGTGGCGCCGTTGGAATTGTCGATTGTGCGGATTTGTCAGTCAAGATATCGCAGTGGTCGAGTGAGCATCACGCGTTCGCTGTGGAGACATTTTTTAAAAGTAATGATTCTTACGTAATTGTTGGTCGACAATTTGGTTTAAAGTTCGATGTAAATTTAATTCGCTCATGTGTGCAGAGATTTCGCGCAACTGCTTCGGCTATGAATCTCCAACGGCCAGGGCCCAGTCGATCTTCAAGGACTCCCAAAAACATTGAACTGGTTGAAAGCAGTTTACGTGAAAATCCGCGACTTGCAATACGGAAAAGAGCAGCTTCACTGTAACTTCCAAAGCCAATTATTTATGAAATTTTAAAAAAGATCTTAAGTTCCATCCTTTCAAAATTTAAATTGTTAAAGAACTGAAAGAAAGTGACTTTCATTTACGCAAAAATTTTTGCGAAACGATGTTGGAGCGCTTTCGCATTGTAAATCTCATTTTTTGTAGCGACGAGGCTTATTTTCACTTAAACGACCAGGCCAACAAGCAAAACTGCCGTTACTGGTCTCCAAAAACCCGGAACCCTTGATCGAAATATCCGAAAATATTGCATTGCCACAGGATAAATGTTTGGTGTGCCATATTTAAGCATGAGATAATTGATTCTTTTTTTTGCAAAAATTCTCGAAGTCCAGACGACGAATGTCAACGGTGAAAAAAACCGAAAGCCAAACCTACGAGCTCATCTATTGTACTCTTCACACACGTGGTTTCATCTTCACAATCGCTTTGTGTTTAATTCGGTGCAAAACTTTCACGTTAATTCTAAACCTTTTAAAACTTGTTGCACTTTAATAATTCATAAAACCCAGCCAGACAACAATTGTTGTTGCTGTTGTTTCGTTCAAATTGTTTTTTGTTTGTATGTAAATATATTTACAATAAATAATTCTAACATATTTACTGCATTTTTATTCCCTGACATAGCAAACGATGGGGGTCAAATCATGTTGACACTTAGCATGTTCTTGGTAATTAAGGAAACAAGAATTGGCTAACAAAATTATTTCTAATGATAATTTTTCGCGTGATTTATAAACGTTGCCTTGGCAGACAGACGACAATTATACTTTATCAATGATGGCGATTGTGGCGGTTGCGGCGGCAAAGTAATTGTAAAAATATCAACGGTGTGATAAGTGGGAGGGACACATGACATGTATGTACATATGTACGTATATAGAAAGATACGGTTAATAATTGTTCTCAATAATAGAAATTGAGACTCACATGTGTACATATTCAATGTGTACGATTCAACTTTTATACCAGTTAGGACCGCAGTACACGAAATGTTAAATTATACGTGCACATGCAGCTCTGACTAATCTTAAGCGAGGTGACTGCGGGCTTAAGAAAGTAATGGCAGTCATATCCGCCAATACGTCAGTATTAAAATATATACAAGGAGACTTCTGGACTACACAGGTATATGCTTTATACTTTAAAATTTTAATTTTAAGTTGGCACTGGCTGGGCTAAGTATTTAGATTTGAATACTTGTTGATAGTTCGCAGAAGCAAAGATTCTGTTTAGACAAGTAAGAGCGCTATATTCTGTGCTGTGCTGTGCTAAGTCTTGCACACCCTTTACCCATTCCAGCTGCGTTGTTTTTGAAACATCAACACTAAAATTAAATTACTTTGTGGAGTACTTTGGAATATAAACTATAGTCTTCAGGGTACATAAATACAGGTAGTATCAAGACAAATTAAAAAAAAATTCCCCCTCTGCAATTCCTTTTTGTGAATGGCAAACTAATTTTTAATTTCAAACAAAATTTAAAAATCTGATTACCATTTTTACAAAATTTCTGTGGACTTTTGACGAAACCACTTATTTGAAAAAAAGTGAATTTTACAGGAGAGCAAAAAAACTACTTTAACATCGCAAGTAGATGCTAAAATTCAATATTGGCAAATAATTCAACTAACTTACTTTACAACGTTAGGTTTTAAAACTTTTTAGATAATAATCCCGATGTTTCTTGCGATGTTTAAGTAGTTTTTTCGCTCTCCTGTAAAATTCACTTTTTTCAAATAAGTGGTTTTGTCAAAAGTCCACAGATTTTAAGACGAGTTCATAATCAGCTGGGTTCTTAACACTATCTGTATTGGTGTGTCCTAATAATGTTATAGCAAGATTGAAGTCGTAAGCAATACTACACCATTTCCAATTTCGGAGGTTTTAATTCATTTTCAGAAAATTCTACATTAATTTCAAGAATTTTGAATTTAAATTTAGAATTTTCTAATTTAACTTTAGAAGATTCTGATTCGATTTTAGAATTTCTTTTTGTATTTTAAGTTTAAAAATTCTGAAATACAGATTGAACTTAAAAAATGCGTGGCTTTTAACTAGGAATTAAAAAAAATGAAATTAATAAATTTCTACAAATCGATTCCTGAAATTCCTTTTTAAAAAAGAAATGGTATAGTTTCCGAGATATATTGTATTGAAATTTTGGTCCGTTACCGGAAGGCATTTTTGATTACGTTTGAGTTTTTTTTGACTCTCCCGCACGATTTGTTTAAATCTTGGGAAGTCCTAAAAGATTCAGTTTTCTGACTTTTTACAAAACAATCTTTCGGCATCACTTCTTGTGATTTAATCAAACAAGTTTTCTTTTCAAATATGTAGAATGTTACTAGAACTACATATTTGCAGTTTTAAAGTCGATAGCTGTTTTAGTTTCCGAGTTATGGCAAGCTACCACCACCAACTTTACCAACTAATTTTTAAAATGCAGATTTTATACTACAATTACTTTGTAGGAGGTTTCAAGTCCATAACTGTTATAGTCTCAGAGATATAACGTACCAAAAATTTTATCAAATTGGTTTATTTGGGAAGGGGTGCTCTTTCCCTTACTTCTATCCAAGCATTTTTTACTTGTTTTATTAAAAAAATAAATCCCTAATGCTCTAAGCACAACTTGGACGGACAATAGACTTCGGACTACACGAAGAATTTGTCTGTTGAAATTCATTGCGTTAATTTGTGAACTGAAACATATTTAGAACGAATAAAACAGCTGTGGTAGAGTGACCATATTTCTTAAATAAAGAAGAACTAATTGGAAAAAACTAATAAAAAATATTAAAATAACATTAAAAGTACATTATTATTATAAGCAACAATTAAAAAGTGAAAATAATTCTTAAAGTGTAAAGTAACATTATTTAGTAACAAAATAAAAAAAAAATTAAAAGAAAAATGGCCACTCTGTGCCAAATTATTTGTCATTCTTCTGCGTAGGAAATAGAAATAAACCTATCGTAGAATTCGTTACGCATGACGAATTTTAGTCGACGCACTATTTGTGTGCATTTTCGTATACACAAGTGTGTTTTATTTTCTAAGACAAATAATCGCCACGAAAAATTCGTCGTTCGTCCCAGTTGTGTTTAAAGCATAAATTAGATTAACCTGAATTTTGTTTTAAAAAACTGGTCATCTCTGGTTCTAGCTTATATCCCGGCCAGTTTTCTAACCGATCCTTCCACTTTTAATTGGCGATTGCTTCAGAGATATTTGTGATATTTTTAAACAAAACAGAACTTTGCTGAGGAAATCTAATTTAAACAGACGGACTGAGGCACATCTAAAAAGATTCAGAATAGATATATGTTTAAGTATAAATGATCGCAAATAATGATTGAAGAAATGACAGCCGAATAAAAAGCTGATATATGATGTATCTATGAATAACGACCTGCAATTGGATCCCAAGAAATACATAGACATCTGCCGTATAAACGGATGTCATTTAATCGAATTTGGAAGAGAATCGAAATCGTTCGGTATATTATTATTTTTGGAATCAAAAAAATCATACAAGCTCATAATACACCTAACACGCTCATATATACTATATATGTATGTACATATGCAAGTAAATAGTTTGGGATAAACTAAAACTAAATGGGAGAAAAAGGAGCAACAGCTAAAGAATAAAAACAAAACAACACGTTGTCCACATGATATATGACAAATACACAATGATTGCAAATTAATTAAAAATCTTTAAATGACAAATAAAAATTTATAAAAAATGACTAACAACTGCCACTAACAGCGATCAATTAGTAGTTTAATTAAAGTGAAGTGGATATGAGCGTAAAAAACTTGAAACAAGAAATAAAACTTGCTAATTTATTGTTGTATAAACAAATAAACAATAACAATAATAAGAAAAATTGCAATAGCAAGAAAATCAATTACAACAACATAAATTAACACTTAAATTAACAAATGCGTGCAATTATTAAAAGACAATTTTTTTTTTCAATAGACAAAATAATAATGTCGTCGTCAATGTTGTCTCTCGTATATATTCGAATGTTATAGCGCTTAATATTTAAAACTAGCTTAACCCGGCCCGCTTTGCTGAACTCAACCCTATTGCTTATAAAAAAAGTGAGATATTAGAAAATCCTTTTCTAGTTAAAAACCTAATTTTTCTTATGTAAAAGTTATAAATTTATGACATAAAGTGTAATTAAAAAAAGAATCACAATGTAATGTTCTATTTGTCTTGCTCAGTTATTACACATTAAATACATCCAAGTCGAACAAATTTAAGGGTTATAGTGCCTAAATGTCTTTACTTATTCATTAGGTGTTGTAACTTCCTTATCTTAGTCTTTATTTTTGTTCAAGGTAGGACAATTATGTGGAAAAGTCTATTTGAGTTCAAACAACAATACTATAGTTCTGCATATATGTACATATCTGTTCTCCAATTTTTTCCCACTTGCAAAGAAAGGTAATCGTACCTATATAGTACTACACCTCCGTTCCAGCCCACTTCAATTTCAGCGTAAATAAAGGCGAAGGTGAAACAGTCATAAAAAATATTAAGATCATACTGTTTATGTAAAGCTTAAGAACCATGCTTATCATAGCTTCTATCTCCCTTTAGGGGACAACCAAACCCTTTCTAGGCTTATTAGGCGTGATCATAATTATTTTGGTACAACACGATTTTTATAGTCTTTGCAATTTAGTTGTGTGTTTCATCATTATTTCACAAAATTTTTGAACGGATCTGACGTGCTCCATTTTAATTTTTAATTTGCATTATTAAATTCCGTATTATGCAAAATTTTGCTTAAGAAGTCCAAACATGTACTTGCTTCTGCTTGAAATTGTAAAAAAACCATAGTCTGTAGATAGGACTGTTTTAAATATATACAGTAGTCGCTCGGTTATATGAACTAATTCAAACAGAGCCTGCTCACTAAATGGAGAAGTTCACATAATCGAGAGGATATAAAATAAGTAATTCAAATGGTTTTTATTACATTAAGTTTTAATTTTTAATAAGTTTTTAAATAATTAATATACATGAAAGTATTCGGTTATATTTTTTTGTACTTTTTTTGCTTCAATGGATTTCTGTAGTGCCCCATCCCTGCATTGTCGCAATGCTGAAATATCATTAATATCAGATATATTATTTTCACTCCAAGCAATAACTTGGCCACTTCAAATATATGTGCAAGAGAAGTAATGCTTGCGCCTTTGTCTAAGCTTGCCAAAATGTCACTTTTTTCAGATAACGTTAACACCTTGCGCTTCATCTTCGATGCATTATGTTACAAACAATAACGATCTCAAAAGACAACAAGTAAGAGCGCTATATTCGGCTGTGCCGAATCTTATATACCCTTCACATTGGTCTTTAAATATACCCAGCCGAGTAATTTTGTACTGCAAATAATATAATAAAAAACCTTGTGCGAGTTTTAAAGCCCATAGAAAAAATAACAAAATTTTAACGTTCGTATGAATAATAGAAATAGATGAAGAAGATTTGAGGTCGAGAGTTTTTAAAGTTTTCGACATTATTCATATTTAAAGGTTAATAAAACTTATTAAATGTTCTAGTCCCCCTGCTCTTCACCAACTTTTTCACCAAAATGTATGAATTATTTGATTATTACTTTTTGTAGAATATTCGAAGTCGATAGCTGAAATAATTTTCCAGAAGTAGCGTAACGAAAATTTTATAAAAATTGTTAATTTGTATGGGAGCTACCCCTTCTTCACCCCCATCCGAAAATCTTTCTCTTCACAGCGTAGCCCTTAGCGTGAAATTACTTTTTGTAGAACATTTCATTTCGATATCTGTTATAGTTTCCGAGATATAGCGTATCGAATATTTGATAATAATTGTCGATTTGTATGGGAGATACCCCTTTTTTTGCCCCCACCCAAAAAAATTTTTTCTTTAAGGTGTAGACCTTAGCGTGCAATTACTTTTTGTGGAACATTTCATTTCGATATCTGTTATTGTTTCCCAGATATAGCTTATAGAATATTTTATAATAATTGTCGATTTGTATGGGAGCTACCCCTTTTTTTGCCCCCACTCGAAAATTTTTTTCTTTAAAGCGTAGGCATTTTTGCCCAATTACTTTTTGTAGAACATTTCATTTCGATATCTGTTATAGTTTCCCAGATATAGCTTATAGAATATTTTATTATAATTGTCGATTTGTATGGGAGCTACCCCTTTTTTTGCCCCCACTCGAAAATTTTTTTCTTTAAAGCGTAGGCATTTTTGCCCAATTACTTTTTGTAGAACATTTCATTTCGATATCTGTTATAGTTTCCCAGATATAGCTTATAGAATATTTTATAATAATTGTCGATTTGTATGGGAGCTACCCCTTTTTTTGCCCCCACTCGAAAATTTTTTTCTTTAAAGCGTAGCCCCTAGCGTGCAATTACTTTTTGTAGAACATTTCATTTCGATATCTGTTATAGTTTCCGAGATATAGCGTATCGAATATTTGATAATAATTGTCGATTTGTATGGGAGCTACCCCTTTTTTTGCCCCCACACGAAAATTTTTTTCTTGAAAGCGTAGCCCTTAGCGTGCAATTACTTTTTGCAGAACGTTTCATTTCGATATCTGTTATAGTTTCCGAGATATAGCGTATCGAATATTTGATAATAATTGTCGATTTGTATGGGAGCTACCCCTTTTTTTGCCCCCACCCAAAAATAAATATATAGGGATATATGCACGGATTTTGGCCTAAAAAAAATGGGTAACTCTGGGTTTTCGCTTATATCTCGGTCAATAGTGAACCGATTTTATTGATTTTAAATAGCGATTGTCTCCAGGATATTTCTAATAGTTTGACACCATTAACTGGTCTGTATCTTTTTATTTGACTCCGGAAACTTGATTTCAACAGACGGACAGACGGACATCGCTAAATCGACTTCCCTATCTATAAGGATCCAGAATATATATACTTTATGGGGTCGCAAATGAATAATAAAGAAATTACAAACGGAATGACAAAGTGATATATACCCTATCACTATGTGAAGGGTATAATAAATCAAAACTTAACACTCAAAACATTAAAAAAAAACGGTTTCAGGTTTTTTACTTATTTCGGGGAAAAAAACACTTCAAATAAGACAAACATTTAAAAGAAATAAACGGCCGAAAGCTGTTCACATAACAGAGATAGGCTGTGTTCACTCTTTAAAACCTCCTGTGTTTAAATTTTGTTGTTCAGTATCCTGGAAGTTTACATAACTGGATATTCATATAACCGAGCGACTACTGTATTAATATTTAAGCTATATTGGAGGTGTCACGCCCATTCAAAGTACATTCCAAGTAAAATAATTTTTATTTGATAATAAAATAGCACGCGAAAAGTTTAAAACGCCAAAGTGCGTCAATTTTCAGTTTGCACAATAATAACTATTAATTTGAATGGGAGTTGGTGCCACGCCTACTTCGTTCTAAGCTCAAAAACTTTTTTGGTTGTATGGGAGGTCCCACACACATTAATTACTTTCTGCCAATATACAGTATTAGCATTACAAACATTCGTACAAAGTTTGAAAATTAAGTATTTACCGTCGTTGAGATATATGCATACAAAAAACTATTTTCATTGTATGGGAGGGGCCACGCCCATTATTCGATTTTCATCTAAACTAAACTAAATTATCAGTAATTTGTTAAATTTAAGGACTTCAGTTACAAAGGGTTTTGAGTTATGTGAAAATATGTTAAATTTGTATGGTAGGTGCCACACTCAGTCTATAGCCTTTTCCGAGAACTCGGGTTTATCTTTTATTTAAGTTTCATAAAAATCGACCACGCCGTTCTTAAATTATAAGTGTTGTAACTAACATGAAAATTACTTTCTTCTATCTACCAATATAAGATATTATGTCTTTTAAGACTTGTCCAATTAATTAACACAAATATATGAGAATAGTTTCATTTGTCTGTCTGTGTCTCTGTCTGTCCTTGTGTCTGTCTCTTGATTGGCTATTTCTTATTAAGTTTATTATATGCTTTTTACTTTTTATCTAAGTGAAGGTGTTTAGTTTAAATGGGTTTTTATTGTATCGCTACACTGTTTCGTAAGGATATGATTAAGGGAGAAACTAAGTTAGAAAAACATTAAAAATGTGTAATTGAAAAGGAACAAGTACAAGTTTGACAATTAATAATATTATCCTAGATTATGGTTTTAGGATTTTTAATTTTTTAAACTTGCAAATCTGAACTGCTTTGGATTAAAATGTGTAAATTCAATATCATTTTAAATCAGGATTTTAGTTTATTTTTCATTGGGATAACTGTATTGAGGAATAAAGTAAAAATCATGGCGCAATTATGAGTATCAGGTGGTGTCGATTCTACAACAACAAAATTTGGTGAATATAATTTTCCTTTTTGTTGTAGTTTTCGTTGGCTCTGTTGTCAAAAAAAGATCTTTTACATATAAACAACTTTAACTACCCAGCCTCGATTTATGCAAGAAAAAATTAGATCAGCTGTGCTTGTAACACCAGCTGGTACGATTATTTCACCATGGTAAAAATCAAATGAAGCGCGCCATCTTGATTTTTGGCAGAAAAAAATCATTATTTTCTGACATTTATTATTTCTCAGAAACTTATGACATTTATTTTCTAGTATTTAAAAAATCATATCTCTTGTTTTATTGTTGCTCTTAACAATTCTGTAGACTCTGGACTCAGGACGGAGTCTGAAGGAGGAAACAGTGTTCAATAATATTAAATTACATGAGATAATTGTTTTTATCATACATATTTGTCTATTTACATATAAAATGGCACTCGTCGTGTACATTACTTTTACAACTCGTTCTAATATTACTGGCATCATGCACAGTTGTTTATAAAAAAAGTAAAAAACATGAACTGAAATATGACATACGTTTGCAATCACAACAACAGCCACAAATGCCACACGTAATCATAAAGCATTAAATACATTCCTCGCTACAGGCTACCGAACACAACCAGTCAAAAATAGAATACACGTGTGCTTATGAGAATAATTTTTTTAATGGCTACAATGCAACACGACTATGAGTTGCTGTCAATGCTAATTTTGTGGCGTGGTCGAAATTAAACTAATTTCTATTTTTATACGCGACAGTTAACAGATTAGTGCTGCCAATACGGTAAGATGCAAATAATATAGCTTAAACAATACAAAAAGACTTTAGGTGGCACCACTGAAAGTCATATTGCTCATATGTTTATTTTGTAGTGGTAGTCTAGTAAATATTTCAGTAGCAGCCAGTCGGACACAAATTTAGCAAGCAACTTTTGTGTTCGTGTGTTCCTGTGTTCTTGTAGCTTGAATGTGTTTAATGCATAATAACAAAAACAAAACAACAATTATTGTTACAGTCTTAAATGTTTAATAAACTGTGGCGCAGGCGCAACTTATGCGTTTGTCAAAGAAGTTTTGTTAGTGGCCACTTATACCGCTTTTGTAAGTTAATATGGGTTTGTTAACACTTTTGCTAAAAAAGGTGGGTGTCAAAGGAACTAATCAAACACCCTCTTGGTATATTCGTTTGATTCCTTTAGAAATCCAAATCATTTTAGTCATGTCTGTCTGGTTGTCTATTGAAATCAAGTTCAAATTCTAGGGACTGCGTGTTAGTGTCAAACCGTCAGAAATGCCTTAAGATCGCTACTAAGCATGAGCAAGATCATTTAACTAAGAACCGAGATACAGGGTGTCTGGTAGAAAATTTATATTTTTAAATACAATTTTTCCAAAAAGTAATAAACAGTGTGGAGGGAGCAGTTGGAATTATCGATTGTGCGGATTTGTCAGTCGCGATGTCGCAGTGGTCGAGTGAGCAAAGCGCGTTCGCTGTGAAGATATTTTTTATGAGTAATGATTCCTACGTGTTTGATCGTCGACAATTTGGTTAAAAGTTCGGTATACGGGGATTACGTGATGGACCGAGTGTAAATTTAATTCGTTCTCTCTTTACCACAGGTATTACAAAAGGAACTAAAAAACGAAACCAAGTGGGCTGCATTCTTTTATCAGTGTCTCAGCCGAAGGATTTGTTTTTGTCTCAAAAAGCAACAGTTTTGTCCATCAAACCCATTAGGAAATATTTAATCTTATCGTTAAATATAATTTTAATATAAAACATCGTCTGTAAGTCATGACTAATTTAAACGTAAGTTTTAATTATTAAGTAGCGTTGCTAACTTTTTCTTAGTATTAATTTTACAGTTATATATTTTACAAATTCGATCACATACTCCTAAAGGTAGTTGAAACATTGCTTATGTGAAATACATATGTAAAAGTCAGATGACAAAATTTTCGATTAGAGAGCGCTCTATTTTCATTTGAAGAAGTATTTGGCATCAGCTGTTTATAAAAAACAACAAGGAAAAGTAAGTTTCTTTTTTGGTTTAAAGGTTATCTCAGACGAAATTACATATGCACGTGTGAAAACAAAAATTATAAACCGTCTGTAGAATAGCAATTTTGACTGACATTTGCAATTACACATGCATTGCAAAAGTGACAGATCATATGTAATATACATCCCGTATTAGACCACCTTAAATATACATCCTCAAAACTTGCTTACATGGAGCCTGGTCCTTCTGTATCAATTTTACAGTTATCTTTTTTACAAATTCGATCACATACTCTTTAATGTACAACATCAAAAATTGCATACTTGGAGTCTGGTCCTTACCTTTTGCCAATCCTAGTAAATTGATATGTCAATTTATTTGAAATTAATTAAGATATTTAATATTACAATTAAGTATTGGATAAGCAAATTAATATAAAATAAGAACATTTTTAAATCCTTATAGTATAATTATTTTTTACTAAATAGATAATAAATATGCACTTCAATTCGAGTTGTGGGGGTGGGGGAACTTTGACCCGCGCCTGGTAGATAAGTGTGTAATTTAAATTAATTTATTAATTTACGTTGGCATGGTGGCGTATGATTAATACCTTTTAATGTTTTTATAATTTTTTTCAAAATTGTTTTTTGCCTCTGTTTTTTATTGTTTGATTAAGTAATGTAGATGTTGTTGTTGTCATCGTATTTGTAATTAATACTGTTGCCTGACAGCGGGTTACGGTCGGCGAGAAAATTGGGCCATATCATTGCGGCTTAGGTCCTGGAAAATGCACTACGGCCACATATCCACACTATGCCACTTTCTAAAAATAGCAAAGAAAAACTTTATGACACATATTTATCGACTACAAGTCCGCTTTTGACAGCCCCATAAGTTCAAAAGGGCTCTAAGCTTTGTCTGAGTGTGGTATTCCTGAAAAACTAATAGCTTTGCAGGATGGTTTTAACTGATACCCACTAATCAGCTTAAAGAGAACTTTTTTTTCAAGATAAATAAAAGAATTCTGCCTAATAGGCGCTTCTTTAAACTAAGTAGGTAGTTTAAGAACAAAGCCACCTCCCTACTGACAAACTACCTTTAACGGGATGCCGAGACTTTTCGCGCATTCATATGATTCTGAAGGACGGTTCATGCAAAAAAAAAGGTTGGAGTTCGAGAGGAAAATCTATTGACCTACCTATTTCATAAGAAGGCTCAGGGTCCTAATGGATTGCTTCTAATGATAGGCCATATAAAGTGAGACAAGAAATCCTTACAGAAGACCAGAAAATAAAAAACCTGATGAGTTTTACCGCAGGGCCTTTGCATTGATGGAAAAAATATTTATTTTATGAGCCAGGAGCTATATAAGCTATTTGACGACATTGCTTTGGTGTTTCAAAATTCAACTTTTACGTTGGCTTGGCTATGTTTTAAAAATTAATAAAGATGTTTTAGCTCAAAATTAATTTTAATGCAAGCCTGGTAATGGATCACGCGGAAGAGGAAGAAAATCCGGTGGAAAGATCAAGCAGAGAAAAACAGCTCGATAAAACTAAAAAATGAAGAAGAAGCTCAGAAGCCCGAGGGCTTGGGCTAAGTAAGTAAGCATATTGCTTTTAAAGTATCAAACATTTTTAATATTCTTACTACTTGTCACCATTTTACAACTATTTTTACTTGTGTAAATTAATTAATATTCCTTTTGTCCATTTAAAATAAATAATTAAATAACTTATCATTTAGCCGTTATTTAATTATAAAAACATAATTAAATAAATATTTTATTTCTTATAAAGACGCCAAAGAAATTGTTTAGAAAATTTACATTATTTTCCTTAAAGCAAAAACTGAACCAAATAGAAAAATATATTCTGATAAAGACAACAACAGCATACACTAGGAACAACAACAATTTAAATTAACAAGTTAATATTGAATTTAAATAAATTGCCTTGCAAATCAGCAGATAAAATTAAATTACAAATTGATTACCTCATTTGGGTCATTAATTACAAATAAATTACAGCAAACAGGTCAATAAAAGAGGGTTAAATAAATAAATAAACCATTATTGCAGCGAAAATAAAATTTAAAAAATAAATAAACAACAAACGTACATAAATATTGTAATATTGAGAAATTCTATTTAGATGTTGAAGTTGATGTTTTATAACAAGGCGCATGTATATCAGGTGGGCTCAGTTCTACAAGAACATCTAAATCGTCATACGAATGTCAAAGATAGATAATAAATTCTTTCTTCTTATTTTCGAGCTTTTCTTGGAATTATGCAGTTGTTGTTGTAAAAAAGAAAAAAAATATTTAAACATAAACAAAATTTGACATTTAAATAACGAAATACCTTTACTTATCTGATTAACTAAGGCCACCTGATTACATGCGCCTTGTTTTATAAAAACCAAAAAAAAGAGCAAAATACATATCATGAAACAGACCGAAATTATATGGGAAATTTATAGAAATGCACTTAAAAATTGGAAAGAGCTTGCTAACGTTCAATTTGTGGTTTAAATAATAACACGGCCTTGAATTAGTTTAATAAAAAGCATTTTAGGTGTGTTTTAACGGCAAGTCAAAAGTGATTTTGGTCATTTCTGGCAAATCAAGTTAATTTTCATTAAAATTTAAAAAAGTTTAAAATACAATTTAACTTTTTCAGTCATTATTTAATAACGGCGTTTTATGCTTTATAACACTGTGGCAACGTTACAAAGCAAAACATGCACTGGTCTGCAAAAAACAAAGTAGATAATCCGCTACCCCGAGAGATTCCCAGAGTGGGAAAAGGAAAGTTAAAACACTGGTATCTGCCAAATCCTCTTCGTGGCAATCCCTCTGCAGCTTTATAAACAGGGTCCTGAATTTCAGCCCAATGTGATAACCCTTGGTCCCTTAAGCCATGACCTACAGCTCCTGGCTTTCGAACTTATTAGGCTTGAACTCAGTACGTTAACAGTAGCTTAGTTGTCACTAAACCTATTACGCATTACATCATCTAAAGTGGAAGTATAAGTGGTTTCTGACTTTGTTACTTTTAAAGGAACTCGTTGCCCATAAAAAGCTGTGCGGAAGACCACTGCTCATTTATATCAGGCCAAACATTTATTATGTTTTTTAGGAGGAAGTGGGAGGGGAAAATCGGCCCTGGCTTGTAGTAGAATTATCCTAAAATGTGGCGTCGAATATTTTATTCTAACTTAACTGAAATAACTCTTAAAGGTTTTTGCCGCTCAATGTAATTGATCTTTGGTGACTTAAGGGGTCGCCTATCTTTGGTCTAAAAACCAATCGATATTAAGATGGAGACGCTGCCATCAAATAAAAAGATTCTACGGAATGAATCATGAACCCTCGGAGCGTGTATTTTGCCATTGCCTTGTAGTAATCCATTTGCAACCAAATTCTTCAGTGGTCTGAAGATGACTTCGAAGGTTTCTTAACGGAAGGAACTCTTAGATATGTGCTTAACCAGTTGTATAGGTGGGGGATCTATTATCCTTCTGTAAGAATGACAGGAGAGGTTTATCTTTGTGCATAAGCCTTAGCCTTTGTTTATTAAATGCCACATACCTATTCGGGCAACATTCTCCAAAACGAAAAGCTCATGAATCTTCACATCTGTTTGGTTTTGTTTTTGTGGCAAATATTTTCATGTTTTGTGTCATACAAAAAGTAATACATTACAACAAGGTTAAGACATTGACAACTTATAGTAAAATGTTAAATTAAATAGCGGCTAAGACGATTAAAAGACAAACTAACAAGACAAAAATGAAAAACCTCTTGCAATCAAGAGCTTAACCACAAGAAAGACAGAAAATGATTCGACACAAGTTAAACTAAATGAATGCGGCATTTAACAAATGCTCCAATTAGTGTTAATAAAAATAAATAAATACTAACTTGACAATTGGCGCTTAAACACTTTGAAACGTCTAGTGTGAGTTATTCAAACACGATTTATTTTTAATATGCCTTTTTGTGTAGCATTTAATATATGATTTTTAAATCACTTGCATTAGTTTGGTGATAGTGATTCTCTAACGGGAGATATATAATGTAGCGGGCTGCTTTGCATAAAATAGTTTCTAATATTGTTTCGAATTAAACATTTAATAAAACACCAAAATAAACGGTTCAGATGTCTTTATATAGGACGTATTCATATCAATAAGAAAGTAAAACAATTGAACTTTTTAAACCCGAAAGTAACAGGAAACCAATAGGTAAGCAATATTGCAATACTTACTTTCTACTTACTTAAGTAATTAATTAAGTCGCTATTATACGAGAGTTGCCTTTTATGTTTTAGGATTTGGCAATACTAGTGTTGCAACCTGACAACTGACAGCTCTATTGTAAAGCTTGACATTTTCTAGGTTATACGTACTCAGAACGTTTTGACATACGAGCGCTAATTGTGTTATTTACAGTAACATAAAAGATTCAACTCCACCCAGAAAATAAATTAAATCGTAAACATTTTCGTGCGATTATTTTTTACAACTTTCGACGTGGGTTAACTCAGCAACAATGCATGGATGAACTTAATTATTTTTTTGGCGATGAAGCTCCATCACGGACCAGTATTTATGGATGGTATAGTGAATTCAATCGTGGTCGTAGTTCAATCCAAGACGAATTTCGTGAAGGTCGTCCAAAATCAGTTGTTGTTCCGAAAACCATTGATGCTGTGCATGAACTGATATTGGGAGATCGTCATGTGACCTATCGTGAGATTAAGACAAACTTAGGCATTAGTGGGACCAGCATACGTTCACTGTAGCATAAGCATTTGACTGTCAAAAAAAATTTGTTCGCTTTGGATGCCACACAATTTCTCAATCGCTCAAAAAAAAGTTCGTGTCGATTTTCCGAAAGAAATGCTCAGAAAATACGATCGCGGTGCAATGAAACACGTCTATGATATCGTGACAGGTGATGAATCGTGCATTTAGGCGTATGATCCCGAAAGTAAACAGCATTCGATTGTAGGGGTGTTTTCAAGATGAGCCAAATCCAACAAAAGTTGTTCGCGCACAAAGCACTTCTAAGCAAATGGTCGCCAGGTTTTTTGGAAAAACTTGACATGTCGCAACCGTACCACTAGAAGAACGCAGTCCATTTTTAGAAATACACAACCATTTGTTTGTCAGATGTCTTTCAAGAAATCAGGAAAACTAACCGCCGAAGATGGATCACTCTTCACTACGACAATGCGAGCTTTCACATATCGGTTGAAACAACTGCATTTTTAAGCACCCAAAATATCTATTTAATGAGTCATCCGCCGTATAGTCCTGACTTGGCACCGAATGGCTTCTTTTGATTCCTGTACGTAAAAAACAAACCTAGAAGTCAACGTTTTTAGACACCTGAAGAAGTGGTTGTTGTATTCAGAATGCATGTTTTGGAGATCCCTCAATCAGAGTAGCAAAAGTGCTTCGACCATTGGTTAGAACGCATGCAAAAGTGTATAGATCTTCATGGGGAATATTTTTAAAAATATTAAAGTGATTTTTGATGATTAATATTTGTTTTTGTTCTCTAATCCCGAAATATAAAATGCATTTTTTTCCAATTTCTGATGGCAAGTTTTGAGATGTCTTCCTCCACTTAAACTTCTATCAGAGGTTTGGTCTTACCCTTCTGCGTGATTCGTCACCAGGTTCATATTCAAACAACTTCCTAGCCAAAAAGCCGTCATCAATTATCACAACATAGCCTAGCCAAAGCAAACTTGTTGTAATTCAAGACCGGGCTCAGCCTGATTTTAAGCAGTTTCTCGAACAATTTTAAAGTTTCAGTTTTCAAAGCTTTAAAATCATCTTAACTAAGACAACTTTCCCTATTGGCGGGAAATGTTCAAGCCGTAATATGGCGTTAAAATGAAAAGAATTATTCTTTTTGCTGTGCAACGCAGCTCTAAAAGCATTTTGTTGTTTATCTTATCAAAGCCAGAAGCTTTTTTTAGCGTTAAAATTATCGATAGCCTCTACGACATCTAGAAATCGGAAACGTATTCTATAGGATGTCTAGCAACAACAGGCGGTAATTCACTCACGTCAATTTGTGCATTAGAAGTGAACACGTTTTTTAAAGGATACAAATGATTTTTAAAGGAAAAAAAAAATCATTACCACCACTTCCTGTTAAAACGAGGAAAATCACAATTTGGGAGTCACTGGTTTAGCGCGAGTAAAACTTTTTTCCTTTTTGTTACTTTAGTAGGTCAGCCATCTACAAAAAAAAGGCATTCAGTATCTGTTTGCTTAGATCCGATTTGTTTTTTCTTAAATATAATGTCACAATAATAAAAATGATGGTGGTTTACTAACACTTTAAACTTTAATATTTTTTTCTGCATTTAAATGGTGTTTGTGCTGAATTATTCGCATTTGTTTTTGCTGCAGCAGGTACGAGTACCAAACCCACGATTGCAATTGTCAATTGATCTGCGATTAATCAAGTAATTATGATATGTGCCATTTAATTTATTGATTTTATTGAATTGTTATTTTGTTAGCCACATAACTTTAAATGTTAAAGCAATTTTTTTTAAATCAATTTATTCAAGAGAACTTAAGTTCGATTGCCCGCAGAAATTTAATTTTAAATTAAAGAAAAGGAGTGTCTCAATATCGGCATTTAATCCTCAATTTATTATAGGAAAAAGAATCTGGGTGGTTTTAAACTTCTAAGAAATTGGAAAATTTTATTTCTTAATTGTATGTTTATTTGGGTCGTTATTGCTACTAGGCAAGCGTATACACTTAGAAAAATTTAGGCCATTTTTATTTCAACAAAGTCGTAGCGGTGTCAAAAAAGCATTAAGCGCTGAATTTCTTAGGTCAAAGGGAAAAAGTAGAGATTTATGTAAGTTTAAAACCTAATGTCAGCAGAATGAGAAAAAATCAATCCAAATTTGAAACCCCAAGGAAACCGGGCTGCCCTTATAAAACGGCCAGGGGAAAAAGGGTGCTAGCCCCGGCTTATTTTGGAAGCAGCAGCTGTCTGTCTAGGGTCTGTGTCTTATTATACGAAAATCAATCTTTAGCCCGTGAAGCTTGTAACGATACTAATAATAAGTAAGGTGTTCACATGGTGGTTCTGGTTACCTGGACTTCTCGGTTGAAGAATATCAGAAAAAAACATCAGTCTATCCGATGCTAAGCCTAGAAATGTAGCTTCGAATAGCTGGGTAATCTGGTCGATGTTGACAAATCAGAATAAAACAACGTTGTTACAATGACTATCAAATATGCCTGGTAATTTTACAAGTCAGGGAACTGGTTAGTCCGAAATTTTTAACATGGGGTCGATTAATTACCCAATGTGGAAACAAAAAGAATTTTTGCTTCTTGTGTTGGCTTATGACAAGCCGCATACAGGCGATTGTCGAACGCAAAGATATTCGAAACGTGTTAACGCCACCGTTAGATATTGCCCTTTGGGAAAAGGCGCACAGAAATCGTATTACCTGATACTTTCGTTTGCACTTAGAGCAAAGTATTCTGCATAATACAAAGACAAGAAACACGGTGTACATAAATCAGATAAGAAACAAGTAAAATTAAAGCGCATGGGAAGTGCGAATCGTACAATCGAATAGATTCAAGAATTAAACACATAAATTTTAAATTTATTTTTCTTTCTGTGTATTAGACTTATAATATCATTGAGGATATTCACGATAATCAATAACATTAGTTGGCTCTTTTGTTGTATGGCTGAAAAAATACAGAAAAAAAACAAAAAAATTTTTGTAGCAAAAGGCTGAGCCTAATCTTGCATACCCATCACATTGGCCTTTCAAAACCACCAACTATTTTAAACTTAATTCATTTCTTTTTTATTTAAAAAATATTTTTAATTTTTAAATGGCGGTCGGTGTCATATATTAACCCTCTTAGGGTGTCTACGTTGACTAGGTTTTTACCCTATTTTTTTTTAAATTTTGTATGGCAACTCCCTTATTTTTGTAAGGCCGACTCTGGCGAAGTTATGGGCGTTTTTTTACATTATTTTTGTAAATATTGCATGGCAGGCGCCTTAGATGATAGCAATAGGAAGTAAGTATGTTCTCGGAATATGTTTGGGAGGGAAAACTAATGGTGGTCTGTGATACATTTATTTCTCTAAGGGGGACTCCGGGGAAGTCTTAGGGGTTTTTACTCATTTTTTTTTTATATTTTGTATGTAAGACTGTTAAAGGCTCAAGATAAGCGGTAAGTACGTTCCAAAAAATTGTTTGTGGAAAAATCTAACTGAGCTCGGCTTTACAGTTGACCTTTGTTGGTGCACCCTGAAAGCTGTTGGAGCGATTTAAAAAAATTTAAAGAAAAAACTTAAACTTTATGTGTCAACCCACATATGGGGCAGAGATAGGGTGTAAGGATGTTCATAAAAATGTTCGTAAGAAAAAAAACAATGGGAGTCCGTAATACATTGCATCCGTCTTGGGGCAACTCCGAGGTAGTTGTAGAGGTTTTAATGTACAAATTTTAAATAAATAAACAGAGGTAGGCATTGGTTTGGGCTTGTATCACGGTCAGTTATGTGGCGATTTTGGTGGATTTCCGCTCGCAGATATTTCTGATTACAAAAGGAATAACAAACTTATAAATACCCTTAGGACATATGTGGAGGGTACTAAAATAGCAAAAAATATAACTTTTATCACCTCTGTTCATAACATAAAGAGTCCAGCAACGCAACCAAAAATTCAACACAAAATCTGCCTAAGGGACGACCGGCTAATGGCTCATTGTGAGGCACGACGTCTGGTCGATGTTTTTGACAGCTCGACATCCTTGCCAACAGCGGTGATACTGTCGGCAGAATGGGCGCTTCGGGTCCGGCCACTCTTGGCAGCATCTCTTGTGGTCCCATATTCTTCAAGGTTGGTGGCGAAACGGCGCAATGTTTGCGCAATCTGTTCCCGACGACCGGGGAATCGGTGACGGAATTGGCGCTGCGCCGACATCACAGACGAATTGTTACGCAAAAAAAAATAGACACGATTTTTTCTGCGTTCTTGGGGAGTATATCGCTCTGTCGCTTGTTTACTTGTATTCTACATCTGTTTTGTTTACAAATCTCTAAACAGATTTGACATTGGCCGCCATTTTTCAAAAATAAAAGCATTTTCAAATAGGGTGATTTCTTGTGGCTCACCTTGTATTATTATATAAAAGATCAATTATAACTGTAAAAGCTAAAAACTATAGTAGTTCTTTTTTGACATAACACGGCACTTTTGCCAGCACTGCCCTGCTCTTTTCTTGCACCCAGTTCAGTAAATATCTTTAAAAATCTTTTAATAATTATTTAAAAAAATTTTAATTTGTTGTCCAAGAGCAGAGCTCTTTATGATTTAGCTTCTTTTCCTTTTATGTAATTTTTTATGAAAAAATTTAACTTTGTAAAAAAAATTTAACTTTTTGCTACTTACCCTGGCAACGCTGTCTTTAGAATTTTAATTGACGGGTTGTATTTGTAAAAATTTCTTTGAATCTAAAACTACAAACTTATTCTTTTTTCCGGGGAACGGGGAAATACTAAATTTATTTTGTTCAAAACTAAATACATATGTACATATGTACGTATGTATGTACATATATAGGAAACTTTTACTTTTTGTGTTTGATATGAAATTATCAAAGTAGTAAAAATGTAAATATATTATTACACCAGCCTTAAATGCTAAAACAATGAAAAATAGAATTGCTTATATCAATAAACATTATAAAATATTACTTTCATTTCGAAATCACAAGATAAACAGTAAACAGTTTACATTGGAAAAAAACACAAACGTTTATGATCATAAATTAAAACAAATAATTTAATTGGGAAAAACTTTTCTAAATCAACTTATAAATATTTATTCCTGGGGAAGAAAAATTTCGACACATGCACGTGTGTGTGTACATTCATACATATATATATATACTTCTGGATACGTACAGTTTATTCACTTGACCACATTTTCTATATAAAAAGAAACGAATAGAAAATGCAGTCAATAAAAAAATTGGCTATTTTAATTTGAACAAGAATATGTACATACGTATGTACATTCAAAATTATATCGATCCCTGCGCGCAAAATTATCGTATTATAAGTTATTTAGAAATCGACTTTTTTTATGCAAATTGGTTTACATTCGTAACTTCATCTTCTTCTGAAATTTTAAAGCGGTAACTATTTTAGTTATGGAGGTAACACTGAGTACGTTTTATAGTATGTGGCAGCGCTATTTACTTGCTGGCCAAAATGATCGTATCTGCCATATTTGTACCTACAATACAAAAGTATTTGCTTTTAGACAAATAAATATTTAAGTTTATATGTGAAATAGATTAGCTGAGCGCTATGTAAAAGTGCTCAGTATCAAGGCGAATTCACTGATCAGTTGGTGTTACGAGCACAGCGGATCTATTTTTTTCTTGCATAAATCGAGGCTGGGTTGTCAAATTTGTTTATGTTTACATATCTTTTTTGACATATAGCCCAACGAAAATCAC
Source organism: Melanophora roralis (assembly GCA_963583895.1). NCBI lineage: Eukaryota > Metazoa > Arthropoda > Insecta > Diptera > Rhinophoridae > Melanophora > Melanophora roralis. Next base: position 32,337,622 of record OY757190.1, on the reverse strand, counting down.
AACAAAAACGAAAATTTTCTTCGCCGCAAATAAGTTGTTGTAAAATCACCACCACCTAAGACATTAATTCGCCTTGCTCAGTAGTGTGATTCAGTAACCTTTATTTAGTGTCTTGACGAGCCATAATTTTGTTCTGTCATTATACCCTTCACATAGTGATAAGGGTATATATCAGTTTGTCATTCCGTTTGTAATTTCTTTATTATCCATTTGCGACCCCATAAAGTATATATGTTCTGGATCCTTATAGATAGGGAAGTTGATATAGCCATGTCCGTCTGTCTGTCTATTTAAATCAAGTTTTCGGAGTCAAATAAAAAGATACAGACCAGTTATTGGTGTCAAACTATTAGAAATATCCTGGAGACAATCCCTATTTAAAATTAGCAAAATCGGTTTACTACTGACCGAGATATAAGCGAAAACCCAAACCAACCCATTTTTTTAGGACAAAATCCGTGCATATATCCCTATAAATCTCAGTAAATATAGTCACTCTTGCCACAAAACTTGGCACAGACTCTCTTAGAGTAGGGATCTCAATAATGAAAAAGTTTTTTTTTCAGATAGGATCAGGGGAAGTGATAGTTTTTCTACAATTGCACAAATTTAATGAAATATTTTAAGCGCTATATCTCGAAAACTATAACAGATATGGATATCAAATGTTCTACAAAAAGTAGTTGTAAACAAGACCTACGCTCGGAAGAAAAAACATTTGGAGTGGGGGCAAAAAAAGGGGTAGCTCCCATACAAATTAACAATTTTTATGAAATATTCGATACGCTATGTCTCGGAAACTATAACAGATATCGAAGTCAAATGTTCCACAAAAAGTAATTGCACAACAAGGCCTACACTTTAAAGAAAAAACTTCTTGAGTGGGGGCAAAAAAATTGGTAGCTCCCATACAAATTAACGATTTTTATGAAATATTCGATACGCTATATGTCGGAAACTATAACAGATAACGAAATAAAATGTTCTATAAAAAGCAATTGGACAACAAGGCCTACGCTCTAAAGAAAACATTTTTTGAGTGGGGGCAAAAAAAGGGGTAGCTCCCATACAAATTAACGATTTATATGACATTTTCAATGCGCTATATCTCGGAAACTATTTGAGATATCGAAATCAAGTGTTCCACAAAAAGTAATTGCACAACAAGGCCTACACTTTAAAGAAAAAACTTCTTGAGTGGGGGCAAAAAAATTGGTAGCTCCCATACAAATTAACGATTTTTATGAAATATTCGATACGCTATATGTCGGAAACTATAACAGATAACGAAATAAAATGTTCTATAAAAAGCAATTGGACAACAAGGCCTACGCTCTAAAGAAAACATTTTTTGAGTGGGGGCAAAAAAATGGGTAGCTCCCATACAAATTAACAATTTTTATTAAATTTTCGATACGCTACTTCTGTAAAACTATTACAGCTACCGATTTCGAATATTCTACAAAAAGTAATAATCAAATAATTCATACATTTTGGAAAAAAGTTAGAGAGAAGCAGGGGGACTAGAACATCCCATAACATTTAACAAGTTTTATTAACCTTTAAATATGAATAATGTCGAAAATTTTAAAACTCTCGACCTCAAACCTTCTTCATCTATTTCTATTATTCATACGAACGTTAAAATTTTATTTTTTCTATGAACTTTAAAACTCGCACAAGGTTTTTTATTATATTGTTTGCAGTACAAAATTACTCGGCTGGGTATACTTAAAGACCAATGTGAAGGGTATATAAGATTCGGCACAGCCGAAAATAGTGCTCTTACTCGTTAAACATAATTTTGTTCGGCCGCCTGGACCGCACATGTCTATGCCAGAGAAAATGTTTGCTCAGCCATGTCTGTCATCAAACATCATTTTGAATGTCAACAACAACATTCAATATCAAAGTGGTAAACTCTTATTAGGGTAACTAACTTCTTTACATTTCTTTTATATGAACTTTGACATTCAAAAACCGACAGATGAATCTTTAGCCGCAAAGAGATTTAATACAATCATATAAATAAACTAATAACCGACAACACATAAATATAAATACGTTCTCTCCACGACAAAAAAAAGGGAAACAAATATTTTACTGTTACTCTGCCGACGTCGTGTTCTTGTCTTGACCAAATTTTGGCTAGTCAAGACGTAGCGTAAATGATCCTACGGTCGTTATATTATAACGTCAAACGTAGTGGAAGTTGTGGATTTTAATATTTTTTGACCTTTTTCCGGGACATTGAATATTTATACACATTTTAAGTTTCATACTTATGCTGTCATCCAAAAAGAAATTAAAATTATTAAAAAGTCTCTCCCGTAAAATTAAATTTTTGTAACATACGATAATTTCGCGCACAGGGGTCGATATGCACATAAATGTGTATTGTATGATGGTACGGCTGTGTGAATGTTTATATAAAATGTGAAGTCAGCGTGGGTGATGTGAGTGGTGGCAACAGTTTTGTGTGGAAATTAGTCAACAGGTGTTTCCAATGTCTAGAGATAGTGTCAACACTGGTATATTCAAATATATAAAAACGACTATCACAGGCACGTGGAAGATCAAAATGCTCTAAGATGTGCAGCTTTAAAATAATTTGTTATAACATTTTAAACTTCAAGCAAATTTTTTGTGTTTAAAAACTGAGATAACTATAACGTTAAAAGTATTATAAGTAGGTACGAATGTTTTTTTGAAACGATAATAAATATTTTTTGATTTTTATAATTTTTACCAAAATAAGGATAGTTTGCGTTTTTTTGTCAAAAAAATTATTGTTTTTTGATTTTTATTTTTTTTTTTTTTGACAGAAACAATTATTGAATAAAATCTTTCTAAAAATCAATTTTGTGCTGAATTAGCTGTTACACTTTGCAATAACGTTCGGTACTCCCAACACCACCTTCGCAAATTTGCATTTTCAAACAAGTAGTAGACAATGAACAGAACAGATATCTTTACAGACGTTTAACATGATGCACTATTGATACTCCCACATTCCAAAGTTAAATAAATTTATTTAAATGAAATTTTTAAATGACACCTTTATCGAAAAGTGTCATAAAATAAGCAAAAACTTGAAGGTCCAATTTAAGTGATGATATTTTTCATGCATAATATTTTTGTTTGTAAAAAAAAGGGTAAAAGGGTAATAAAAGGCAATAAAGAGCCTACATTTCTACACCCCTCGTCTAGAAACATAAAATATCATGAGTGTGATTTCATAAAAAAACCATCATATAAAAAAGCCTAAAGCAATCAAATTCAAACAGAGAAAAATTAAATAAAATAATGAACATACAATCACACAAATAAATTAAAATTAAAAGTAAGTTGTAGTTAAATTAATTTATTTTATTATAATATTTTCAAACAAACTTTAATACGTTCAAATGTAAACATAAGTGTGTGACAAAACAAAAACAGACAGAAACTAAGTTAAATGAAGATAAAACACATTGTTAATTTAAACTATTAAAAAATTTAAAAAAAATACACCGTCGGGTTAGTGATTATACTATCAAAGGGTAGTAGAGCCCCTATACTTAGTTTGAGAAGATTGGTGACCGTTTTTTTTTAATGGGCTCTTAAAGTTTTAAATAAAGGGCATCATCAGTGTTTTCCAGAAGCTGACTAAGACTTCGTTTTAACGCCTAACTATATTCAGCAATATTAAATCTTAGAATATACTTAAAGAAAATTTTAAATTTAATGAAAACAAAATTTTCTTGAACTTTGTATTTTCAAATAAAATTTGGACAGAAATTTATATATTTTTTTAAATTTTTTTGCAATAACTTTAATAGCATGTTTTTTTAATTGAAGCCAACTAACGTGCTTCGCTCTATCTTATTCGTAATTAGACCCCAATTATCAACGCAATTACGAGGTTTTCCTTACAAATTTTTAAGAGCAAATTCATTTTGTAGTTTAACGCTCTTGTACCCTTGTTTTCGCATGTATGCCACTCATTTTAAGTTGAATATACAAAAAAAAAAACATTTAAGAGCGCTATATTCGGCTGTGCCCAATCTTAGATACCCTCACATTGGTTATCGAACCACCAAACTTTTTTATATTTTTATCCATTTTTTTTATTTATGAAATATGTATTTCTAATTTTTAAATAGGGGTCGGTGTCATATTTAAACCTTCTTGGGATGACTAGGGAAGTTGTTTTTTTTTTAAATTTTGTAAGGCAACCCCCTAAGGGGGTGGAGATAGGGGGTAAGTGTAGAATAGGAAAATGTTTACAAGAAAAAACGATTTGGGATCAGTCCACGGGCTCCTTGGAAATTGTAAGAAAAATTTATTACAATTTTAGCAAACTTTGTATGGGAGCCCCCTTAGGCGGGGTAAGTATGTATATATTTAAGGAATATGTTTGGGAGAGGAAACTTCTGGGGGTCAGTTGTTTACTATATTTCTCTAAGGCAAACTCTGGGTAGTTACGGTAATTTTTACATCATTTTTGTAAATTTTGTATGGCAACCCCCTTAGGTGATGGTGATAGGGGGTAAGTATATTTTAGGAAAACGTTTGAAGGGGAAAAACTAATGGGGGGTCTGTGTTAGACTTCCTTCCTAGGGGCGAGTCCGGGGAATATGTAGGGGCTTTTACCCTATTTCTTATGGCAATGTAAGGTGGAGATAGTGGCAATGTAAGGTGGAGATAGTGGGTAATTATGATCTAGGAAAATGAGTTGGAGTCAGTTCTACATTTTACCTATCCACCGGCACTCTGGAAGCTGCATGGGGGGATTTATTACAATTTATCAAACGTTGTTAAGAGGGGAAACTAGTGGGGGTCGGTCGTACACCTTATTTCTCTAAGGCTAACTCTGGGGAAGCTATGGACGTTTTTGCATAATTTTTGTAAATTTTGTATGGCAACCCCCTTAGGTGATGGTGGTAGGGGGTAAGTATGTTCTAGGAATATGTTTAAGAGGGATACTTTTGGGGTCTGTGATATATTTTATTCCTCTAGGGGCGATTGCGGTAATCATGTAAGGGGCTGGAGACAGGTTGAAAATATATTTCACAAAAATGTTTGGAAGGAAAAATTAATTGCGGTCGGTCTTATATTTTACCTTTGTGCAAGCACCCTGAAAGCTGTGAGAACGATTAAAAAAATGAAATAAATATAAAAAAAAAGTGATTTTAACCATAACAGACGGGCAGACGGACATCGGTAAATCGACTTCCCTATCGAATGATAAACTTATATATGTATACCCTTATCACTTATAAAGACATATACGCTAATATAAACCAAAGTTCTATCATGATATAAACACGAATTTAAACCTTGAAGACCCAATGTATTTGTAGTTTACTCGTTACAGTCTCAGCCTGGCAATCAGAAGGAAGGTCCCAAGTTTGATTCATTGTGGAGACTGGTAACTGAAACTTTTTGTAAATAAAATATAAAAATAAATAATAAATTTAACATTTCGCAATATATCTGTAATGTAAAGAAATAGTTACAAATAAATATAAAAAAAAAAAAAATTTAATTTATAATTATTCAACAAATTATTAAATTAAATCAATTAAAAATTTGCTTAATGAATTAGTTAAATTTTACTTAAATTTCGGAATTGAATCCAAAATAGGAGCCAATTTTTAAACTAACAAGTTCATTAATTGATACTACCAATTTGTTTGCAGGCCTTAGATTTAATACAAGTATAATTCGGATTACAAATTTTCTAATTGAAATAATGTTTGTATTTTTTCTGTGTTACCCAACCAAATATAATTTCGTTAGCACCAGTGGCCCACAGTTAGTACGCACTTGAAAATAAAGCAACAAACAAAAGGCCTAGTTAATATTTCGCCAACTTTATTTACTTTTTTATTACAGAAAAATTGCAAAAAATCTAATAAAATTAAAAAACAGAATACAAAGAAAGAAGTAAATGTAAAGAAAAAAGCTTATCACAATGTAAATATTGATTGAATGTGCATAATAAACATTATTTAATATTTACATATGTACATATTTATAAAAATACAAAGTTGACAATGTGATTATCTATGCCAACCAACAGTCACAACGACATTGCTGCACGTTGGCAGCAATGACAATAAAATTTTTAAAGTAAAAACAAGTAAAAAATTAATGGTCGGTCAGGCCAAACTATACCCCATATTATACTTTATTAGAAATCTGTTCAAATGTTTTCAGGGTTCGATGTGATTTGCGCATACATAAGAGCCACGGTTAATTGTGTTCATTAATTTTGGGAAATTTTGTGCAATTTGTTTATATAAAAGTTATTTAGGCCAAGTTTTGTTTGGATGGTTTTGACCAGCATCGATAGACTGTTAATGAGGGTTGACGTGTTATTTAGGTTAAGGGATGTTCAGTAGTTAAAATGAAATCCGGAAATTCAACCAAAGAGTAAGATAAAGATAGCACAGAACCAGCCCCAGAAGACGGTTTTGAGTGCATAGCCGAAATGAGGTCGAAAAAGCAATGACCCGGCTTAATAATAACCAGACATTAAGTGCCGATGGGTTGCCAGTAGTGTTGTAAAAGTACCGAGCACTTGAGTACTGGGTACTAAATACTGCGATTTTTTCCCGGTACTCAATACCTAAAAAAATACTCAATACCTTTAATTTTACATTGTAACATATTCATGCGTTTAAATAAAAGAAATTTTAATCAATTTTGTAGACCCATGCTTTTAAATACGTGCTTAAACTTTTATATAAAAAACGTGTTAAAGTATTAAGTAGCATCGAGTACTCAACTGGAGAAAAGTTAAGTAGTATTGAGTAGTTAAAAGTAACCATTTTACAACACTAGTTGCCAGCGGAGCTGAATTGCAACATTAGTGTTTTATGTTCTGCTTAACTACTAAAGAATTAGTCCCCCTCCCGTTGGTTATAAAATTCTGTCCAGCTTATTGTGTGAAATCTTAAAATCTAAAATCGAGATATTTGTGTCATATCAATGCAGCTTTAGGTCTGGACAATTGGCCAGATATAGACGCTACGCCAAATCAGGAAAAATATCAGAAAAAAAACAAAACGACACATACTGTCTACTACAAGTTTTATACGTTCGAAACAAAATCACACTTTAAAAGTCACTGGTACTATCCGCGCTTTTATATGGCAGTGTTCGAAAGAAAATTTTAGCGTTCTCGAGGATTATCGGTGAAGTATGAACCACAATCTGCATGAGCTGCTTACCGACAATAAAATTAAAAATTCCACTTTAACGTTAGCTATGTAAGTCATGCTGCGAGAATAAATGAAGATACTTATTTGAATGCGAACTGTGACGCATCACGCAGAAGCGGAACCCCTTAGCTCCGGTGGAAGGGTCAAATCAAGATTGACATGTCGAAACCTTCTGCCAGAAAATTAAAAATATCGCAGAGGATCAAAGCGCTTGGAAATTCATTATACGTTCGACTAAAAGAATAAACATTATGTAATAGCTACTTAAGTAAGTAACTTAATTAAAAAAAGGCGATTTACAGGCCAGGTTCATTGAATAGCCCCACAGCTTGGCATAGGCTATAAAAAAGTGTATAAGAAGAAAAAATATTGCGCTTTTTATTCATGTCTCTTAAGCTTTTGATAAAGTATGGCATGAAGGCCTGTAGAGGAAACTAAAGCTGAACTTGCCATTTTACATCTTTAACCTATTAGGAAAGTAACAAGCCTGTTGGTTGTTCATAGTCAAAGAAGAAAACTGCTGAAGTTGGCCTTAATCAATAAGATCTGACGTAACTCAGGGAGGTACCTTAGGGTCAATTCGGTACTTACTTTACGCAAAAGAAATGCCCACAAGCAGTCTTACACACACGTCGACATTTGCTGATGATACCACTTGTAGACTCTAAAAGGACTTAAACCCACGTTACTTTTACCTTACGCAAGAAAACCGTGATTCCCAGTCCTTATTAACAAACATATGATGTCTAAGCGATTTAAGACGAAATATCTTGGCATTCACCATAATCGTCACCTTATATATATGCCACATATGGATAAAAAATTGATCCAAATGAAATATAAAACTGCCAAAATTTATTCACTTACTTGTTTCGATGGCTGTTACAGAACATTTGTTCCCTAAGCCGAACTTAGAATCGATTTCTAGGCGCTTCGATCTTCTGCGCTTTTTCGCCATTTTCCCCAAGTTTTGAGATGTGTTTTTCAACTTAATCCTTCCAACTGAGCTTCGGTCTCCCTCTCCTGCGTGATCCGTCATCAGGTAGTGATTTCTTGGCTGGAGCATCTTCATTCATTCTCCCAACATAACGTAAACGTTGAATTTCGATACGCGTTACTATGTCAATGACGGCCAACAGCTCCTACAGCTTACGGTCCATACGACAGCGGTGTTCTCTGCAACGCAGATTGGTCCATAGATTTTCCGAAGATTTGTCCTCCTGAAAGCTCCAAGCACTGCCACATCTGCTTTGGCAAGTATCCATGCTTTAGAACCATATATAAGCACGGGTAGTATCAGTGTCTTGTAGAGAGTGATTTTTGTTTGTTGGGAGGTGACTGCTAGCTTAGCCCAAAGTAGCATTTTTTTCTCAATATTGTTCTTGTTTTGTTCTCAAAACTGATGTTGTTTGTTTTTTTTGGCGATCATAAATTTAATAATTTTTGGTCAAACGAAAGAGAATTGATCTTATATTGATAAACGTTTGATTTAATGTAGATAATTATGTATGAAATACAAAATCAAATAAATGTCTGCCTCTGTTAGCCTTCTAACTGTAAGCCCTTTTGAGCACATTTTTCATTACATTCTCACACATTCCAAGTGGTATTTTATTATTTTAATCACGAATATTTTGTTTGATTTGCTCCAGCGTTCCTGGTTTGTTTGCATAAACTTTGCTTTTCAGATATCTTCACAAAAAGAAGTCAGGCGACAGTGAGGGCTAATCAATATCAATATTTCTTGAAATAACTTTTTTGTGGAAAAAGGTCTCTAAGTAATTCCATTGTAATCCTGGCTGTATGCGATGTGGTACCGTTTTGCTGATACCACATGTCAACCAAACCCAAAGCATGCAGTTGTGGGACGATATCGCTCCCCATTGACAGTTACCGTTACACCGTTTTAGGCTTCAAAAAGTAAGATCCAATGATTACTCCTAACCAAATTTCATACCAGACTGTCACTTTTAATGGATGCAAAGGTGACATATGAATAATTTAGGGGTTTCCATTGCCCAAAACCGACTATTTTGTTTATTCGCATATCTGTACAAATGAAAATATGCTTCGTCCCTAATTATCATTTTTTCATGAAACCGGGGTTGTTATAAGCGAGTTGTAATATCATATTGGAATATGTATGGCAGAGTCTTCTGGAATAAGCTCTTGTTTCAGCTGAATCTTATATGAAAACAAATGAAAATTCTTGTGCAAAACTGTGGCCAAAGTGGTTTTTTTAAGACAAAGCTTCTGAGCACGGCGTTGAATTAAGGTTGATAGATTGTTTTAAACACTTTCTTGAGCAGCAGCTATGTTTTCAGCCAATCTTGCAGTACGTTATGGTCCATTGTTGGGCCCATCAGCTATAGTCCCTCTTTCTTCGAAATCATTCAATACACGATAAATAGTGCGTCTTGTTGACTCGTTGTTTCTCCCAAAAATTTTAAGTAACTTTCTAATCGTCCCAGTAATGACTGATTTTGATTAAACGATTAAAACACGCGGGTTTACCAAACATTTTTCCATAATAAATTTGCCACGTCTCTACTTTATGACTGGCAAATATTACTTGCCAAGGCTAGTGTTTACCAAAATGACGGCAAAACAAAGTAGTATACCTTGCCGGCGGACACCTGTATATACGGCTCGAAAACGACTTGGATAGATCAGATGACTTGGTATACAAAAAGACCAATGTGAAGGGTATATAAGATCCGAATATAGCGCTCTTACCTGTTTTGATTGCATTTAAATGTTTTTTTTTTTAAATTTATCTACAAAGTAGTTGTCAAACGTAAATATTTCTTAATTACGAATTAATATAAATTTAAATACTATGTCATGCTAACGAAGATAAGTCATTTACAACTGGGCATGTAAAGTTCTACGATTTAAATGACATTTGGTAAATTAAAAAGAAAAGTGAATTTCTTACATACTTACATATTTACAAATGTATGTATGCAAGTATGTGTATATCTCAAAATCTAGGCTTTGCCATAAAATATAAATTTTTCTATATGGTTGAGATTACACACCCACTATTTTAATTTATTTTAATTTAGTTAATAAATGAATGAATAAAACAAATAAAAAACCTTAAATTGAACACTAAAGTCATGTGTCACTTTAAAAGTCAGAGTGTCTGTTTTTTTTGAGGCTGGCTGGTTGTCTGTCTGGCTGATCATTTCTATGCATAAATAGAGTTTATGATTGTGTAACTCTATGAGTGTCTGTCCATTAAGATGCTATCTTATTGAGATATTTATTGCTTTCAGCTAAAAATCAATAAACGCCAACAACTTCTATATCAAACAATTATTGCTAATGTTGGTTGGTTGGATAGTTGCTCGCTCAATGCAATTTGGTATAAGGTGATTGTAGTTGTCTGGTTGTTTGTTACACTGTGGTAGAGATTGACAAAAATTTTTTTATATAAATTTAATTTCAAAGAGAAAAACTTATTAAAAATTTTTAATAAAAAAATGTTTAGTTTACAGCAAGAATTTGAAAAAAAAGACAGGCTTCAAAACATTTATCGATTTTACTTTAATTTTGTTAAGAAAAATTTTGTGATAACTTTTTGGTTATTCGTTCCACTGTTTTTTTATTTAAGTGCGATTAAAACTCATTCATTCGTTTGTTCTGTTTTCATTTGATTTTTGCTCCTTTTTTTAAATCGCAATCTATTGATTTTTTTAATCAAAACCCATTGTCACCTATTAGTTTGATCGTGCTGACATTTGAGTGACATCGTCATGCGACTATTTATTTTTGTTTTTTTACGGTCTTTGGTTTTGTTTTTCTAACTGCTGCTGTTGATTGTTGTTTACCAAACATGTCTTTTAAAGGTTTTCGCTCCTTAGAAATATATTTATAGAGAATTGGAAAAAGCTTCCAAGAAAGATAAATACGAATGTTTATATATTCCATAATGTTTAAGTTCGTATACCCTACATACATACTACTTTTTTCTTGGGTGTTAAAATTTCATATGTATTTTCACTGATAAAATTTAAAAACTTTGTTTTTTCTTTGAACTTGCAAATAAATTATTAATTTTAATTGATGGATTTATAGATTTGATATTTTTTCAGGATTAAGGTTATGCTAATACAAGGTGGGCAAAAAGAAGTCATCCGGTGTTGTTTATATCTCATTTTTTTTTCCAAATGTAAGACTTCGATTCTGTTTTCAATTATGTTTATTTGAACCTTTAAAATTTTATTGGTCAAGTCGAGAAGATAATATCGGCCACATGGGTGCCGTCACAATTGATTGCTATATGGGCTAGTTTTATAGCAGTTTTCACTACTTCGGCCTTCCAGGGTCTCGGGATTGTTCACATAAACCAGAACTTTAAGAAACCCCACAAAAAGTCTGAAACGGTTAAATCGGGCGATGTGCGGGTCAATGTAAATCTCCCAAAACGAGAGGTGAGGCAACCCGGGAACGCCGCAGTCAGAATATCGGTTGTGGCTCGCGCAGTGTGTACCGTTGCTCCGTACTGTTGGAACCACATGTCCTTCAATCCTAATTTGTTCAACTGCGGCAGAAAAAAAGCTAGGCCAACATGGACCTATAGCGCGCCATTTGACCAGCGGCATCCTCGAAAAAAAAATGGTCCGATGAGTACTCCGGCGTAAACAGCGCACCATGCAGTCGCTTTGAGAGGGTGTAGTGACTCCTCATGCATCACTCGTGGGTTTTGGTGCCCCAGGAGCGATAGTTTTGCTTGTTCACGTACCTGATGAGGTGGAAATGAGCCTCATCCCCTAATATTGTTTTTGGTAGAAAAATCTTCCACTTTGACCTCGAGATTGAATATAGCTTGGGCGTAGGTTATACGCGTTTAGGAGTCGACAGGCAGCAGATGGTGCATGGACTGGACTTTGACAAAAGTTCACCTTAGGGATGACCAGCTGATGGCCAATTGCGAGGTACGGCTTCTGGTTGATGTTTCTGACGCCAGCTCAACATCCTCACCAACAGCGGCCGCCATTGGCAAAAATAAGATCATCCTCCAATAGGGTAATTTCTTTTGGCCCACCTTGTATTTATAAACACATGTATGTTTATAGGCAATTTCACATAAAACGGTCTAAAATGGTTAAAATCATTTTCTTCTCTATTAAAAAATATCGAAAAAATTGAGAAAATAGGCCCGTCCCAAAGAGTATTTTACAAAACGCGTTTCTATAATCAAAATTCTTTGAAATTTGAATTTCTTTTTCAAGATAATATTTCAATATAAAACTTATCACAATAAAATTGAACCAATTAGCCTGATAAATTATAAAAAAAATTTAGAAATTAAATATTAGTTGTGTTCAATAACTTTCCAGTAATTACTAGCAACGAGAGAGTAAAAAGAAATACATATTTTCAAAATTGCTCTCAAAAATATTTAAAAGTAAATGAACACTTTCACAGTTAAAACTTGCAAGCCAATGTATTTTGTTATTGTAAACTTATAAAAATTTTAAACTTCAATTTTTTTTCAAAGCATAATGACAGAAAGACTGTTTGAATAATTTCTGATAGTAAAATTTTTACTAGTAGAAATTATCAGAAACATTTTTGTTTCTAAACATATTACGCTCTTTTTTGGCTCTCTAGCTGCTAATTTTTTGTGTACGTGAACACTTACTAGTAATAATTATCGAAAATTAGTGATAATTTTCTGTAAATGAACACACCTATTGTTGAAAAATACGGCTAACTGAAAACTTGTATTAAATATTTAATTTTGACAGTTAAATTTTTCATTTAAATTAATTTTTTTATTCATTGGGAAAAAATTCTTTCGCTATTACTATGAACTATGATTCTATACATGTTGTTTAGAAATATGGACTTAATGGGTTCAAGGATAGTTGCATATGTAGATCACATGGCATTGGCGTTTTTTAGCGTCCATTTGGAGACAACTTCCATTAGAATGATGTTGGCTTTGAGGACACTAAGTAAGCATGAAACGGACTATCTATCAACTGTTTTAAAATAGAACTGTTGTTGCTTACGAACAGATAGAAGATTCCTCCTTTTGACTCCCTGAAGCTGAACGGAGTGGTGTTGACTCTAGCCGATAACGCGAACTATGTGGGAGTCATTCTATACATAAAAATATCATAGAAGCCAAACCTGGAGGCGAGATCAGCGAAGGTGCAGACTTCGATGAATATTTGCAAACACGCTATTGGCAAGACTAGATGACAATGCATACTAACATTACTAGAGCATGAGTGCGAGGACATGGGACCAACGCGAGAAATTTTGTTGATGATGCACTGGTGGATAATGGCTTTAAATTGTATGATAGGGCGATTGATCACTTTGTGGGAATTCCTTTTCTTACTGCACACTCCGCAGGCATATATACTCTGGCAGAATTGCAGGGAGTAGATAACCCAGGATACATCCGAGAAGGTCCGAATGTCTTCTTGATTGAGAGTTTAGTTGGATACGAAAAATATTCTTGGTGCATAAATTCACAGAAATTCGACGATGCTGACGATATCCCTCTGCAGCTCCCATTTCACACTTCGAAGTGCGCCACATTTAGCAAAACATTGCGCATAACACATCAGGATCTGACCTGTTCAAAAGATGATCAGTTACACATGATATGTTTCATCGTTTCGATCTTCTCCTTGCATGCCCTTAACTTTCTGTTCTTCGCGACTACCATCCGATTAAGATGTGTTTGTAATTTGAGTAACCTGTCAGCACACTCATCATCTTGTTCAGTTCGGGCTTACTCAGTTTCAAAATGCCCTAGTTCTGACTTTATGTGGGTCGTCCAGGCGATTGTGGTTATTCTCCCAACTGTTCCGTTGCACCCTGTAGGCATTTTCTGCCTACTTTTTCATTATCTGTCCATTGATATCCACCATACCACCGAAATGAAGTTAAGTATCAGTTTAGTTATGCTCTTGTCTGCCCAGTTTATAATTTTGGAACTGAGGCCCCGTTTTGAGCTTGCAGTCCTTCTACATAGCGCCCAGCATTAGTGGGATTTCACAACCCTTCCTCTAAGTGGTGCTACCAATTTTATTTCGGATACACGATTACTCACAGGTATTTGACTCTCTTGGATATTATGATCATCCTTTTCAAGGTATAAGGCTCATCCTGGTACGCCATTTTCGTTTTTTTTTTGTTTTTTTTTTATTAAAAGGAAACTGAGAAGCAACGTGGCTGTGATTGCCGGGCAATATAGATTTGGCACCCATGCCAGTATATTGGGACTGACATTTAATGACTTTTGTACAATCTGTCAGGAATCAGAGGTGAATAAAAGTTTCCGGCAGCTCTTTCGCTTATGTTCGGCTCAGGCACTTTGGAGCCGATGGGCTGGGCAGCCTGTTGGATGTGGTTTACATTGGCCTATATAGTCTATCATCCTTTATCAGGGATAGCAGCTGACCATTACGAGGCCGAATTATTGTTTTTCTTCCAATCTCTCTCTCTCTCTCTCTCTCTTTCTTGAGGAGTCAGTACCAAGTTGGCTGCTTTTGGGGTACCCAAGTGGACGGCACCTCGTTTTTTTTAACTGATTGTTTTACAATGAGATTCTCATTGTTGCATTAATTGAAAAAAATTTTAATTATAATGTATAAAAGAGTAGGGCGATACCTGGTCGAACTTGATCCACTTTTACTTTCTTACTTGTTTACGATTGTCTCGCTGTCTATTTTACAACTTTTTATTTATTTGTTTTGCCATTGTTTTTTTTATGAAAATATTTTATTATGATCGTAATTACACCTGAGAGTGTAATGTCGTGACTTTATTAAGTTGTGCCTCCTGTTGTCATTGATATTGTTGTTTTTGCAGTTTTCAACTTAAACTGCTTCACTGCCATAAATTCTCTATTGGATTTGGTGTTTTGATTTTTGTTTGTTTTTAGAAGTGATATCATGAACATTCATTGTTTGGTCAGACTTTGATTATTTTACTGGAACTTAAGAAAAAACAGGAGTCAAAGAGCAGGATCTAAGTATGTTAGTTAAAAAGGAGCTGTAACGGGGCTTACTTAACACACATACACACACACATACGCTAAAAACTTAATTGGGCTTTTGTTGTTGTTAGTAAAATTAAAATAAATCTGCAATTAATCATGATTTGTTTGCTACAATCACTATGGAACTCATGTTACGTGTATCACACAATTTAACAGACAGACAGATAGATAGACAAGCGGTCGACATAAAATTGTAAAGAATGATCACATTATTATTTATATTCAAATAATTCTAAATTATTTTCAATTGATTTATTAGCGACAATCAGACAATATTTGATTGGCTAGAAATGTTGAAATGATATGGGGCGTGTTTGGGATAAAATAACGTTTTTGCTTTTTTTAATTTCTTTTGAAACATTTTAAGTTGAAAATTCTCTACTCTAGACGATAACCTTAATATGATAACTGCATTCGATTAAAATACATTTTGGAAAAAAGATAAAAAAGCAAAGTTAAATTCGGTCAAGACTAATGATATGGCCTACCCTACCCCATAGGGAAAGACTTATATGGATCCAAGGTAATTTATGGAACATTTATAAGAATCTTTTGTTAGTTTTCTAAACAAAGAGTACTCAAAAGTTTTATATAATTGTGTGGGAGCTACCGTTTTTCTAGCTAAAGGAACCATTTTGTAGCAGATTTGAAGTCAAAGCTTTTTTAGCTTTCGAGATAAAGCGCTTAAAAGATTCCAAAAAAAGGTATGCAATTATAGGGTGCTACATCTTTCCTTGCTCCTCGGAGAGTTTTGCGAACCGATTCCAATGGCACAAAGCTAACACAACCTTTGGAAGCGAAATACCTTGGTGTTACACTTGACCGAAAGCCTAACTGGAAAATGAATATTAAGATATGGGTAAAGAAGGTGCTGAATGCCTTCTATGTACAAAGAAACTCTGTGTTTTATTTACTGCACTTACCACTGACCTATCGAGGCACCTGCATCTGCTTGCACTTGCGAGATGCTGTCTTAAGGGACTTCCACCGCAAGATTATGTTAAACAAAGTTAAGGCAAGTGCCTGGGTTTCTATTAAGGGAGCTCTCTTAATACTTTACAAGCGGCCCTTGATACAATACCAAACCTGTCTCTGTATCCTCTTTTAAAGAACTCTGCGACCAAGAGTGCTTTGTGACTAAGAAAAACAGGAACATGGCGTGATTCCTGTTTGGGATATGCCAACATACTGATTAATATGGGAAGGACCAAGTAGCTGCAGATTAAAGCCAATGAGTTTGACTACTTGTCATTATATCTAGATTTTACACCGGGAGTGGAGATATTTATCAGATACAGATCAGGGTGCGAAAATGGCCGCTTACCATTTGAGGGATCATAAATGTACACTGATGGGTCTAAGACAGATACGGGGGCTCAAACAGGTATCTTTGGCGAATCACAGCAAATCATTCGGACTGGGCCATCATTATACTGTATTTCAAGCGAAGATATTTGCAATAACGCCAGCCACCGACTTATCTAGGCGAAACAAGGGCCTAATGGGAAAATACATCACTATTTATGCTGTTTTTTGGATCAAAGGTGGTCATGGACCCAAGAATATCAGACCCTGTCAAGTTCCGAGTCACTCTGGGATATCCTTAAATGAGGCTGCAAATAAATTGACACAGAGCCTGGAGCAATTGCCAGTATGATAACTCTGCGAATTCTATGAAAGAATCGAAAAACATTTAAGGACTAAGATTCTGGACTGCGGCTGCAGGCAGTAGGATTTTAAAATCCCTGTGGCAAGTAGAAGCAGGGTTCTCCTGTCCATGGTAAGGATGACCAGACTGGTGAGCCCATAGGAACATACTTTCAATGATCACTGCAACATCAAGCGATTTTCGGTTAAGTAGCAACCAGGTATACAGAAAAAAATTTTAGCAGTTTTTTTTTCAATTAATGCGATTATTAAAAAAACTTTTATATTAATTACGTGAGTAATTGATTTAATTATTTTGTTAATTAAAAATGGTATTTTTTTCAATTATCATATTAATTGTTACTAAACATTTTTTTAAATGACCTGTTAATTCATTTAATCAACATATTTAATTAAATCAAGAGTTATTTACAAGTAATGCTAACGTACAGTTTCATAAAAACGCCTAGCCAGGGGCAACCAGGACTAGTCAGAAGATGATGCCAACATTTTGGCTTCAACTTTTTCTCGATTTTCGCGGACTGGAACCTTTTTGAGAAGCAAGAATATTCTAAACACCTCAAATGGCCAATGTAGAGTACCTAGTCTTTTTTGATCATTTGCCATGTTATCTTCTACACGTTTTTGTTTTTAAGTGCAACACAATGGACAATGTAGTGTCTTCGAGCGAGGTGGCGTACTCCCCTTACATGCATCACTGGCCCATTTGCTTTCCTAGCTCGCCGTCTTTTAAGTATCCATGCCAAGATTTGTGGGTCACAAATGAGTACTATGGAAATAACAAACGAAATGACAAACATTACCTTACCTTAATATAGAAAGGCCCTAACTCTTATTTTTTAAATCGAGATTTTTTTTGGCTAATTGTGATATATGAACAGACCATTTATTGAAATTAAAAAAAAATCTAGGCTCTCAAAAAAATTTGAGTTAGGGCATTTGTATATTATCACTTATCACTATGTGAAAGGTATGAATAACACTGTCAAGCTTTTTTTCTTACTAGTAGAGCGACAAACTGGACAGCAATATTTTTTTAAATATCTAATATAAAAGTCGGCCAAATTGACATTATTTTAAATTTTTGACAAGAAAAACTATGAGGTGCTAAATACGAAATAAATCAGACATGCAGTAGCGGGTACACTCACACAGGTAGTATCAAGGCGAATTCAAAAAATTCGCCCTTTTCATTTCCTTTTTGTGTTTGATAAAGTGAATGCCAAAAAAATTTGAAATTTTAAACAAGGGCACCCTCAACCAGGCAGTATTAAGAGCTCAGCTGGTTAAAATCAATTTGGCATTTTCACGTTATAAAAATTTAATTTTATATGAAATTTTTAATTTTTCTGACATTCTACTGTTCAAACACAAAAAGGAGATGAACAGGGCGAATTTTTTGAATTCGCCTTGGGTTAACCTTGTTGAATGTGCCTTGTTTCAAACAAAATTAATGAACCTGACAATCACTTTAACAAAATTTCAAGGCGAATTCATAATCAGCTGAGTTCTTAACACTACCTGTATCAGTGTACTTTGTACAGTAGAAAGTCCGAAGCCGGCATCCTCAACAAAAATCTTAGGGATTTCTAATTTAAAAGCTAATAAAAAAACATTTTTTTTGTCAGACTCTTCTAATACAGGCACTGACAAGCAATTATGCGAGCTGGGAAGTTGTATAGGAGCGAATTGCATGGTAAGAAATATACTGGATTTACACGATGAAATTTTTCAAGAAACTTTTTTTTTTAGAAAAGAAGGGTAAAGAACAGTATACTTTTCCTCTATAAAATAGAAGTTTTATGGAAGTAATTTTATGAATAACTTTATCGTGCAAGCCCAGTAATAGTGCGAAAAATGTTTTTTTTAACCTGTTGCATGTGTGAACATGGGGTAAAATGAAAAAATATAGTTTCCATCTACAGTAAAGTTCTTAAAATATTGCCTTTCTGAATGAAAACACAGTTTTTCATTTTCAGTATTTATAAAATTATGTTTTTATTAAAATTTTTTGTTCTTTATTTTAATAAATGTGTGTTAACTTTTTTTATCTCGTTTTTAAGGTGTGTTTTTTTTGCCGATTTTAAATAAATATAATAGTTTTACTTAAAAACAAATTATAAAAGTAAATTTATAGTTAATGTTGAAAAAAACTAGTACAACTATATATATGTAATATATCAAAACTATAATACAAACATATAAAAAAAATATAAATGTAATATTTAAATTTAAAAATAAAAAAAAATAATTTGGTTGCGTTTAATTTAGTTATAGAGTTAGGGCGCCTCAATTTGTGGGGGTGATTTTCTTAAAAAAATATATTTATTGAAGTTGGGAAATAAATTAAAGATTTTGTGTTTTAAATTTGTTTATAAATATATAATAAATGTATTTTAACTTTTTCGATTTGTTGTTTTTTTAAATTTTTTTGTTTTTTGTTTAAAGATTTACAAAAGCAATTTTGTTAAGAAAAATAATTTAGAAACTAAAGAAAAACTTATAAAAAGAAATTGTACAATATTGTTTAAGATTTTATGGTAAACAATTAAAATTAAAATAATTATTTAAAGTTAAAAGAAAATTAAAATTATATTACAATTTAAATTTTAATTATATAAAATTTTAACACTTTTATAAGAAAAAGAAAATATTTCAACAATTTTATTTTTGCTTTTCTCTGTGTACCAAGTTTAAGTATTTTTTTCTATATGGGGCAAGGGGTTTTTTTGGGGGTTTCGGGGATTATTCTATTTTTAAGTTTAAGTCGTTATTTTTTATATAAAAAAATAAACACAATTTTAAATATTTAGCTTAAAATATATTTTTTGTTTTAATTTTTGAAAAATGTATTTCATTAAATTATATTTTTAAAATATAATTATGAAATATTAGATTTGATTTTTTTTTTGATGATTGAATAAAAAAACAACAATATATGTGTATGTATTTGTATACAATATGCAAGAGTGGATATGTTTGCTTGAATATGTTTGGATGTGCATGATAATTTATGATTTCAAAGGATTTTAATGCTGTGTGTGGGCTCGTGTTTTCTTATATGCGTTTGTATGCGTCAATTTAATGTATGTTTGTGTGTATGTATTTTAAAAATTAGTAAAAACAAGTTATTTTTAATTTATGCATATTAAAAGTATAGTTTTTTTTTAAGTAAAATATTTCTTAACTTAAAACTAAAGTTGCCATTCAGTCAATCAGTCGAAACTTTTGGGATGTGTTTCTATTTATATATACACACACACACACACACATCTATGTACGTATGTATGCATGTTTATAAATAAATTTTATATTCTTTCCATAGAAATTTTTTTAAATTAAAATTTCTTTTAGCAAATTTCATTTTCATCTTAAGAAAAAGCAGAAAAACATTTTGAAATATTTTTTACAAACAATTTTGTATAAAAAAATTTTTTGTTTTTTTTTATAAAAAGCTGCAGTACAGTAGTAAGTAAATTCTTTTATTAAATAAATAAATTTTTTAATTTTAAAATTTACTGTACTGGTACTCTTTGTATATCTTTCTTCATCATTATTATAATACATAAAGATATATTAAATTCTAATGCTTTTCTAACGCTTTTCATTATAGAAAACTATTTTTCTTTTACAACAAACAAATTGTTTTTTGCGGTTTACTAGCTCCCTAGTTCTAGCTTTTTTAGGCTGTTTTGTAATTGTCTTGTATGTTTTTTTTTCTTTAATTTTAAAAATTTCAGACAGAGCAGTCGTCAAGTATTAAAGAAAAATATTAAAATTTTTCTAATCAAATTAGTTGTTTTTTTTTGTTTTTTTTTGTTGGTTTTTGCTTTAACTTGCTCGTACAAAATGTAAAGTAAGTAACTTGCTGGTGTTGTTTTACAAGGGGTTTTCAAATCACTAACACTTTTGTTTTGTATTTCTAAAAGTCACCATTCAGCTGCTTACACCCTGATGATTAAGCTTCTTTGACTGTTGTTCGCTTTGCAAGTGATGTTGTTGGGTTCTTCGGTGATGTCTCCTCGGTCGTTTGCATTGCGAAGAGCAACATTCATCCACAGCGGGTTCACTGCCTGGTTTTTCGAAAAGTCTTCTTTTGGTGGAGACTTTGTTTTGTTGGCAGGTGGATCTTGAGCAACGCTTGCGATCACAATTTACTTTAGAGTCCTTAAAGAAGAGAAAAGAGAAAAAAATTAATAAAATTGCTTTTTAATATAATTTGCCTTAAAAAAGAGTAAGAAAGAGAGGGAGCAAGTGAGCGAAAAAGATAAAAAAAACTTTTTTTCATTACTTACCTTGCATCTACATTTAATGCACTTCTGTTCGCCATGAGAAGCCAAAACAGGATGCCACTCTTGGCCATTTTCATAGAGCTTATTTACAACCTTGCAGCCTCCCTGCTGAAAGATTTCTTCACTGGAGCGTACATTGGGCTTAAAAGAGCCTTGATCTTGTAAGACATTGGGATTATTGTTGCTACTGCTGCGTGAAGAAAGTTTGCCTTCGGGGCAGACCTTGCAGCAGGCTTTCTTATCTGGTCTATAAGCATCTTTTTCCTTGCACTGCAAGGGAGGGCAGGTCATACGTGGGCATCTGATTTCCAAAGTCAAAGCATCACAAGAGCAGGTGGTGCAGGTATCGAAGCCATTGGGTGGCAAGAAAGGGTGCCAAGTAGCCCCTGCCAAATGAAACTGATCACCTAAGCGACAGCCTCGTTTGCTTTGCTCGGGCTCCTTATTACTAATATTTTGGGCCACACACATGGCACAACATTCTCCCTCTAACTGTAACAGCTCCTCATTAACCTTGCAATGCAATACGGGACATTTAATGGGCTCACAGGTGGCATGACCCCTTTGGCAGGCACACATTTGACAATTGTCTTCAGTGCTGCGCCATTGTTCGGTTTCATCATAGAAACGACCCGAATGAAAGCATTTGGCATCGGGTGTTATTAAAACATCATCATTACGATCGCCAGGCAGAAAAACATTGGGAACATTATTGTCGGTATAGATGGGGAAACAGTGGGCTGGCACCTTGGTTGACTTTAATTTGCCTCTCAATAGCAATTCCTTTCTTTCTTTGGCATGTATTTCCAAATAGCAAACACTTGACTCCAACTTCACCAATTCATTAGAGGGCATGCCCAAAACAAAACCTTCCATATAAGATCCATTGAATTCTTCCAACAATTTGCGTGTTACAGGAGCACCAATAGCCTCAATGGGTTTTTCCTCCAAGTAGATTTGCAAATCTTGGGCATGGGGCTGAAAGCCGCTCAAAGTAATTTCATAATGTAAATTACACTCATTATCAATTGAAAGCCAGGCCATTCCCATGGCATGTAGAGGAGCCGTAACAGAGTTATCAGATCTTTTCAACAAAATCGGTTCAGCAGAATCGCGGGCATCAGCTACTGGTCTTGGAACAAGACGGCCTTTAATCAAACTAGTTTCATGTTCAATGGCTATGTTAACACCCAAGTCGCCGCCATATAAAGATTCCACCACTTTGGGTCCCAATTTATCAACAGTACCAATGGCTTGATTAAAGTTAAAGCTTGAGGTCAAGTCCTCCAACATGGTCTTTTTTTTGCCCAAATCTTCGATTAAGCTGATTTCAGGATGATCTCTAGAATTAACCTGATCAGTTTCTATGTTATAGGCCAAGGAACCATCAGTGTTAAGGTAAACCCAAGCTAAGCCACTGCTCCTAGACTTCGATTCTGTGTTGTGGGGAGCCAAAAGGGTCTGGAAAATTTCACAAGTAGTGCGGGTAACAATATGGCCTTGTATGCGTAAATTGGGATTCTTTTTGGATTCGATGGTCAGCAAAAGTTTACCGCGGGACATTAAACGCAAGTTTTGTATAGAAATGGGGGAGGAGATTTCCAAGACATTGACCTCTGAAGAAGGTTTACGTACTTTTTGTACTTCATCTAAAACCAATTCACGGCGGTCGGGTGACTCTATGCGTATGCTAATGGGAGCATCCAAATATTCGTCTGGTGCAAAGACACCATTGAAAACCAAAGTTAAATGCATTGAAGAGGCTGCACCACTGCTGGTCGATACAATGGCAGTACCACCTGAACCCAACATTAAATCTGTCTTGGAGCCAGGTGCTGGTTCCATTAGGGCACTAAACAATTCCGATTGTAAGGCGGCATACTTGCCAATCTTGCCAGCTAAGGCCAATTCAGTTTGGAACTTACTGCCACCCCAAAGCAAGACAACATGCAGACGATCATCACGCAGCAAGCGCTTGTAATCACGGGGCACACGCCGCCAAACGCCACAGATTTTTCCAGTAACATTTTGATAAACCGACTGAAGACCAGCGGGCAATTGTAGTTGGTGTTCTTCCAGTATAGTGCCACTATCATCCACGAATTGTATGGCACGAGGACGATTAACTTTGGCCGAGGTATAAAACGAATAATAGAGATTCTTTTTGTGAAACATAAAGCGGCCGGTGGCAACAATATTGTAAGGATTGTGGGTGGTATACATGGCCTTCATTTCTTCGCCTTTCAAAAAGTATGAAGTGCGGCCAGTGAGCAGAGCAGCGAAATCTACAATTAAAGAAAAAACAGAAATACAAAAGGCTTTAGTATTTATTATTCTTTTTCAAAAAAATTCAAACTAAAGAAAGAACAAAACAATATTTAAAGAATAGTTAAAAATAATTACGTTTCATATTGCGCTCTTCTTCTTCCATTGGTGCCGGTGTATCTAAAGCGACATCGGTTTCTAAAATGAAAAGAATAAAAAGAAACAAAATTAAGGAAAATTGGTCATAAAAATGTCGTCAAATTAAACAGCTAAAACTATAATTCTTGAATGAAAAATTTAGTTAGATTTACAAACATACAACACACACACATGCGTACACGCATATATTAAACAAATAACAGGAAATTTGTTACCAGCTTTAAAATAAAATTGAAAAAAATATCTCCAACTGGTTTATTGTTTTCAAAATACATACATATTTCAAAACTCATTTATGGTTCAACACTTTTGTAAAATAGTAAAAAGAAAAATGTGTGAATAGAGGAGGAAAAAGGAGGTCCACATCCCACACACACACACACACGCGTTAACATGCATTCTTCCATCTACTTGCAACAACCCAATTAATACATTTCATTTCTAGTGAGTTTG